>CM069903.1:167023311-167420811 GCA_036172215.1 Camellia granthamiana | reverse complement strand
AAAAAAAAAAATCATATATAGAGGAATGCTTTTGTGAGTCTCAAAATGGTTTAGTTGGTATTTACATTTAAATATGTTGGTTATTATCAAACAAATTGTTATGCATTTTAGTCAATTTGTCAACTAGGCCAAGCTATCTCTTGTTTTCATGTCGTTCTAAGAAGTATGAACACGAACACATGACATTACACGGACACGCCGACATGCTAATTTTCAAAAAATGCATGACATGATGCGTGGTGGACACGCATGAAATATATAAATTTATATATTTATTATGTGTTATATATATAAATATATCATTCAAAGATAATAAAAAATGCAATATGACACTAATTCTTATAAATTAATATGATTTTCGTTTTATTATTGTATCTTAAGTTGTTTTATTTAAACTTATAATTAGTTTCACCTATGTCTAATCGTGTATTTAAGCGATAGACATGCGTGTCTTCCAAGTGTCCAGAGAGTGTCCGGGTCTTTAAACAAAATTAAAAAATATGGCATGTTTTGAAAAGTTTTGAACACGTGTCTAGGGTGTGTCCAAAGAGTGTCAGTGTCCGACATGGATACCTTACATTCTTAGAAGTGTATGTGCTTCTTAGTTGTCATTCCTATCACAGAACAAGCATGTATGGAGCTTGATGCAGTTGACTGACATTAACATGATTTAACGTAGTTAGCTATTCTAACATTCATTATAGAATTCTTGCCAAGTCCATTTGTTTCCATTTTTTTTTTTTTTTGATATATATAATTTCACTCGAAGGCCCTCTTTTAGTTACTAGCAGTACTTCTATAAAAAAGGGTAATGTAGCTGTTATTATAATTCTGCAGGCATCGAACCTTCTGTATGTGGATCAACCCATTGGGACTGGCTTTAGTTACAGCTCTGATAAACGTGACATTCGACACAACGAAAATGGTGTCAGTAATGACCTATATGACTTCTTACAGGTATGTTTCTTCAAACATTAAAAACGTTATGTCTGAAGTACTGTAAAGAAGTGAACTTCACTTGGTTTAATAGTCATTGTAAATATTTGGGAAAGCAATCTTATACTTTTTGCATTTTGTCCATCGTCCTCCATATAAAACTTCATCATCTAATATTCTAGTAATTTTTTCTTAAACATGCTATTTTGCTTGAATTACCTAAATCCCTTGTTTGAAAACATTATTTCATGATGTATTTTATTTTGGCCTGGAGATGAATAGGATGAAAGGAAAAATTACATGCATAATTTGAATTAGATATGGAAACAGATGCAATTATGACTGAAGTTTGTTCATTCGAATGTTATTAGGCCTTCTTTGCAGAGCATCCTGAGTTCGCAAATAACGACTTCTACATAACTGGAGAGTCCTATGCCGGGCACTATATACCTGCTTTTGCTGCGCGAGTCCACCAAGGAAACAAAGCTGAAGAGGGGATTCACATAAACCTGAAGGTATTGCGCGAGTCATAAGAATGTCTGCATTGTATTATATCATCAAAACTCAGTTACTGAACATAACTTATATTCCTCGTACAGGGATTTGCCATTGGTAATGGTCTTACTAATCCTGCAATTCAGTACAAAGCATACACGGATTATGCGTTGGACATGGGGATTATTAAGAAATCTCAGTATAAACGCATCAACAAGAAGCTTCCTGCGTGTGAAGCGGCAATAAAGCTTTGTGGTAATCTCCCATTTCACATGCCTCTTATTTTTGTGATAAGAGCTTGCTCCTTTTTTTTCCCTCCCCCTTTATCACCTTTTATTTGTTTGGTATGTGGAAGGCTTCCTTACCTGTTATTGAGCATCAGGGCCTGTTATCTTTCTGTTCTAGGGCTGAAGATATATATATATATATATTTTTTTTCAGGGACTGATGGTACAATCTCTTGTCTGGCTTCATATTATGTTTGCAATACCATATTTGATAGCATCATGTCAATTGCTGGTGACATGAACGTAAGAAAACTCACAAACTCTGCCTTCTTTAGTTATCTATTAGCATCTTTGACTGCTTTGCAAGCCACTTTTCACATACTTCCAAAATGTGTTATTTCGAAGAAACTTTTTTATTCTTCCGACGATGTGCTGAAAAATATAGTGGATATGAAATGTTGAGGAGATGCAAAGAACAACTTTTGAGTGGCATTTACATATTTAATGTCTTCACTTGCAGCACTACGACATTAGAAAGAAGTGTGTAGGAAGCCTTTGCTATGACTTCTCAAACATGGAGGAATTTCTGAACCTGAAAACTGTTAGGGATGCTCTTGGAGTCGGGGACATAGAGTTTGTTTCTTGTAGCACTACTGTGTATCAGGCCATGCTTGTAGACTGGATGAGGAACCTTGAAGTCGGCATTCCAGCTCTTCTTGAGGATGGAATTCAGTTGCTTGTATATGCTGGAGAATATGATCTTATCTGCAACTGGCTTGGTACGTCTTTTTGGGAATTTGACTTTCAGAGTAAACTCTTCTCAAGTTAGGTGGAAAAAATGCTTAGCTGACAAATAAACCTTTTTTGAGCAGGCAATTCAAGATGGGTTAATGCCATGGAATGGACTGGTCAGAAAGAGTTTGTAGCATCTCAAGAAGTTCCTTTTGAAGTTGATGGTTCCAAAGCAGGATTATTGAAGAGCCATGGGCCTCTCAGTTTCCTCAAGGTCTCTCTCTCTCTCTCTCTCTCTCTCTCTCTCTCAATACTTCAAGGTTCTTGTATATAAATATATATATATTTAGTGGTTGTCAATGTCAACATTTTTGCATGATGGTGCGTGGTGATAATCAGGTCCACGACGCTGGTCACATGGTTCCAATGGATCAGCCTAAAGCTGCACTAGAGATGCTTAAGAGGTGGACACATGGCTCACTTTCAGGAGCCACGGCTGAGCCTGAAAACCTGGTGTCTTCAATGTGATTTCTATGTTGTTTTTCTTGACTCTCACTGACTATGTTTGTACATAAATGGCAGCAAAGATCTTTTCTTTCCATGTTATCAAATAGATCCTAACATACTACGTTGTCTTGCTGGTGTTTTTAAAATAATGACGACTGCAATGAACGATGAAGAGAATTTCTCCTTCACCTTTCTTTGTCTATCCATTTTGTTTTCCTTCTTGTTGCAGTCAATTCAATTTTTTTTTGATGATTTATATGTGTGGTTTAAAAAATAATGATTTGAATCATTGAAGTGAGCACTCTACTCCACTTTCTAGACTAGGGACAAGTTGAATCCCTATCATGTAAAGCATACAAAGCGAAATAATTTTGTTATACAATTTTAATTCTTACAGGTCTCACAATAATTTCATTCTCATATTTTTTCTCAAAATTGTTCTATACTATTAGATTAATGTGACTAGTAGTTAAAAGCACACAATATTATATTTTTCTATTTTTTTTCTTATTCACAACAATTTTGATTCCTTCTCTGCTATTTGTATTATTTTTATTAGAAATGAGTTTATCCTATTGATATGTATATTTTTAAGTATACAAAATAACATAAAAGCATTAAAAATAACAATGCAAAGTTCTAATAAAGTTACATTGCATAAAATAATAATTACATAAATATTTTCGTCAATTGATAGTCATCATCATACGTACCAAATTAGTGAAAAGTTGTGTAATTCCAATTTGTTTTTATTTATGTTCTAAAAATATTTTCATTATTATTGTAATTTCAGTATAAATTCTTTTGTTCTCTTTCTTCAAAAAAAACAAAAACAAAAAACGTGTTGGTTTTATGGTAGTCACAAATATATGAAAATAACAAATAAATATATGCATATATACTTTTTGGGATAAATTACAAATCTACTCTTTGAGGTTTGATTAAAATACAAATTACCCCCTGTGGTTTTGGAAATTACATTCCACCCCTAAGGTTTCTAATTTCATAACAAATCGCATCTTTTATTAATAAAATCAAGTTAATTAATAATTTTTAATGATGTTATAAATATGTTTCAATTAATAATTTAGGTAATTTTATTATGATATAGGAGAGTAATTATGAATTTTTTTTATAGTTAATTTTCTTAAATAATTTTTTTTAACGAGGGAGTATTTATAATTTTTCAAACTACAGGAACAATTTGTACTTTAAGCATATCTCAAAAAGTGTATTTATAATTTACCCTACTTTTTAATTATTCACCGATCTCATCTAATACCTCTTTTGGGACACTTCAAATAAGTTTCTTATGGGTTTATTTCTATTACATTCTATAATTTTCTTTTTTATTTTTTTTTATACTTTTTTTCGTAATAAATAAAAAATTTAAAAATAAATCATACCCAAAATAACATTAAATCAACAAATCTTATTATTTTAAGAAAATTAATAAAAAAATATAAAAAAAGTTGTTCACCTACCCAATTTTCAAATGGGAAAGTCTGGTAACTCAAGCTTACGCACCTAAAATTTTTTGAATAAATAATTGTATGATAAAGGTTAATTTTTATAATATAAAATTTATATAAAATAAATAATTGTATGATAAAGGTTAATTTTTATAATATAAAATTTATATAAAATGTAATAAAAATTAATTTCTCAATAATTTCTAAATGGGGCACTTTTTCATAATTTTTTTTTTACTTACTTATGTTCCATTTAATTCATATTATTTTCTTATATTCTAATAAATCTTAAGTGACATAATTGCCAAAATAATCCTAATAATATTCACATTTACAGTGTGAATATTCTGTGATGTGACTATTCACATCTACAATGTGAATATTCACATTGTAAAATATGAATGTTCACATCACCAAATTGCTAACCGTTCAAAAAATATTTGTAAGGGTAGAAATGTCTATAAAATACTTTAAATATGAGAATTAAGATTTGATAGATCAAATAATATGATTTATTGAAATACAAAAATATCTTATGGATTAATTAGGATATAAAATACTTAAAAAATAATTTTTTAATAAATCTCTCTTTCTAAATTAATAAAGGTGAATTTATAATATTATTCTTTCTAAATACCAAAAATAAAAATTGTTTGGATGTTGATATTAACCACAAAAGGCAGATTATGATTGTTTGGTTCTATTCCATGATTGTTTGGTTCAGCAGAGCAGACTCAGCACTAAACTGTCTGCATCCGAGAGACAATAGAGAGAGAGAGAATCAGAAGATGGGTTTGGAATCTCATCTTCTCTTTTAGGGTTTCCTTTCTGTAAGTAAATCTTTGCCCCTTTTCTATTCCCTTATACATTTATACTTATATATATTGATTTATATGCATCCTTTAGATTGATTGAAGAGATATAAGAATTGAATTGGGTGCGTTTGTAACTTTGGTGGGTATTGATTTCGCTGCATGATCTCTGCTTTGTTAGTTGGGTTTTTCGTTTATTTCTGATAGATTGTTTTCTCGGAAATCTTTCCTGAGAAAATCGCAAACTTCTCTGGCTACAGTTTGTTTCTCTCTCTCCTGATTTTAATCTCAATTTTCATGTTAAAAAGCCTAAAAATTGGTATGCCTGAGGAATAGATGTACTCTGGTTTTGTTGGTTTATAATAATTCACTTTACCTATAGATAAATAAAAAGCCTAAAAATTTAAATTTTCCTGTGAAATTGTTTTGAAGTGCGAAGACTTAATCATATCAGGGAGCTGATCTTGATAGATTTTTGTGCTTGCTTCACGCTTATATATGTGTGTATATATATGATTATATAAATGAGGAGTTGAATGGAAAGATTTATGCAGCAAAAAATTATGCCTTAACAAACTGAGCTGATTATAGAATGCAGTTATGTAATTTTTAGACGAGGTAATTCGCTTTCAGCGGCATTTGTTTCTAAGGGAATCATGTAGAGGGAGAAGAAAATGCACATGTTTCAGCGTATTAAATTTAAGCTTTCCTGATTATTGATGTATGCATTAAGCTTGAACTTTTTTTAAAAAGAATTTGAAGTTAAACTTGTTTTGCGTTCATGTATAGATAGTATATTCTATTGTCTGAAGCCACTCTTATGTTTCATTTCCAAGGAAAAGGATTTCCGTGCACTAAATTGAGATTTGGAATAGCAAGTAACAACATTGCCTTCAAAATTATATGCAAGGAGCATAGAGTACATAGTGGTATACTATTAACTGCACTGTTGGATGCATGACCTATGTTCAAGTAAGCTTACATTATTACTCTATCATTCTTGTGAGCCATTCTCTGTTTTTTGCTATGTAAAATCAACTTTTGCTTGATAAACACTCTATCCACATGAAGGCAATTAGGGTTGTGGGCCAAAGGTTTCTTTAGAAATTAGACCTGCTGAAATGAATATATATATATAGAATTAAGGTAATTTCCAAATGTTGGTTGGTTTAATCCTGAATACAGCACATGAAGGTCACCTTGGTAGTTAGAATTATATGCAGATATGTATGGGTATACAAGAAGCTAGCAGTTAAATTTGTGGATATATTTTTATGCCACAGCTGCTTCTTCAGGAAGAGCTGCCAAGGCCTAGACAGGAAGTAATACTATAATGAAATATTATGTATCTGAACTATTTATTGGAGTGGGAATTTGACGGGTAAGGAAATACAAATGCTCTACGATGTTACTCGGGTTCTGTGTATATCAACTCTTTTATTTCTCCCAAAGTACATGTGTCCACCAAATATGACAAGGGTAAGAGTGTGAGATATGTATTTGACGCCCGTATTCAATTTAGACACTTGGGTCCTTAAATCTTTTTATGAGTATGCAATATATACATATATATATATATGAGTGTCCATCACCTGTCGTCCTTGTACTCAAATCTAATTTTTGGATATATATCCCAATAACCTAAGATTTAGGTTTATGTATGTTAGATGTTGGACACGCACCCTCACCTGATATTTTAATCCGAGTCCATGCAAAATAGCCTGTGTTGGGAATGACTTTCTTAAATGGTTTGTGTGAATGCTTGGACCATGTTAGCTACTAGACAAGAATAACATGTGAGAAATTAAATGAAAACTTATTTAGCTTCTTCAATGTATCATCGGCCTCGTTTGGGAAGTGTCTACTTTTTTGACTATTTTAGTAGGTTATTTTAGTTTTTGTGTTTGGGAAGTTGGGTTAAATTTTTTTGTTGATTGTTGTATTAAAAATGTGTTTGAAATGATGTTTGAGGCTGAAATGACAAATTTGTCCCTAATCTCACTTTTTCCAAAATTGGTCTAAAAAGGCAAAATTGTCATTTACTACCTGTGGGATAAGCTGTCAACGTGACAGTGGAAGGCTGTCCCTGACCTCATTTTTTTTTTTTATATTTAATTTTAATATAGGTCAGTGGCTTAGGCTACTGTTTGAGGCTATTTGGCTTTTTTAGTATTTGAGGCTATTTTAGCCCCAAACTTGGGTTCCCAAACAAGGCCATTTTAAGATATCAAAGAGGTTTTATATGCTTCAGGCAAAGGATGCTAGAGGGACTAAAGCGAGGCCTAAAAAACATTGGCCGTTGTTCTAGAAATCATTTGACTAGGGTGGCCTAGGATTGCTACCTAAGTTTGAAATTACATTATTAGCATTACTGTGTGACCAATTTAAAAATTATAGCAGGTATACCAGTTGTGAGGAAAGAAATGCCTTTTCTACTTCTTTGAATATCTTAACTGTGGAGAACCAGATTGGTTTTTATTTTGTTCAAGTTGAAGATGGTAGAAAGATAAGGCAGAGGTCTAAATACTAAAGGAATGTGGATCAAAGTTGTGAGAGCCATGATGATTTAGGGTCCAACACATGTTATGGCCTTAGAACAAAATAATCTAATTTAAAAAGAGGAAGGAGAAGAATGATTCATATTCTTGATACTTGTAATAGCTTGTTAAATTGTGTTGAGATATGTAAATTTGAAAATAATAAGCTAACTGTTGTCTTTAAAAAATTCAAAAATAATGTGTCTTGTGTTGTATTACTATTATAATGACTATTAAAAATTAGAAAAACTATCATGCAACGCCAATGAGATCTAAATGCAAACTTATTTGGAGTTTGGGGGATGATGACTACTCACATGATTCTAAAGGTACTTGACAGGTTGGGTTGTAATCTAGATTATTAACAGTTAGCTGGTCTTGTGGTTTGTCTGGCTACTCCATACTTGCCCTTGTAGTCTTACTCAAACTGCTTTTTATCAAGAGCAATGACAAGAATTTTTAGTCATCTAGTCAAGGTGCACATATGATGGGGAAAACATCATTTCAATGGAAGTTGTTGGAACTTTATTTTCTGTTTCACTCAAGTTCTTCAAAGATACAAACAAGATTTAGGTTTTGACAGTGATTTAAGGGTTTTTTTTAATTGGGGAAGTGATTGTGATTGTGGTTGTGGTGGTGATGGTGGCGATGGAGATTTAGTGCTGGTGAGGTGGTGATGATGGTTGCCATTGCATGTGCCCTTGATGGCTGTCTTCGATGGGTTCAGAAGAAGAGGGTAGAGAGAGAAATGGGAGGAAGGGGAATCAATCTTCGGGTCCGGATGAGGAGGTTGAAGTTTGTAACAAGGAGGAGAGGCTCGAAACCTCTGATCCGAACCTAAATTGGCTATTCCATGAAGAGGGGTTATTGTTTTCTTCTTGTATTAAGCACATTGTGGGGACTAAGGGTAAGGAAGGCTTTGATTCTGGGGAAAAGGTATGTGACTCTTTTGACGAAGATAACATGAACTCTTCACTTCCTAATTATCTTCAGTGCATTCAACCTGAGTCAATTTCTGGGGGGGAGTCACTCTCGGGTCCTTTTTTCTCACATCCTAATAGAGTGGTTTCTACCAAGAATGACAATTTGCCTTAGTTATCTGCTAGTAGGTCCTCTACTAGTGATAGTTTGAACCCACATGCAATTAACACGGAAAGTCATAGGGATGATCTTCAAATGGAAGTGTCTACTAATCATAGGCTTGAGAGGAACGATGTTCTGGGGAATGACGGTGATGAATCTAAAAAGTGGTTGAGGAAAATGAGTAAGTATGTGTCTTTCCCTTTAGAGGAGGGAGATGTGCCTTACTTTACACAATTACTTGACACTCTTGGTTCGTCACTAGTTAGGAAGAATGGGAAGAAGTCGAGGTCTAGGAGTGTGGGTTTGCATCTAAGGGTGGTAGTAGTCATAGAAGCTCGGGGCAGAGAAAAGGGATGAGGGAATTAAGAAATCTTGAAAGTGGCATTAATTATGAGGGGCGGAGGAAAGAGACAAGGGGTGATGTTGGTTCTCCATGAAGATTTTGAGTTGGAATGTTAGAAGACTACGGTTTTGTAGGAAAAGGGTGGTAATTAAAGAGATTTTGAAAATTCATCAACTAGATAGAGTGATGTTTCAAGAGACAAAATGAGGAATGTGATAGAGGTTTCATTAGGAGTGTTTGGGGGACTAGGTTTAGGAGATGGGCTATTTTACCTTTTAGCGGGAGATCAGGGAGAATTTTGATTATATGGGATGAGAGAGTTGTATCGGAGTGTGAGATGGTTGTTGGGGTGTTTTCATTGTCCAGTAGGTTTAGGAATTGGGATAACAAGGAATGGTGGTTGATGGGGGTTTATGGTCCCAATGGGCCTAGTAGTCGTCAGGAATGGTGGGAGGAGTTGGCTGGATTATTTGGGCTTTGTTCCTCTAATTGGTGTGTGGGCAGAGATTTCAATGTGGTTTGGCTTATTTCGGAAAAACTCAACGGGGTTTCTACAAATAGGAGTATGCGGGATTTCGACTCTTTTATAAGGGAGTGTGAGTTGCTCGACCCGCCCTTGAGTAATGCTCGGTTTACTTGGTCTAATCTTCAGGAAAATCTTGTGTGTTGTAGGTTGGATAGGTTTCTTCATACTCTAGGGTGGGAGGAGTTGTTTCTTGATATAAGGCAAGAGACAGGGCCAAGAATTATGTCAGACCATTGCCCGGTGATTCTTGAGAGCTGGCCTTTTAAATGGGGTCCTACCCCTTTTAGATTCGAGAATATGTGGTTGGAAAATCGATCTTTTAAGGAGAATTTTAAGGATTGGTGGGAAAGCAGTAAAGTCCATTTGGTGGGAGGGTTTTAAGTTTATGCGAAAACTGAGAGGACTCCAGGATAATTTAAAGGTTTGGAAGCGTGAAGTTTTTGGTGATCTAAATGAGGTGAAATCGGAGTTAGTTCGGGATATTGAGAAATTGGATGCGAAGGAATTTGGGGAGAGTTTATCTGGGGCTTTAAGGGATAAGAGATAATTGCTCAGGATGAAGTTGGGAGAGCTTGTTTTTAGGGAGCAGATTTTTTGGGGACAAAGAGCTAAGTTGAATGGGTTAAAGAGGGTGATACCAATTCTAGATTTTTTCATAGGGTTGCGCTGGGAAAGAGGAGGAAGAATTTTATTAAAAATTTGGAGGTAGGGCAGGGGTGAGTAAGGAGGAGTTTATTGTTAAGGAGATTTTCAATTTTTATTCAAATCTCTATTTTGATGGGGGAGTGGATCGTCCAGGGATCGAAGGCATTAATTGAGCTCCTGTGGAGTCAACGACAACCCTTTGATGAATGTGAGGTGAGATAGGCAGTGTTTGAGTGTGAGAGAGATAAGGTTCCTGGTCCAGATGGTTTTTCAATGGTTGTATTTCAAGATTGTTGGGATATTGTGAAAGGGGATCTTATGAGAGTGTTTGGTGAGTTCTTCGAAAGTGGAGAGGTCAACTTATGCACCATTGCATCTTTCATTTGTCTAATTCCCAAGAAGGAGAAGTCAGTTAAGATTGGGGATTTTAGACCTACTAGCTTGGTTGCATCACACTACAAAATTCTAGCAAAGGTGCTTTGTAAGAGAATTAGGGTGGTCGTTGGGGAAACCATCTCTTCTGCACAAGGTCCGTTTGTGTAGGGACTATAGATATTAGATGTAGTCTTAGTGGCAAATGAGGTTGTTGAGGAGTATAGAGGGTTACATAAGGAGGGTGTTGTCTTTGAGGTTGACTTTGAGAAGGTGTATGACCGTGTTGATTGGGGCTTTATGGATTTTGTTTTGGAAAGGAAGGGGTTTGGATCTAGGTGGAGAATGTGAATTTAGGGTTGCTTGTCGTCTTGCAATATGTCGGTCATTGTGAATGGTAAGGCTGGGGACTCGTTTCGGGCATCTAGAGGTCTAAGGCAGGGTGATCCATTATCACCATTTTTGTTTATTTTAGTTGCTGATGTGTTGAGTCAGATAATTGATATAGCTAAGGATAAGGGTGTTATTGAGGGATTTTTGGTGGGCAGGGATAGGATTGGAGTCACTCATCTACAATTTGCGGATGATACTATATTTTTTCATCAAAAGAGGAAAGCAAGGTGGTAGCTTGCTAAAGATTTTGAGAATTTTTGAAATTGTGTCGGGCCTCAAGATCAATCTTAGCAAGAGTAGTGTTGTGATTATTTATCTGGGAGAGAGCTATGTGCAAAGGGTGGCAGATATATTGGGATGTTCTATTGAATTATTTCCCCTCAAATACTTGGGGCTTCCACTGGGAGGAGATCCTAGAGTGGCGTCCTTTTGGGAGCTTGTTTTTGTCAAAATTGGGAAAAGATTAGAGGGATGGAAGTAAGCTTTGTTGTCTAAGGGAGGGAGATATACTTTGGTACAGTCTGTATTTAGGCTTTGTTCCTATTTATTTCTTGTCCATATTCAAATTCCGGTTAGCATTGCGAGGAAAATTAAGAAATTTATGAGAGATTTTCTTTTGGGAAGGGTGTGAAGAGGGTAAAAGCGTTCATTTGGCTAAGTGGGAGGTTGTTTCAATCTCTAGGGATAAAGGGGGTCTGGTTGTAGGAAATATCATTGCTAGGAACATTGCTCTCTTGGGCAAGTGGTTGTGGAGATTTCCTATTGAAAGTGATTCGCTATGGTGTTCAATTGTTAAGAGCAAGTATTGTGTTCGACCCAATGGTAGAGATTCTAACATGGTTAATAGAGGCAATTGTCTTTCTCCGTGGAAGTCCATTTCTCGCTTGTATCCACTTGTGTCTAATTTCCTTTCATTGAGAGTGGGGAATGGGGTGAGCATCCGTTTTGGGAGGATGTGTGGGTAGGGGATATCTTGTTTGATAGAGCTTTTCTTCTTCTTTATCGATGGGTTCGTTCTAGGAATGTTTCAATAGCGTCGGTGGCATGCTCTTCTATGGCTCCCATCTCTTGGAATTTTGATTTCCTTAGGAACATAAATGATAGGGAGGCGGCTAAGTTGGCATCTTTGTTGGTATTGCTTCATGGGGTATCTCTTTCTTCCTCTCGTGACATTAGGGGATGGAATCTTAGTTCTTCAGGGGTCTTTTCCTGTAAATCCCTTTTTGATAAGCTTATTGATAATCCCTTTATTTCTTTGTTTCTTATTCATAAGAAAATTTAGAAAGCGGTAGTTCCTCATAAAGTGAAGTTCTTGATGTGGTCTTTAGCTCAAAGGGGTGTCACAACTAATGATGTTCTCCAAAGAAGAAGGCCTAATCACTCTCTTTACCCTCAATGGTGTGTGATGTGCAAGAGGGATTCAGCTTATGTGATGATCAGTGGTTTGCTCCGCGGGACTACATTTAAATGCTTCTTGTTAGGTTCAAAGGGTTTGGGGGCACCAAAAGAGCCAAAACATTATGGTCAAGCATTGTTTTTGCGATTTTCTGGACTATATGGTTGGAGAGAAATGCAAGACTCTTTGATGGCAAGAAATCAAACGTAGAGGCTTTGTGGGATAGGGTGGTATACTTGGCTTCGTTTTGGGCATTTGTATCACCTCCTTTTAAAGGAGTTCCCTTGTTTTTGATCTCTAGGGATTGGGCTGCTGTTTCCCATCCCTAGAGCTAGGAGTTTTGTACTTTTGTTTTGTTCTTTCTCCTTCTTTGTATGAGGACTTCTTGTCCTTTTTCATTTTTCTTTTTCAATAAAATTTTTGTTGATGCTCAAAAAAAAAAAAAAAAAAAAAAGAAATGGGAGGAAGGGGAAGGCATTGTTTAGTTGGAGGAAAAATAATGAAATTACTTTTATACATATAGTTGTTTAACTGGCCACTTAAAAAAAATATATTTGGTTAAAAACCTTCTACAATCTGAAATCAAATGAAAGTAATTAAGTGAAATCACAGATTCTGTTACCACTGTTTTGAAGTGTGATTACTGCTGCCTCCTATATTTTCATATGTGCTCATGTGATTATATATTACATAATTTGGACTGATGTAAGATTTTTTCGGGCATCATCAATGAAATTATATAGAACTTCCTAATGTATTGAAACATTTTCTTATTTTTCTCTTATTTTACTTTATCTACCATTTTCCTCTGAAATCGGGTTCCCATAATAACTTTAGTGAAACCAGTGATGAACTGCCATTCGCCTTCAACAAGATGCATGAATTCTCCGCAGTTGATGGTTTTGTGGAGGTAACTGAAAGCTTGGCAGAGATGATAAAATATGTGGCCAATGAGCCCTCGGTGGGACTTTTCTACGTCCAGCAACACACCCAAAATGCAGTGCCAAACCTTATTAACCTCAAGAACAATGTCATGGACAAGTCTCGGGAGTTGACTTTGCATACGGAAGATCTGGAAGATTCTATCACGATGGTGAGGTCTATGAAAGACTGCGGCTTCCCTATAGCTGATGAGATGATTGGAGACATCAAGAAATCTCTAGCAATCATGTCAACAAAACAACCTAAAAGAGGGTTGATCCATAACCCAAGTTCAGGTTTTCAAATGGGAAGAACTAGTTCGTGGGGTCCATCTACTTGGGGTCGTAAAGCAGATTCTATGCGGCAAGATGGTGAAAGAACTGGTAATTATCTGACATCGGTTATAAAGTCAGCGAAAGAAAGAGCCAGCAATTTCAAGTGGCCTCAACTTGACCCTAAAGAATCGATACAAAGCAAGGGCGAGAAACTTGTGTCTTATCTTAATCCCCCACTACCAGTTTCAGCCTCAATCACCACTTCTACTCTGCCAGATGCAGAAGCTGATGAATTGCCTGTGTCAAGCCAGATTGATGATGAGCTACAACAAGAACTCCCAGTTGATGAAAGTGCGTCGAATCATCAATTGGTTTCGTTTTCAGAGAACTATGATGAATTTACGGCTGAGAGAGAAGCAAAACTTGAGGAGTGGTTGGGAGGGACCGATAAAGAGGATGGTTGTCGCTTGGAGGAACTGATGCAGGAGTTCAGCTCAACGACACTTTGAATGCTGCATAAGGCTTTTTGTAAATTATATTTTGTTGTATAATTATTATCATGCTTGGGCATCACAACACACTAATAAGATCATCGTGCTAAAAGTAGTAGTAGTTAATCCATTGATGTTTCAGAGTGGAAAGTTCCTTGTAAAATTCTTGAAATGCGTTTCTGGCAGGATTGTTGAAGTAGAAATCTTCTTCTTTCTTCCTCTAAATGATCTTTATGCATTCCTAATTTTGCATTTTGTTATGTTTGGTTTTAACTTGTTAATAAAATGTAAGCTTTTTTCACAGCCTTAACAGAACAATTGAGTTATATTGGTGGTGGTGGACCAGGGTGGTTGGTAGCAGCAGTGGGGCGGTGGAGGTGGTTGTGTGGTGGCGGGATTGGTATAGTGTTGTGACATTGACAAAACTTTAGTCTGAAGACATTTTCACCTTCCAAAACTGGATATTTTTTTCTTTTCTTTTTTGGGGGTCCAAATAAGCTTGTTTTTCTGTTGACCATTAAAAACATTTTCTATTTGATTTTTCACCTTCCACGGCTATTCACAGGGGCTTCTTTCCCACCCACAGCTCTAAAACAATGTTTGAACACTATAATATGAAATCCAGCAATGCTAAACAAGGGAAATTGTTAGAATATAATATCTAAAGTGCTACTTTAATAATTAGGTTAGTATAAATAATTAGTATGCTTTAATAATTATGTTTTCTCTTTTGCTTTAGCCTTTCGGTGGCCACTTACAGGCAACTTGATGTAGCTACTCTCTTCTATAAAGGAGAGTCCTTTGAACCTTGTAAAAATAACATTCAATAACATTCAGATTATATCAATTGAATACATTATTCTCATTGTATTTCTCTCTTTATACATTATTTCTACATGGTATCAGAGCGGGTTTAGAACCTAGTATTTTCGCTTCACCGGCGGGCGGCAACCTCGCCTTGGCTGCCCGTCGGACCTCAACCTATTCTGCTGGAATTTTCTACACATACCTTCACTCTTCTTCACCACCGCGCCGGCTCCTCCGCCGCACCAAGAGCGTCATCAACGATGACTTCGACGAACTCAAGGCCTGCTTCGAGTTATGGTTCGGATTCGACTCCGACTCGCCCGATAGCGATCCGAAACTCTCCGACGCCTTTCCTACTTTGGAGCTCTACTACGCTGTGAATAAGCAGTATAACAACCACCATGGAGGACTATCCAGGACGGGAGGACAAACCTGAACCACCAATTGAAGGCCGTCTTCCTGATGCTACCAAGGGATGTGACCATTTGAGGGATGTGTTTGTTAAACACATGGGCCTCAGTGACAAAGACATTGTTGTTCTCTCTGGTGGCCATACACTGGGAAGGTGCCACAAGGAGCATTCTGGATTTGATGGAGCCTGGACTACCAATCCACTCATCTTTGATAACACCTACTTCACAGAACTCCTCACTGGAGAGAAGGAAGGCCTTCTACAACTGCCATCTGATAAGGCTCTTCTCGACGATCCTGCTTTCCGCCCTCTTGTTGAGAAATATGCTGCGGATGAGGATGCTTTCTTTGCAGATTATGCAGAAGCTCACATGAAACTCTCTGAACTGGGGTTTGCTGAAGCCTAAACTGTCGGACAGGACAGAAGGGAATGGGAACAGTGGACCCTCTCTCCTCCTTTGTTGTGTGCGACTGATGATGGGGTAGCACAGCAGACATGCTCCATTTCTTTTTTACCCAACACCCTCTCTCTCCACATGCACTCTCTTTTTAAAATAATTGTCCACCACTTTTGGCGTTAGGATCCTCTGGGGTGATCTCCCTAGAGTGATCTCCTAAAGTGAGTGACATAGGCGCGACACGTGTCCTACTAATGAAATCAAACGTTGAGATTAATCCTCACCAAAACGACGTCGTTTTGGTGGGGGAAATTTAAAAAAAAAAAAATGAGAAAAAAAAAAACGAAAAAAGATGAACAGAATTACAAAGAAGTTTCAGAATATATCATCATCATCGATTTTGATCCGTGAGACCAAAATAAATAAAAAAAGAAGATTAAATTGATTCGATAATGAGATTGATTCAGATCTGTATCATCATCATCAAAAGATTGAAGAAAAAATGTGAACATAATGAAATTGATTCAATAAAAAAGAAGATCAAATCGATTCAATAATAAAATTGATTCAGATATGTATCATCATCATTATCAAAAGATTGAAGAAAAAACGTGAACAAAAAAAAAAAAAATCAGATTTATGGAGGAGAACACTTGGGCTATTTATTTGGCTTCTGCATCATATATATATATATATGTATGTATATATATATACCCAATTGAAACAAGCCTAAATGCCACAGATCTGATCTCCAAAAACAAAACCTAGCAAAATCCAACAGCAAAGAACCACAACGTTCAATACCCAATAAAAGGCAAAGATTGAAGATGAACTTACAGAAAAAAGAGCTTCGTCGAATCGAAATTTGCAGAGAATTCTTCTATCAAATCAAATCCCTCCAAAACAACGAGAAAATTTGTAGAATTGATCGTAGATTTACGATCGGCGGAGGAGGTCTTTTAGATCTCCGCAGATCGGCGAAGGAGGTCTTTCAGATCGGCGGAGGAAGCCATGCCTGTAACAAAGCAAAATCAAAGCTTTGGTCTCTTCTCTCTCTCTAAACTCTCCCCAAAACAGAGTGAAATATATATATATATTTTTTTTTCAAAATACTCACCCAAAACGACGTCGTTTTTGTGTGAGTATTAAGATCAACCGTCCGATCATCCACTTCAGGAGATCACTCTAGAGGATTACTCTAGAGGATCCTTGCGCCCACTTTTTGAACCCACTTACAACAATAATAATATTTTATCATGGGCTTATCCCATTCTCTCTCTTATTTTAAACTTTCCTTTAACCTTTTACCCACTCGTTTTCTTTTATTTAAATTAAACATCACCAACTTGGTCTGTCCACTTTCCTCCACCAAGCGCACATGCTTTCCCATTAATACATTATTATTATTATTATTATTATTATTAAAAAAAAAATAAAAAAATAAAAAATAAAATAAAAAAATAAAATAAAATTCCAAACCCCATTACTGATTTTAACAAAACTGTGGGCCCCGAAACCATGTGAACCACTCTCCACCTTTCGTTTTGATTTCAAATATATTCTTATTATTTCTTTCTTTATTTTTCTTTCACATTATTTTTAATCTTTTTCAAATCAAATTCATACCATTCAGATTTGCACACCAATCTTTTTATTCATCCCGGGAATCAACCCCGATCACCATTTTACACCACAACAGAAAAAATAAAAATAAAATAAAAAAAACAAAACAAAACAAAACAAAACAAAACAAAAAAAACAAAAAAAAAAATCCCATCTCAAACAGCGGCCTTACTTTTTCGCCTCTTTCAGCTGTTCTCTTCTTCTTGCCTCGGTCTTGGGCATCCCTTGACGGTGTTGCCTCCGTGTTTCCCACGCCGTTCGAGCACGTTGCCTTCCCGTTGCTCCTCAAATGTCACATATGGCGGCCCTCCCGAATCTGAGCATTAACGGTGGGCTTCCGCTTCAGCTCCTTGTTTTCCGCCTTCAACACACTTATCTCTGCTCGAGCATCCTTATACATGCCCTGGAGCAGAGCCAGTTGGGCGTTTTAACTGCTTGCACCTCCTTTGTCCTACTCTGAAGCCGGTGCGACAAGTTTT
This sequence comes from Camellia granthamiana, assembly GCA_036172215.1. Classification (NCBI taxonomy): domain Eukaryota; kingdom Viridiplantae; phylum Streptophyta; class Magnoliopsida; order Ericales; family Theaceae; genus Camellia; species Camellia granthamiana. The sequence goes on along the minus strand of CM069903.1, from coordinate 167,402,930 downwards.
GTGACCGCAGTCATAGTCTCAACACATGACTTTAATGTATAATAATTGGCCTCAATATCAGATTGAGCAGCCATTATCTGCTCAACTGACAACATCGGATAGTTCAACGGCGCAAAACCTGAGGCGCTTGGTTGCGGTTCAAGGGCAACTGCCCCGGTTATCTCTCTTGTGGGACTCATTGAGGTCGGGGAAAGAGAGTGAGCAGACCACGGGAAGAAGAGGCTATGTTCTAGGTAGCTGAACGGGAAGAAGAGGCCATATTCTGGGTTGCTATGTGTTTCAAGAGAATCAGAGCTTTCAGACTGGTTAATGTCAGAAAGGGTCGGGACTTGCAGAAGAAGGGTTGGTTGTAGAGTGTCAGAGAATGAAGAGGTTTCAGCTGGTTTGTTATGCCTCAGCCTTAGCCTCTGTCTTGGTTAAATAGCCAAGGCAGACACGCGTATCGCGCGCCTCTCAATGCCAGGACGACAAACCCGGGCGCACAAGCCAAGGCGGGCACGTGCCTCGCCGCATATCCGTCGCGCCTTTTGATGGCTCGCCGCTCGAAGAATTCTGTCGGGCACGCCTTTTGATGGCACACCTTTTGATAGATTGGGCACCCTTTTTGACGGGAGCGACTTTTTAGGGGTCCGACAAGACTCTGTAAACTGTCCCGACATTGATTCCGGTTAGCTCCTTCTTGGGTCCGACAAGACTCTGTAAAACTGTCCCGACATTGATTCCGATTAGCTCCTTCATGGGTCCGACAAGACTCTGTAAACTGTCCCTACATTGATTCCGGTTAGCTCCTTCATGGGGTCCGACAAGACTCTGTAAACTGTCCCGACATTGATTCCGGTTAGCTTCTACATGGTGTCCGACAAGACTTCGTAAACTGTCCCGACATTTGATTCCGGTTAGCTTCTACATGGGTCCGACAAGACTCTGTAAACTGTCCCGACATTGATTCCGGTTAGCTTCTACATGGGTCCGGCAAGACTCCGTAAACTGTCCCGACATTGATTCCGGTTAGCTTCTACAAGGGTCCGGCAAGACTTCGTAAACTGTCCCAACATTGATTTCGGTTAACTGCTACAACGGTTCGACACAACCATATAGTGTCTTCACCAACGGTCTGACACGACCATACAGTGTCTCATATCCTATTTTATTTTATTTTATTTTTCCCTATTTTGTTACTCTCTTCCAAACTCAAGTTGGTTGGTTCCTATCCCCCTTGAGTTTGAGGGGGGCTGTTAGAATATAATATGTAAAAGTGCTACTTTAATAATTAGGTTAGTATAAATAATTAGTATGCTTTAATAATTATGTTTTCTCTTTTGCTTTAGCCTTTCGGTGGCCACTTACAGGCAACTTGATGTAGCTACTCTCTTCTATAAAGGAGAGTCCTTTGAACCTTGTAAAAATAACATTCAATAACATTCAGATTATATCAATTGAATACATTATTCTCATTGTATTTCTCTCTTTATACATTATTTCTACAGAAATCATGGATGAACATGCTTACTGCATTTGAAATGAAACAGAAAGTGAAGCCAATCGTTTTTAGAAAACATCAACACACGATATGAAAACTTGGCCCATATGAGACCCTCTGATAAAAACAAAAAAAATGCCCACATACAGCACTCTTCAAGAATATGGTTTTGCATTAATTCTGAGGCCTGAACCCCAAATTTTCTTCATCACCACCACCAAAATACATTACCGCAGGATCTTTTTCCCATATTGTCAGCATCCACATCGGTGGAGATCTTTCCGTTCAGCAACTAGCACTAGATACCGACAATCACCACCTTGTCAGATCCTCGCTTGAGAAGGCCAATGTGCCATGAAAACCCCATCAACAAGTAATATAAACAACATTACACCTCGTCTCGTCCAGAGCCCTCCTAGGGTTCGGGCAATAACAGAACCCAATAGGTTGAGACAGCTTGTAGTCAGTCTTTCCTTGACATCTTGCATCAGGAAAATGGGCAACAGGTATGTTAAGGACATGCATTCCATCTACACAAGTAACCCCAACTTAAACAGGCTCTGTGATGAGGTAACAACGAAGATCCCAATCAAACTCTTGATCCATTTTTCGATGGACATTGCATTTGTTGATATTATGCACAAGCATAACAACCTTCTTGTACTTGGTGATAGAGGTGGTCCTGCAGAAGGCCACAAACATATTTATAATGAACACAAACTCGTATATAGATCAGAACATGACATGGGCAGAACAAGAGCAACACATGAGCACTATATTTGAAACTTGAAAGATATAAACAAACAAAATCTAAAATAAATTTGCATATATAAATAAGTATGGGACACCTTTTTATTCAAACAGTCGCAACATAATTAACTTAGAAACCTATAACCAGGGAAAGTATATGAATTTATGGGCCTCTCTAAACTTTTGCCTTATTACCCAAATTTACTTCCGGACTATGGGCATTATTTTCCATGTCAGATAGAATAAGACACAATTCTAAGCAGCTGTGTAAAAATTAAATGGAGTGAGTCTCTGTTTTACAAGTACCCCCCTTTTCTAAGTAGCATTTTAAATATTTCAAATAAAAAGGTGTAGTTTTATTTGTACTGATTGTATGTTGGAAAATTAAATAAACAGGAATAGTTTTGGTTGTTCTTATAGCACCTAAAGGATGAATATGTCTTCCAAAGTGGAAAAACTAAAAGAGGTGGAACTGCCAACTTCCACCAGGAAGTAACAATCAATATTTAAAGACCACTTTGAAGTTTTGAAAGAAGAATGAGCACTTGTTTGAGTTACTAAAAATCAAAATTCATTTCAGAAGAAATTTAAAATAACTTTTTAACACTTCAGAATTTGTATAATTTTTTGTACTTCATAAATATGTTGTTTACATGCTTATTTTGATATTTCATTTGAATCGTAACATAACAATTTGTAAATTGTGCAGAACTACACAGTGAGCATCAAGTCACTCACTCACACATACATGCATGCAACAAGCCAGTTTAGGACACACAGAAACAACTCAAAAACAGTAATCTGTTATGTACCTTCAGCAGCAAGATTAGCCACCACCTTTACAGCATGGATTTGGACATCGATATCTCCAGATGTTAACAATTGTAATATTTTTTCAAGCCCAACTAGAAGCACGAAGTAGAAAATCTTGTAAGTTATCTAAAAAGGAGGGAGGAATTGTTGAACTCTATATGAATTAAAAAAATTTCCCTAAGAGGTTTGGAATGGGTGCAAATGTAACCTTTGGCATTATTTGAACAAAAAGTTATTTTACACTTACACAATCTCTTGAATGCCATACCAAAAACTTGGGTTCAAGTGTTCCTAGCAGCTTGGTCACCTAAAATTAATGCCTAACTATTGCATAGGGTGAATGGAGATAAATAAAAAATAAAATTTCTTGCCTACTTACCATTCTTAAAGTTTGGGAATCATCTGTTTTGGACGTAGTATTTGCCAAGAGTTGAGCACACCTCCTTTATTCATTATTAAGCTTTGATTTGCCTCTGGGAAGAGAGAAGATGAAAGACACTTAACAAAAGCTCAAGGATACATGTGTTAGTATGTGAATAATCAAAGGTGTTATTACACAACAAATACATTCTTCTGAGAGATTACAAGGCATTTTCAAATGCAGGAAAAAGGGTTATGCTACCATTGCAATTATTTGGTAAAATCTTTGATTTAAGAACATTTTTTTTCTAACAAGAGATCAAGGCTTATCATGTTGGGGAAAGCAATGAAATTGGTTTGTCTTGTATATGGGTGTGTTAGTTAAAATTAAAACCAACAGAATGCATATTAAAAAATATATATATGCCCGATGAGGAAAGAAGAAAATATCAAACCAACAGAATGCAAACATACATTCACGAGTACCATTCATTGCCAAATTAGCAATAGCTCTAGAAGCCACCCCAAGTATGGTTGTATTTTGGATGATCGCAACAGCATGAGCAGTGCATCTAGACCACCTTCCTCCACAATCTTTTCCTGATTGATATCTGAAAGGAAAAAATGAAAAAGAAAAAAACGGGGGGAAGAAGATCATGAGATGTTTCATATATCGAATGTTTACCTTGAGAACAAAATGAGTATAGTAGTAACAAGTTCTTATATAACCTTTCAATTTAATTGGGGAATCAGAGTGTCTCAAACAGAGCCTTTTATGATAACTAAAAAAGTACAAATTATCTTATGCCAAAACAATATTCTGACATGTTGACTATTTAATATTTTACATCATACCACATGGCAACAAAGAAACGATAGAAAATCTTTCTTGTGTACAAGAAAGATAAAGGCGCCAAGATTATGAAATAGGAATGAAGCTAGAATGAATAGCTGCAGAGTTGTGTAAAGTGTATATTCTCTCCGGCTTACAATTTTAAGGTTTTTTTGGGACAAATTCAAGGGTATTGATTCTTTATGTAATAGTGTCCTATTTTAACTTCTATTAGTTGCTTCTATCTCTCTGGCTTACAATTTTAAGGTTTTTTTGGGGACAAATTTAAGGGTATTGATTCTTTATGTAATAGTGTGCTATTGGTCCTTTTTTTGAGCTTCTTCGGTTTTTAACCCCCTTTCTAATCTTTTAAGATTGGGTTTGTTTCTTGAATTTAAATAGGATTTAATAAAAGTTAAATGAGGGAAATATGAATGAAATATAAATTAAATTTTTTTCTCAATTTCTCTTGTATTTTTTATTTTCTTTCCAATTTCCTATATAAATCAATGATTGGATTTCACTTCTTGCCTTCCACTTTTATGTAATTTTTTTATTTTTGATCGGCATCAACAAAATTTTCATCTATGCTTTTGAGTTCTCAAAAAAAAAAAAAAAAAACCAAAAAACAAAACGAAACAGAACAAAATTTTCATTAAAAAGAGGGAAAAAAAAGTATAAGAAGAGGAGCAGTCACCACAGAGAACAATAATAAAAGTAAAAGAAATACATGCTCAAATCCTACATATGCTCTCCACTTCCTAAATAATAATAATAAAAAAAATAATAATAAAATAAATGAGAAACCCCCTTTAAAAGGAGCAATTAATACCAAAAAAAGAGTAAAAAGACAAATCCTCCCAACCCCAATCCTCTACTTTTTATTTTCCTAATTAATAATATTCTTTTTGTTGTCAATCAAAAAACCAAAAAAACAAAAAAAGGGATTTCTGGTTTCAGATAAACATGAAGTTTCATTTAAGTGACACATGAAATCTAACACAGGATCACAACAATAATTCAAAAATTAAAAGTAAAACCATTGCAATTGTGGCCTTTTGACTGGAAATTGTTTCCCTTGATTGGTTTGATTTATGTAAACCCAGTGGTTTAACCATATTCTCTTTCATGTATGATTTCTTGTCCTGTGGAACATAAGGTGTAAATCCTTAGAACATTGTTGAGGATATAAATAATAAAGTTTCTCCTCTCTTTGATAGCTTAATCTTTTAGATGAGTTGTTGGTCAACAATTTAATATGGTATCAAAGCAAGCAATAGATCCTGTGTTCAAACCTCACCACCTACCCGATAATTAAAAAATATTTGCATGTGTTTGGCCACTTATGAAGAAGAGCCTGGCCACGTGAGGGGGCGTGTTGAGGATATAAACAATAAAGTTGTCCCTCTCTCTAGTAGCTTAAGCTTTTAGATGAGTTGGTGATCAACAATTCAATAAACATGGATGACATATCCCGTGAACACGGAACATAGAACCACTTACCTCAAAGTCATCATGATTTTCAGGCACAAGCATATTTGATTTAAGAAGCTCAGTTTCAAAAGCTTTCCTTTGTTTTTCCTCAATTAGAAGGCTTTGCCTCACAGCATTAAGTTCTTCCTTCAATGTTGCCTTAATAATTCCAAATTTACAGGGAAGAAAAAAGAAGTCTTGTTAGTACAATATCAGCATTTCAGCTAGGCAAAAAACTCATACCATAGAAGAGTGTCTAAATGAGAATACTTAAAAGTACATTGATTTCAACTTTACACATGGAAATACTATTTGTCAACCACACCTTGTCTGTCAATTGAACTTTATATTCTGCTTTCAAAGAGTCAAGTTCATTCACAGTCTTCTGATGCAGCTGATGACTTTCTTGTAGTTTCAGCCTAAGCTCATCAATCACCTTTTGCCCCTGAATCTGGAATTAAGAAAAAGAAGAAAAATATCAGTGAATAGTAACCAATGATAACAATAGCAACAATAGCAGTAATAATTATTAACAAAAAAAGTTGTTAGGTATTATGATTATTATTATTATTTAAAAGCAACAAGTTTTGGTTATCATATTTATTGAATAATTCATCTGTTGAAATATTTATCCTTCCTCTTCTCCCTAAATCACAGTCCAAAAATATGGTAATTAGTAGGGGAGCTTAATGACTAGGCACAAGTGGACTCATGTAGCATTACCTTTTTATGGCATTTAGGGAAGATATTGGTGAATAGCACTCATAGGTTGTTTTGTATAATATACATCCATATATTGAACTTGTTATTTTTATTATTTTATTTTTTATTAGGAATAAAACAAATATAAAAATCATGGACCAAAAACTGAATCATAAATCAGTTGATTTACCTTATGGGGTCCTACTAACAACTGCCCAATGGGCGTTCATTAAGAATCACAAATTGCCAAAAAAAAGTTACATTTTTATATTTTTTTAATACATTTTTCACATATTTGAATACGCCTGACCTGGTTTGAGTTTTGATGATCTCTTAATTGCATCTTCGTCATATCCAATTCTTCTTCTACACCTTTAAAACGGGCATGCCCATCATCTAGTTCTTGCTTTAAGTCTGCTATTTTCTTCTCATACATTTGAGTGGTGTCTGAAAGAGCCTTCTGATATGTAGAGTTTTCCTTTTGATATTGCTGGAGAGAGAGAGAGAGAGAGAGAGAGAGAGAGAGAGAGAGAGAGAGAGGGGAGAGAAACAAAAACATCAGAACTAAAGTCTCTTGTTAGCTGAAACTAGGATTCTAGGAGCATTAAAAATTTGAATTGCTTTTAAAATTTTACCATTGACTTGGCTTAAAATCTATTGTGAAGAGATTTGACGTGTTAAAATGCATATAAACAATTTTTGCTATAAATTTTGATTTGGAGCTTTAAAGTACCAAGAAATTACTGCTTTAATCTTTCTACAAGATTAAAAAGACCAATGAAGACTCATTATAAATTGATTATTGGAATTAGAGGTCTAAGAGGAACGTTGTCCTTTCCATATTTAATGAGATGGTTAACCTGCATTGACTTTTGATGATCACTTAGCAACTTCTTCATCACATTTAACTGTTCTTCAGCACTTTCAGAGTGAGCCTGCTGCTCCTCTAATTGCTTCATCAACTCTGCTATCTTCTTCTCATACATCTGGGTGGTATCTGCAAGTACTTTTTGCTACGTAGAACTGTCAAGCTGGTATTGCTACTACCAGACAAACCAGCACAGTTAGTGTTTGTGCACATGTAGACCCAAATAATAGTAACCAAAAATAAACTGTTTTCTAAATTGTAAAGCCAAAACTTTAGATCTAAGGAACAAATACAATTTAAAACTAGGAAACAATAAGAAAACCTGCACATAGCAAAGGTCTTGACTACCATATAGATGAAATTGATCATAAGTTTACTTTTCTTCTAGTAATTTAACTGGGCAGTAAGAGAGATGTATAAAAAGGATTTGAAACACCTAACCACCGAAGTGTACTCAAATTGGGAGTGTGGGGCTAGTTCATAGTTTACCAGAAGACTAGAATATACAAAGAATAAAAAGGGGAGGAAAAAAGAAGAACAGAAAAACAAGAAACTGTGTGTTTCATATACCTTGCTGTGTTTTAGACTTATTTCTAAGCGTTCAACTTCATCATGCATAAAATTATTATGATCTTTTAGACGCTTCAGTTCATCTAATATACCCTTCATCTTTATTTCCAGATGACCATTCTCTTTTGCTAGAAACTGCAAACAAGTGCAACATATTTAGAGAAAGTAAGTTGAAAAATAAACAAAGAATGCTGGTGAACAGAACATATTGCCATACGTACACGCACGCATACGCGCACGCGCGAGCACACACACACACCTAAAGAGGACAAAACTAGAGCACCAATAGCTCCAAATAAAATGAATAAGCTAGAAGTTGGAAAGTGTGAACTGAAACACAGCCATAATATCATCAAATCCAAACTCTAAAACATATACCAGCAGGAGAGACAACTACCTCAGACCTTGTAACTAAACTCTTTTCAGTTTCAGCAAATGATTTTTGACACTCTCTGAGGTTTTTTTCCATTTCAACTGTCATTGTCCCTCAACTTTTGTTGTCCATCAATCTCCACAGTTAGATGCTCCACCTGATTCTCCAGCTTCCGACAAAAACTTTCATAATCAAATTCTTCCTTAAGCTTTAACGCCTTTACAACTTTCATGGCCTGCAGAAGCAATAAACATTAAGCTGCCGTGATTAAGACAACTATTCTACAAAGTTGTTCAAAAGAAAAATATCCATAACAAACATTTAAAACTACATTCTAAGTTCTTTATGATTTGATTGTAGGTGTCATACATTTGAAAGACTATTTGCCATTGCATCACCAACCAATTTAGATGTCATAATGGACCCTTTTAGCCATAAAACATAGCGGGGGAGAAAAAAAGAAAAGAGGCTGCTTGATGCAGCTCAATTGATATGGAACCCATGAAAAGATGATACATTGATGACTAAAGTAGTTAGTCTTGTTAGGATTCTTTCAATTAATGTTGCTGTTTTCTTATTTCTTTAAGGACATTTTTAATAGCTTTAGTGATAGGGTTTGAATCTTATTAGGTATCAGCATCAATGTTAGGTAGGATTGATTCGAAAATGTTTCAATGAGTTTTTAGGCTTGTCTACAGCTGATAAATAGGCTCTATTGCTGTAGAATGAACTCTGGCCTCCAAAATTGAATTTATTCTGGCCTCCACAATGAGTAAGCTTCAATCAAAGTTGCAAAGAAACCTTGGTTTCAAGGGAAAAACCCTGTTTCCTCCTATCTTCTTTTAGAAATTAAGAAGGAATTTTCTTAACTTTTATCAGAATGATTAAGGAAGGTTTTGGGAATTTTGAAAATCTTGTAGAAAACTTTCAGAAACTATTTGGAAACACAGAAGAAACTTATGAGGAACGCATTTCCTTATATTTCTAGTTTTTATGCTTCCAACACCTTTTCTCAATAGTAAAAAATAATTCTTAGTTATTCCTTACAGTTCACAATTTACATTATTTACAGTGTTTCATATCAATTTTGTCAGACTTTGGAAGTTTTTCTATGCCATTTAGTATCAAATTTCAGTTAGCTTCCTATTTCCCATGATTTGGTACTAAATTTTTTTGCTTCCATTTCTCTTCTAGTTTTCCATTCCACTTCCCACTCTAGAAAGGTTTCCTCTTGTTTAAGTACATTGTTAAGTATCTTAAGTTGCCTGGTTCTCTAATCTATTTCCTAAATAGCAACTCAAATGAAGTTTCTTGACTGCAAAACAGGATAATCATTAACAACCTTGGCAATGCAATGCATATTTCCCTTCCAAACACACTTTCCTCTCCAAAGAGAATTAGACCAATAATGGCACAGCAGATGACATCATCCTCTGTCCACTCTCAAAATTAGCAACACCAGACAGTCAGTGGCAACATACACATGTAGCACTGGATTGAGAGGTCAAATAAATAGAAAACATGTAAATGTCAAACAGATGGAAACAAGAAGAAACCTGGAGGATATAAAGTTGTATGTTAAAAACAAATAATACCAAACATTAAGTTGTAAGTATCACACTATTTGAAAGCTCAAAATCAAGAGAATGTCAATGAGCAAAGAGAGTGAGTGAAAATGGCGATGATGAGGTCGTTGTACCGCTTGATTTGCTTCAGATCTCTCTGTTCCTCTTCCGCCGCCGTCAACCACCATCAACACCTCCCACAGGGCCTCCGCTATTTCCATCTCTCCCCTCCTCCTCCTCCTTTCCATTTTCTTCCAAAACCATCCCTTCCGGTACTTTCTTGCTCTTTTCCTCATCTTTCTGCTTTTATCTATATATCTGAACAGGTGCTTTGTTGATTGAGACTAATCTGAATACTTGCACATATTATTCTTCTTTTTAGGGCAATAATTTATGTATTTATGCAATTGAATGTGCAATTCTTTTGAGCGCTTCACCTGTTTGATTATATGTCTTGTTGACCTATTGGTGTACTCTAATCTAATGTCCACTGTTCTTATTTTTTGTTTTCTTTTATTTTTCTATTTAAGTGGAATTACCTCCTTTCTCATCCAGCACCCAAACATTCTATTAGCTTGCGTTTTTTTTAAAATTTTTTTTAATGTTTTTCATTTAATTCATTTATTTCTAGTCTTTTATATTTGTATTTTTTCATCCTATTTTACATTTTAATATGCTTGCGAATTTAGGAAGATGCCTCAGTGAAAGGAAAAAATTTAAGAAAAAGAATAATGAAAAAAAAAATAGAATCACTTTGGATCACTAACTAAAGTTATCATTTTTTGAAAAGCATTCCAGATTTCAAAACGCGTGTTCCATAGTGTGACACACCCTGGTATTAACGTTTTATGGTAGCACTGGTTCCATGGTTGAAGCTGAGAGGATAAGTAATGAGAGAGAGTTCCTTGATAAACCAAATAACATCTTATTATTGGTTCATGTGCATTCCTATGCTGCCTCACTGCTAGTTTCTGTACATCTTTGCTCATATGTTATTTTCATATTCAGCTTCCCTTGTCTGAATTATGGTCCATATTGTGACATACAGATTGCCCGCCTCCTTTCACAATGGCCATTGGAAGTATACGCTTTTTTAGTGAAGATGTGACCCACTTTCCTGACATAAAAGACCCTGAAATTCTATTTGTTTTTAAGGACTTAATGGCTGCAAGTTGGGATGAGCTTCCAGATACACTCATCAGTGATGCAAATAAGGCTTTGTCTAAAAATACAGACGACAAGGCTGCCCAAGAAGCTGTGGCAAATGTTTTCCGTGCAGCTGAGGCAGTCGAGGAGTTTAGTGGGATGCTCGTGTCTTTGAGGATGGCAATTGATGACAGCACTGGATTGGGTGGCGAGGTGACATAAATTATGTGGGAAGAATGACTTTTTTTTTTTGTTGTCTCTCAAGTTCTTGTGGTCTAATGATTTAAAATTTTGCTACTTATCGTAGGATGTAAAACCCTTGCCGGAGGAATTTGTGAACGCATTGCGTACAGTCTATCAAAGATATACTGCATATTTGGATGCTTTTGGGCCAGACGAGACCTATTTGCGTAAGAAAGTTGAGACTGAGCTTGGAACGAAAATGATACACTTAAAGATGAGGTGCAGTGGTATTGGTTCTGAGTGGGGAAAGGTATTGTAGTTTTTGCATTGCTTTCTTGTCACTATGTTTATTTAGAGCACTCCAGTCCAGCCATACCACAATATGTAAGTTTTATGAGAGCCTATTTTGCTTGGTGTGTGAGATTTAAGGTGCTACATATTGTGGGCACCTAACCAATTACAATAGTTCTTTTGAAACAGACATGAAAGCACACTAAAGTAAACATCAAATTGTGTTTACAATCAGCTTGTCTTTTAACTTACGTGATCTGTACATAATTGCACGTATGCAATAGTGTATAGTGTTAGTTTGGGTTTATGTTGAGTTTGGGCAAGTTTAGATGAAGATTAATCTTTTCAGGAAACTCAGATCATTTGTTCTGATCATTTGTTCTGTGGGAAAACCCCTTCCTTGAATTGTTTTGTGTTGTCTTAAAAAACTTTACATACTAAAATAAGTCAGTAGCCTTGAGCTGCTCCGTTTTTTTGACTGTACATGAAATTGGTCTAGATGGAAGGGTAGCTTTGCCCAACGGTAATGATTACCATTAGCGTCCTTGATGCTATGGATTCTAGTCACAGAACAGTCTCTCCGAAAATGGGGCAAGGTTGTGTACATCTTGCCCTTTCGAGTTCCCGCTTTAGCAGGAACCTTGTGTACTGGGCTACCCTTTTTATAAAATTGGTCTAGATCCTTAAATGCAGGTATGGTGTGACAATGTCTTGACCACTAATTACACCAAATGAATATCAGCTGTCATGAATTTTACGACTCATGCCTGTAACCATTCTTTTGTGCAATATTGTGAAGAATATATAGTTTGTTTGTTTAATTATTGAATCAGTTTCTGTTCTGATTGCAGGTTACAGTTCTGGGGACTTCTGGACTTTCAGGTTCCTATGTTGAGCACAGAGCTTAGTTTCTTGGAGATGGTTAAAAGCATAATGTCTTCATGTTGTCTTTTCTCTTGGGGAACTTTATTCATGTTTGTTCCTCTTTCAGACATTTTACTGGTGCTGTCATTAATCTTTAAATAAATCTAGTTTGATCTCATGTGCTCTGCTTCTTCTTTTCTTTATTTTTTTTTTAATGAAGTTTGGTGAAACTAATAATTACAACTTAATGTTGCACATAACATCAGAAAGCTCATGTATGGAAATTGGTTTCCTTTGGGTTAGAAATGTTTGTTTGCCATTAGTTTGTCCTATCATTTTGAGCCATTGTTGAGTATAATTTGTATTTAATAGTGTTTGATTACCTTATGTAGGAAGATTATAGCATCATTTAAAGTAGATTTACATTATATGATGCTGATGAAGGATGGTGCAATTAAGGAAAACTGTACGCAAACAAGAAAATTTTCACTAAAAAATGTCCATCCAGAGTGATAAGGCTTGATTTTTTTTAATTTAAAAAAAAAAAAAATCTCTATTTGCATATCAGGAGATATACGAGTGAATCCACTTTTAATCCTAAAAAAAATAAATAAATAAAAAAAAAAAAAAACCTGCACAATGAGATTAAAGATTGAGAATGAGTAAGCCTATGAATTCATAGACACGAGGGAAATCATTTAATAGAAAATAAATTCAAATGCCATGGTGGTTCACAGTGAGATCATGTCAATTTAGGGAAGAAAAAATGGAGTAACATAACTAAAAAGTAGTTGATGTTAACCAACATTTCCTTGGTAGGGATGTGGGAAAGAGCCCTACTTTATTTGCATGACAAAAAAAAAGAAAAAAGAAAAAGAAAAGAAACAATGGTAAAACTCACTTTGCAAAGTTACAGAAGAAATGATCCTACAAAGGAATCTTTTTCCTTTACAAATCAAGATCTAAACAAAGCCTTATGTTACGAAAGAAAGGAAATATAAACCACAAAAAACCTGTTCCATAAATTTTAAAAAGATGATCAACTATTCGATCATATGAAATATAAACCAGCAAGCACACTGTTTTTTCAAGTGTGCATGTCTGTAGAATTCTCACCAATCTAAAGCTCCTTGCACCAGAGCTCTGAAGCATTCAGCAGCTATCAATTGTTAAAAAATAACATTATTAGTGTTATAACTGATTGCTATTTATTAAATTTAAGAGAATCAAACATCTTTCAAAAGATGTGTATGCAATAACCATAAGGAGTCAATAATCACCTAGCTGGCTATTAAAAAAAAAAAGAAGAATTTTCTTATCAAAAGGGCAAGCTGGGGAAATTCCCCGAAACTTTGAGGTGAAATGATCCAGCTCCTCAAACATTCAACGCAACATGTGCATGACGTGGAACAAAGTGAAAGTAAATATAAACCATGAGATCAATTTGTTGAATCATTAGACAATAATTTTAATGGAAGATACTTTTACTTACTAATTGTGTTTCCCATCATGGAACTGAGCATTTTTTGATGACTTGAAAGTTTTCAAAAATTCTGTAGCCTTTTGTACTTCTTGCTTCTGCCTTGACTTGTCCCAATTGTGTTTAGCAGCCAGTATCTGAATTATGCGGGATAATGCCCGGCCTGCTGCATCAGTGTCAAGAAAAGCAAGCCGAGATCTCCTAGCGATGAAATCTATTGCAGATTCACAGTACTCATGCCTAGCACAGTATGCCACCTCAGCTTCTAGAAAGGGGTATCCATGGGCAAGTCGCTTCTCCAAATGTTCATTCTAAAAATAAATAAATAAAGGGTTTACACAGTCAATTGGCAGGAACCACAAATTACGTGCATCAAAGATACAATTCCATCACGGTACACCCCGAGTATCCAGAAACTGATCTAACTCTGCTAGTAGGATTTTCATGCATAACTATAAGTATTGCATAGGATTGTCATTACATAATTATCAGAAGTATTCCACCTCAATGAATTAAAGGGATTTATCTATAGATAGGATTTCATCAAAACAGAGAGAAGAAAAAATTCACCTGAACTTGATTTGGTGTTCTTCCAATGCAAAACAAAGAAATTGAGAATGAGACAGTGTCAACATGATGTTTGCTTTGCTACCCCATAAAGATAAACAATTAGAAACCCCATATTCTAATGGTAAGAAACCATTAATTGAAATGTTAATAATCCAGGTATAATCCCCAGGTGTGCACCACCACACGCGTTAGCCAGTGATCTGAATTTAGAAACAATTCAATATGAAGTTTGTTATATCCACATCATGAGCAAATGGATGGGGATGTATCTAAGATGCTACATGTAGGTTCTGTATCAATCCACAAACAATTAATTTCTAGCCAAGCATCTTGATGACTGAGAAAACAGATAGTAGAGAATCATATCACTAATTCTGCTTAAATAATTCCAAGAAAATTAATGAACTACATATAAATCAACTCAAACCACTTCCTTCTTCTGCATGTGAGTATCTCCCATGAAAAAACTAGCACACGAGAAACTATGAGAAAAGTGTTTCTCGTGTGCTAGTTTTTGAAAAGTGTAATCGAGCAGAATATCTTGATCTATTTATTGAAAAGTGTTTCAACAAAAAATAGTGAAGTACAACAAATATCAATTGCCAAAGTTATGTCACAGACTGACAGCTTAAACTTCTAGAAGAATATAAAATAAATTGCAGAAAAAAATTACAGTAAACAACTAAGACTTCATAGGGAAAAAGAATGCTAGAAGTATGGAATGAAGTATCAAGCAAGGGTGTCAAACCTGTGCTATTGCAGCCACCCGTTCAGCCAAAGTACCATATGCATGGGACAAATGCTTTGCTGTGGCAGTGTCCATCACTCCTGGCACAACTTTACCACTGTACGACTTCTTCAGGCAAACATATTGTTGGGCAAGCACCGTAAAAGATGCAGGGTCATATCCATCTCCACCAATAAGACGTAGGTTGTATGTCAAACATTTGTTGGTAGGACTCAGCTTACCAGACTTGATAGCTGTATCAACTGCATCTTCTGCCATGCTTACTCATGTAAAGAAAACAGAAATTTCATTAGAATAGACTGACAGGAAAAAGTTGCTTCACACTTCTAATATTGATTTCACTATAAATTAAGGTGACATAACATGCTGTTATATCTGCAACAAATAAGCCATAAAGAAGGGGCATAGAACTAGAAGTGCTAGCACAATGAGTATTTACCTAAATTCAGGGACATGATTGTACAAAGCATCAAAAAGAAGATGCCAGTGCATACAAGTTTCAGTTTCCAAAAACTGATACAAATTCAACAACTTATAGGGAAACCCAGATCAACCATTATAAAATGTACCTTCTATATGTAGTCCACTTTCCACCAGTAATCGTGACAAAACCAGGGTAATCTTCGCATACAACATGATCCCTGGAAATGCTCTCAGTGTTGCCAATGGGTGAATAACACTCCAAGCAGAAAGAACATCTACATGCCGTACCTAAATTGTCCTGGTATAATTTTAGTATCCACTAAAAACTGAATAATTAAACAAAATAGATGACACCTAGGTTGAGTCACATCAATATAAATGGACCAGAAGAAAACTAAAGTTTTCCTAAGAAAACAAAATTGAAGTAAGAAACTAATGAATTTGTGATGATGTCTTGACGTGTACATGAAAAATATTTAAAACATCAACCATTATTGCTTCTTAACAGCATGATTGTATTGGCAAATATCCACCAATACAAAAAACTAATTGGTCCACAGACCTGGAAGGCAACCAGACCAAATAAGCAAGTTAAGTCATAAATTTGAGATCCCAACTTCTTGAGGGAAGCCTAGACTTGAGAAGATCTCTAATATGGGAAGGAGCTACTAAAATTGGAAAATCCACAGAATATTCTTCTCATCTTCTGTGACAAACTATAAATCAATGAGTATTTGGATCACTTGGATAGCATTACAAAACTATTTACACCTACAAGTGTCAGCAAGAACACATGCAAAGATGCAGAGAGTCAGACAATGCTCAGAAGGCTACACAGGCCAACACATACTTGCATACTTCACACATCCTTAGCTATGCTTCAATATTTTCTTTTCGTTAATGTAGGTGCAAAATATCTCAAATGCATACCAATTACATACAAATTGAACAGATTGAAGGAGGACATGTCTTAAGCTAAATCTGCACAGAAATGGCTGGCATTTGTTTAATATGTGAGTGCAACATGTGTCCAAAGACTAGGGAGCCTTAGCCATATAAAATGGTGAGGGAGATGCTTATAGAATCTACCAACTTTCATCACTAGGAGATATTTAAGTGTTGAAAGGGTTCAAACTGCAAAAAAGCTACTATAAGATCCTCTACATAGTAACATTTCAGCATCAACAGTGGATATTGAGGTTTCAATGGGCATTTCAGTTGATAAAAAAATTGAGATGCATATCTTAAGCATTCCAGTCAATAAGCTACATTATGCTATGGGATCAAAAGACATCTGCCATGGAGCTTGCATTAAAAATAAGAGATAGGTAGCAACATTTAAAGCTGGGCCTATAGTCCAAATGGTAAGGACTGCACAGCATAATCTTGACGCAGAAATTTGAGGCTCACATCAAAGAAAATGATATCAGACAGATACCAAAAGTTGAACTTCAACCAACAAAAAGGAAGAAACTTTTTAGTCTTCAGTCCAACTCCATTTAGAATACGATAACTCAAAGACAACCAGATAATAGGGTATATCTTCAGGCTTCATTTTTCATAATTCCACAAAGATTTACCGAGATGACCAGAAATTTTTTTATTTTTTATTAAGAACAAACTTCACCAAAAATCCCATAAAAAATAACTTTACAAAAACAAATATTTTGAAAATTAGCATTCCATGCAAGATATAGATGAGCATGCACACACAAAACGAAAAAAATGCACAAACCTTAACATTAAGGTAATCACAGATGGCATCCAGTATAAATTCAATCTCATCCTCATTTGGTTCTGGAAGCATTGTAATGGCGGTACTGGAATCCGTAGTGCCAGCAACCGTTCTTCCCAACCACGGCAGCATGAAGACAACACGTTCATCTTTTGTTTTGGGAACGATTAAACCCATTCCCTTGGGAGAATAGTAATCAGGTAGCACGATATGTACACCACTGCTTGGACAGATCATAGGTTTTGCATCATTGTCAGCCATTTTCCTCACAGAATCACAGAATGGCCCAGCCGCATTCACAACAACTTTTGCATATGTATCAAACTCTCTACCTGCACAATTTACCGAGCAATAAGGATAATATAAAATCGAATTACTCATATTGATTACCCTATTTAAACCAAAATTCTAAGCATTGAAACCATGAACACAAAAGCAAGAACAACCAATGAGGGAGAGAACCATTAAATAAACAAGCAAAAATCATTTGTGTGTAGAAGGGGATATTTTTTTCTTTTAATTTTCTCCAAATCAGTTAAAGCTCAAACACTCTTGCCACTTCCAAAACAATGTTGAATAACAATATGCAAAAGAGCATAATCACCACGTCTGAAGAACACCTCACGCACATATAGAAGCTGTTAATGATTTTCTTTAATTAATCCAGATATGTAGTTGGTACCCCAAAGTCTTGACATATATACTAAAATAGGATAAACAAAAAAATTAATAATTAAACTTGCATGTTGCGACATCCATAGGGCAGGGTCAAATGTGATTGAGTGAAACATACTTGGAAATCATGAAGCAGAATGGTGACAAAATATCATAATGGCGCAAATCTCGAGGCTTGAAACATTATTGTATTTCACAGTGGGAAGAAGAATGAGACAAAGTTTAGAAGTTTAAATCTTCATGTTGACAATAATATGCCAAAACATAGTACTTATCATACCTGTCAGATTGTCTCAAATATGAGCACCGATTATCCGGTCGCTACCTTCATCTTTTAGAAAGGATATGACTTCAGCATGGTTAAGCACAGCTGCACCTGCTAATGCAGCAGTGCATGCTAGCCCAACATTAACTCTCGAGTCATTCATATGTCCATCATAATAAACCACTGTGCCCTTCAAGGTTCTATCTTTGCCCTTCCTTGCAAGAGTGGGGAACAGTTCAACAGACTCTTGTGCAGAATAATATCTGGACAGGTGCAGGAGGCGTGATCCTGCGACCAGATCATACAGTTTCAAGCCCATCCAGAAGTACACTGCCTCAAACCAGTCAAAACACGGTGTCATGCATGGCAAAGCATTGCATAAGTGTGGAGCATTCTCAATAACCTGTTTACGCTCCTTGAGAGCACGGAATACCAGCTTCAATTGTCCATAGTCTAAATTAAAGACTGCTTTGTCCAAGTACCGAACTCCTAAAAATGTTGTTTAAATGAGTACTAACAATAAAAGAAGAATTTGACAATATTAAAGAATGTTAACAAACAACAGCAAAATAAATACAAGAACGATACAAATAAAAACTTCCTGAGTAATAAAGAATTATTAGCAGAAGATGAACAACTTTCACTACATTCATAATTTATTTTGTTATAGATAAAAGCAATCTATTAGAGTGCAAAAGAGAAAGAAATAAATGTTAGTTTTGACACTTCAAAATAAAGCAGTTCCTAGAACAACTGTCAACCATAATGTCTAGATAATCCACATATGCAAAGTGTAATGTCTGATGCCAGATGCTATGACACCATAACGATGTTTGTTTTTCCCCTTTGTAACTAAATCATGAAAACCCTATAAGCTGGCCTGTTATAGAAGGAAGGCTCCAACTCATGATCCCAGCCTTCTTGAGACATAGTCCCCGACCACGTTCATGACGTAGGTGGTTGGTGGAATATTCACATGAAGATTGCCAATTGAGTCATTAGAATTTGATTAAAAGTCTTTCAAAATATATTGCTTTATTTTCTTACTTTTAAATGTCCTTAGGTTTTAAGGGACAAAAGCTTGAGGCTTGAGTTGTTAATAGTGTTTGAAAACATTTTTAGATGTTTTATGATTCTAGGATCAAAATCTTAGGCCTAAATCCATATTAGGTAGGGTAGTTTTATATTGTTAATTACTTGTCATTAGGGTTTTTGTATTCCCTCAAAATGGCTTCTTAGGAGAAAAATGAAAAAGGTCTTGACAAATTAATAAACGCTTTAATTCAAGCCTCATGCATTGAGTCCCACATTTTTTAGATTCCCACAAACTTCATCCAACTTTCCCGGTTTTAGAAACTATTGGCCGTTGTTCTAGAAATCATTTGACTAGGGTGGCCTAGGATTGCTACCTAAGTTTGAAATTACATTATTAGCATTACTTTGTGACCAATATAAAAATTATAGCAGGTATACCAGTTATGATGAAAGAAATGCCTTTTCTACTTCTTTGAATGTCTTAATTGTGGAGAACTAAATAGGTTTTTACTTTGTTCAAGTTGAAGATGGTAGAAAGATAAGAGAGAGGTCTAACTACTAAAGGAATGTGGATCAAAGTTGTGAGAGCCGTGATGATCTAGGGTCCAACACATGTTATGGCCTTAGAACAAAATAATCAAATTTAAAAAAAGGAAGGAGAAGAATGATTCATATTCTTGATACTTGTAATAGCTTGTTAAGTTGTGTTAAGATATGTAAATTTGAAAATAATAAGCCAACTGTTGTCCTTAAAAAAATCAAAAATAATGTCTTGTGTTGTATTACTATTATAATGATTATTAAAAATTAGAAAAACTATCATATTGCGCTAATGAGCTCTAAATGCAAACTTATTTGGAGTTTGGGGGATGATAACTACTCACATGATTCTAAAGGTACTTGACAGGTTAGGTTGTAATCTAGATTATTAACATTTAGCTGGTCTTGTGGTTTGTCTGGCTACTCCATACTTTCCCTTGTAGTCTTACTCAAATTGCTTTTTATCAAGAGCAATGACAAGAATTTTTAGTCATCTAGTCAAGGTGCACATATGATGGGGAAAGTATCATTTCAGTGGAAGTTGTTGGAACTTTATTTTCTATTCCACTCAAGTTCTTCAAAGATACAAACAGGATTTGGGTTTTGACAGTGATTTAAGGGATTTTTTTTTATTTTTTTTTTTTGTAAAAAAAAAAAAAAAAAAAAATTTAGGAAGTGATTATGGTTGTGGTGGTGATGGTGGCGATGGAGATTTAGTGTTGGTGAGGTGGTGATGATGGTCGCCATTGCATGTGCCATTGTCTTCAATGGGCTCAGAAGAAAAGGGTAGAGAGAGAAATGGGAGGAAGGGGAATCTTCGGGTCCGGATGAGGAGGTCGAAGTCTGTAACAAGGAGGAGAGGGTTGAAGCCTTTGATCCGAACCTAAATTGGCTATTCCATAAAGAGGAGGTATCGTTTTCTTCTTGTATTAAGCACGCTGTGGTGACTGAGGGTGAGGAAGTCTTTGATTCTGGGAAAAAGGTATGTGACTCTTTTGACAAAGATAACATGAACTCTTCACTTCCTAATCATCTTCAGTGCATTCAATCTAAATCAGTTTCTGGGGGGAGTCACTCTTGCGTCTTTTTTTCTCACATCCTAGCAGAGTGGTTTCTACCAAGAATGACAATTTGCCTCAGTTAGCCGCTAGTAGGTCCTCTACTAGTGATAGTTTGAACCCACATGCAATTAACAAGGAAAGTCATAGGGATGATCTTCTGATGGAAGTGTCTACTAATCATCGGCTTGAGAGGAACGATGTTCTTGGGAATGACGATGATGAATCTAGAAAGTGGTTGAGGAAAATGATTATGTGTCTTTCCCCTTGGAGAAGGGAGATGTGCCTCACTGTACACAATTACTTGACACTCTTGGTTTGTCACTAGTTAGGAAGAATGGGAAGAAGTCTAGGTCTAGGAGTGTGGGGTTTGCATCTAAGGGCGGTAGTAGTCATAGAAGCTTGGGGCAGAGAAAAGGGATGAAGGAATTAAGAAACCTTGAAAGTGGCATTAACTATGAGGGGCCGGTGAAAGAGACAATGGGTGATGTTGGTTCTTGATGAAGATTTTGAGTTGGAATGTTGGAGGACTACGGTTTTGTAGGAAAAAGGTGGTAATTAAAGAGGTTTTGAAAATTCATCAACTAGATAGAGTGATGTTTCAAGAGACAGTGAGGAATGTGATAAAGGTTTCATTAGGAGTGTTTGGGGGACCAAGTTTAGGAGATGGGCTGTTTTACCTTCTAGCGGGAGATCAGGGGAAATTTTGATTATATGGGATAAGAGAGTTGTATCGGAGTGTAAGATAGTTGTTGGGGTGTTTTCATTGTCCATTAGGTTTAGGAATCGGGATAACAAGGAATGGTGGTTGACGGGGATTTATGGTCCCAATAGGCCTAGTAGTTGTCAAGAATGGTGGGAAGAGTTGGCCGGATTATTTAGGCTTTGTGCCCTTAATTGGTGTCTGGGGGGAGATTTCAATGTGGTTCGGCTTATTTCGGAAAAACTCAATGGGGTTTCCACAAATAAAAGTTACGGGATTTCGACTCGTTTATAAAGGAGTGTGAGTTGCTCGACCCTCCCTTGAGTAATGCTCAGTTTACTTGGTCTAATCTACAGTAAAATCTTGTGTGCTGTAGGTTGGATAGGTTTCTTCATACTCTAGGGTGGGAGGAGTTGCTTCTAGATATAAGGCAAGAGGCAAGGGCCAAGAATTGTGTCAGAGCATTGCCCAGTGATTCTTGAGAACTGCCCTTTTAAATGAGGTCCTACTCTCTTTAGATTTGAGAATATGTGGTTGGAAAATTAATCGTTTAAGGAGAATTTTAAGGATTGGTAGGAAAGCAGTAAAGTCCATTTGGTGAGAGGGTTTTAAGTTTATGAGAAAGCTGAGAGGAGTCCAGGATAATTTAAAGGTTTGGAAGCGTAAAGTTTTTGGCGATCTAAGTGAGGTGAAAGCTGAGTTAGTTCGAGATATTGAGAAATTGGATGCAAAGGAATTTAGGAAGAGTTTATCTGGGGCTTTAAGGGATAAGAGATCATTGCTTAGGATGAAGTTGGAAAAGCTTGTTTTTAGGGAGCATATTTTTTGGGGACAAAGGGCTAAGTTGAAATGGGCTAAAGAGGGTGATACCAATTTTAGATTTTTTCATAGGGTTGCATTGGGAAAAAGGAGGAAGAATTTTATAAAAAATTTGGAGGTAGGGCAGGGTGTGGTGGTGAGTAAGGATGAGTTTATTGTTATGGAGATTTTCAATTTTTATTCAAATCTCTATTCTGATGGGGGAGTGGATTATCCAGGGATCGAAGGCATTAATTGGGCTCTTATGGAGTCAACAATAGCCAATTGGCTTGAGAGACCCTTTGACAAATGTGAGGTGAGACATGCAGTGTTTGAGTGTGAGAGAGATAAGGCTCCAGGTCCAGATGATTTTTCAATGGCCGTATTTTCATGATTGTTGGGACATTGTGAAAAGGATCTTATGAGAGTGGTGAGTTCTTTGAAAGTAAGGAGGTCAACTTATACACCAATGCGTCCTTCATTTGTCTCATTCGCAAGAATGAGAAGTCGGTCAAGATTGGGGATTTTAGACCTATTGGCTTGGTTACATCACTCTACAAAATTCTAGCAAAGGTGATTTTTGAGAGAATTAGGGTGGTCCTTGAGGAAGCCATCTCTTCTGCACAAGGTGTGTTTGTGCAAGGACGACAAATATTAGATGTAATCTTAGTGGAAAATGAGGTTATTGAAGAGTATAGAGGGTTACATAAGGAGGGTGTTGTCTTTAAAGTTGAATTTGAGAAGGCATATGACCATGTTGATTGGGACTTTTTGGATTTTGTTTTGAAAATGAAGGGGTTTAGATCTAGATGAGAATGTGGATTTGGGGGGTGCTTGTCGTCTTGCAATATGTCGGTCATTGTGAATGAATGGTAAGGCTGGGGACTCTTTTCGGGCATCTAGGGGTCTAAGACAGGGTGATCATTTATCACCATTTTTGTTTATTTTAGTTGTTGATGTGTTGAGTCGAATAATTGATATAGCTAAGGATAAGGGTGTTATTGAGGGATTTATAGTGGGGAGGGATAGGATTGGAGTCACTCATCTATAGTTTGCGGATGATACTACATTTTTTTCATCAAAGGAGGAAAGTAAGGTGGGTAATTTGTTAAAGATTTTGAGAATTTTTGAAATTGTGTCGGGCCTCAAGGTCAATCTTAGCAAGAGTAGTGTTGTGGGTATTAATCTGGGAGAAAGCTATGTGCAAAGGGTGGCGGATATGTTGGGATGTTCCATTGAATTATTTCCTCTCAAATACTTGGGACTTCCATTGGGGGGAGATCCTAGAGTGGTGTCCTTTTGGGAGCCTGTTCTTGTCAAATTTGAGAAAAGATTTGAGGGATAGAAGCAAGCTTTGTCGTTTGAGAGAGGGAAATATACTTTGGTATAGTCTGTATTTAGGCTCTGTTCCTATTTATTTCTTGTCCATATTCAAGATTCCGGTTGGCATTGCGAGGAAAATTAAGAAATTGATGAGAGATTTTCTTTTAGGAATGGTGTGAAGAGGGTAAAAGGTTCATTTGGTTAAGTGGGAGGTTGTTTCACTCCCTAGGGATAAGGGGGGTCTGGCTATAGGAAATATAATTGCTAGGAACATTACTCTCTTGGGCAAGTGGTTGTAGAGATTTCCTATTGAAAGTGATTCACTATGGTGTTTAGTTGTTAAGAGCAATTATTTTGTTCAACCCAATGATACCGATTCTAACGTGGTTAATAGAGGCAATTTTCGTTTTCCGTGGAAGTCCATTTCTCGCTTGTATCCACTCGTGTCTAATTTCCTTTCATTGAGAGTGGGAATAGGGTGAGCATCCATTTTTGGGAGGATGTGTGGGTAGGGGATATCTCGTTTGATAGAGCTTTTCCTCTTCTTTATTGGTTGGTTCGTTCTAGGAATGTTTCGATAGTGTCGGTGGCATGCTCTTCGATGGCTCCCATCTCTTGGAATTTTGATTTCCTTGGGAACTTAAATGATAGGGAGGCGGCTAAGTTGGCATCTTTGTTGGTATTGCTTCATGGGGTATCTCTTTCTTCTTCTTGTGACATTGGGGATGGAATCTTAGTTCTTCAGGGGTCTTTTCCTGTAAATCTTTTTTTGATAAGCTTATTGATAATCCTTCTATTCCTTTGTTTCCTATTCATTAGAAAATTTGGAAAGCGGTTGTTCCTCATAAAGTGAAGTTCTTCATGTGGTTTTTAGCTCAAAAAGGTGTCACAACTAATGATGTTCTCTAAAGAAGAGGGCCTAATCACTCTTTTTGCCTTCAATGGTGATGTGCAAGAGAGATTCGGAGGTAGCGGATTATGTTTTCCTTCATTGCCCAGTGGCTTTTGTATTATGGCAGTGTCCTTTCGGCTTATGTAATGATCAGTGGGTTGCTTTGCGGGATTGCATTCAAATGCTTCTTGTTAGGTTCAAAGGGTTTGGGAGCACCAAAAGAGCCAAAACATTGTGGTTAAGCATTATTTTTGCGATTTTCTGGACTATATGGTTGGAGAGAAATGCAAGAGGTAAGGAATCAAACGTAGAGGCTTTGTGGGACATGGTGGTATACTTGGCTTCGTTTTGGGCATTTGTATCACCTCCTTTTAAAGGAGTTCCCTTGTTCTTGATCTCTAGGGATTAGACTGCTGTTTGTCATCCCTAGAGTTAGGAGTTTTGTACTTTTGTGGGTGTTTGGAAAGTTGTTATTTTAGTAGGCTAAAATTTTTGTGTTTGAAAAGATGATTGAATTTTTTTGTAGTTGGATGTGATGTTTGTGAGAGAAAAAGTGAAATAATTATGGGTTTGATGTGACATTTTGTCTTATTAGCTATTTTAGCCTATTTTGTCTTTTTGTGAATTTTAGCCTAAAAGAGGCTAAAATTTTTCTTGCCAAACATTCTTTCTACTTCTTTGTATGAGGACTTCATGTCCTCTTTCATTTTTCTTTCATTGTTTAGTTGGAGGAAAAATAATGAAATTACTTTTGTACATATAGTTGTTTAACTGGCCACTTAAAAAAAAAAAATTATTTGGTTAAAAACCTTCTACAATGTGAAATCTCAAATGAGAGTGATTAAGTGAAATCACAGATTCTGTTACCACCGTTATGGAAGTGTGATCACTGCTGCCTCCTATATTTTCATATGTACTCATGTGATTATATATTACATAATTTGGACTAATGTAAGATTTTTTTGGGCATCAACAATAAAATTATATAGAACTTCCTAATGTATTGAAACATTTTCTTCTTTTTCTCTTATTTAACTTTATTCCCTTAATAACTTTAGCAAAACCAGTGATGAACTGCCATTCGCGTTCAACAAGATGCATGAATTCTACTCTGCCAGATGCAGAAGCTGATGAATTGCCTGTGTCAAGTCAGATTGATGATGAGCTACAACAAGAACTCCCAGTTGATGAAAGTGCGTCGAATCATCAATTGGTTTCATTTTCAGAGAACTATGATGAATTTACGACTGAGAGAGAAGCAAAACTTGAGGAGTGGTTGGGAGGGACCGACGAAGAGGATGGTCGTCGCTTGGAGGAACTGATGCAGGAGTTCAGCTCACCGACTCTTTGAATGCTGCATAAGGCTTTTTGTAAATTATATTTTGTTGTATAATTATTATAATGCTTGGGCATCACAACACACTAATAAGATCATGGTGCTAAAAGTAGTAGTAGTTAATCCATTGATGTTTCAGAGTGGAAAATTCCTTGAAAAATTCTTGAAATGCGTTTCTGGCAGGATTGTTGAAGCAGAACTCTTCTTTTTTCCTCTAAATGATCTTTATGCATTCCTTATATTGCATTTTGTTATGTTTGATTCTAACTCGTTAATAAAATGTAAGCTTCTTTCACAACCTTAACAGAACAATTGAGTTGTATTGGTGGTGGCGGACCACTGGTGGAGTGGTGGCGGCATTGGTATAGTGTTGTGACATTGACAAAACTCTAGTCTGAAAACATTTTCACCTTCTAAAACTGAATTTTTTTTTGGGTCCAAATAAGCTTGTTTTTTTGTTGACCATTAAAAACATTTTCTATTTGATTTTCACCTTCCACTGCTTACCCACAGCTCTAAAACAATGTTTGAACACTATAATATGAAATCCAGCAATGCTAAACAAGGGAAATTATGGATGAACAAGCTTTACTGCATTTGGAATAAAACAGGAAGTGAAGCCAATCGTTTATAGAAAACATCAACACACGATATGAAAACTTGGCCCATATGAGACCCTCTGATAAAAACAAAAAAATGCCCACATACAGCATTCTTCAAGAATATGGTTTTGCATTAATTCTGAGGCCTGAACCCTAAATTTTCTTCAATCACCACCGCCAAAATACATTACCCCAGGATCTTTTTCCCATATTGTCAGCATGCACATCCATGGAGATCTTTCTGTTCAGCCACTAGCACCAGATACCAACAATCACCACCTTGTCAGATCCTCACTTGAGAAGGCCAATGTGCCATTAAAACCCCATCAACAAGTAATATAACAACCTTACACCTCTTGTCTCGTCCAGGGCCCTCGTAGGGTTCGGCAATAACAGAACCCAATAGGTTGAGACAGCATGTAGTCAGTCTCTCCTCAGACATCTTGCATCAGGAAAATGGGCAACAGGTATGTTAAGGACATGCATTCCATCTACACAAGTAACTCCAACTTAAACAGGCTCTGTCATGAGGTAACAACGAAGATCCCAATCAAACTCTTGATCCATTGTTCGATGGACATTGCATTTGTTGATATTATGCACAAGCATACCTTCTAGTACTTGGTGACAGTGGTGATCCTGCAGAAGACCACAAACATGTTTATCATAAGTACAACCTTCATGGTGCAGGCATCAGAGACTCGGTCAGAAAATTTTCAAGATGGCCCCTGTTCAAAGATCTAGAGACATGAACACAAACCCATATATAGATCAGAACATGACATGGGCTTTGAAACTTGAAAGATATAAACAAACAAAATCTAAAATAAATTGGCATATATAAATATGGGAAACCTTTTTGTTAAAACAGTCGCAACATAATTAACTTAGAAAGCTATAACCAGGGAAAGTACACGAATTTATGGGCCTCTCTAAACTTGTCTTATTACCCAATTTTACTTCTGGACTAAGGGGATTATTTTCCATGTCAGATAGAATAATACACAATTCTAAGCAGCTGTGTACAAATTAAATGGAGTGAGTCTCTGTTTTACTACTACCCCCTTTCTAAGTAGCATTTTAAATATTTCAAATAGAAAGGTGTAGTTTTATTTGTACCGATTGTATGTTGGAAAATTAATAAAAAGGAATAATTTTGGTTGTTCTTATAGCACCTAAAGGATGAATATGTCTTCCAAAATGGAAAAACTAAACGAGGTGCACTTCCACCAGAAAGTAACAATCAATATTTAAAGACCACTCCTATTGGAAAAGTTTATGCTAAAAAAGTATAGGTTTTTCAACACACATAAATGTTTCAGAGAATGGAATATCTCCATTACTGTAATCTATACCACAAATTTAAATAAGATGAAATAAAACAAAACAAACATACACTCGTACACAAATACACGTGTATGCACACAGAAGATACTCTATAAATATGAACGAGTAAACTTAAGCTTGGGTACTCTTACATCACAATTTACTTGGTTAAAATCCCCCTAGTAAACCACGACATGAAGAAGTAAATTTGCATTTGACTTTCATATGCACCAAATTGAATTGAGCATTTCAAGAAAATTTCAAATTACCTGACACAAAAAAGCTGGAATTGTGCTCAATCAAGTAACTAGTTGCAATGTTTTCTCTACAATTGTTCCTACATTTGTTCTGCCATTTTACCATTTGTCATATTTAAACTGGGAGGAGAAAGTGAGCCATGCGAACCACCCACAAGTGTGTTCACAGAAGGGGCAGAGCTACTGCTATTTCCAACTATTTTAGAGCCCAAGTTTTGATTTGGGGAAGAGAGAGACCCGATGCCATTCGCCACCACCATAGCTCCCCCACCTAATTTCGGAGGAGTAGACTCATTGTTGAAGCGCATTACTTTAGCCTTCCTGAAATTAACCAATAGATGTTTTGAGATGAAGAAACATAATTGATATTAATTAAGATATTCATATCATACCTAACCAATTTTTGTTTTGAAGTAGCTGATTTTGGCTTGGATATCCCTTTTCAAAAGAAAATGTAAAATGTTAATTTCAAGTTTCATGGACTATACTTCACAATCTAGAACAAGAACCAAATCTTAAAATTTATTCAGTTAATCTCAAAGCACCTACCAGATTTAACAGTCAAAGATGTTGAATCAGACTTGTGATTGGCCCTCTCGGCCTTAATAGAAGCAATAACTGAATCTGCAGTAGGCCCTAGACCTTTTCTCCCAATCAGCTTCACGCCAAGCTTCTCGGAAAGGTAGTTCAACCTCATCTCATCACCCCCTCGTACTTCCCTCAGCTCAAGCACCTGTTGTCTTGATAACAAAGTGTAAACATGAAACTCCTGCCGCTGATTAAAATGGGACTGAAGCTGCTGAAAAAGTAATTTATTAGAGTACGATTGATCTGTCTTTGGACCTTCATGATTTTTCTTTCGTGGGCCACTAAATGTCACCCTTAAAACTGCTGTAGATTGAGAATCTGCAGCATTGTTACCAAAAATTACAGAAAAACTCCCAAATTCCAAATCAGGTTCTCTGAATAAATCTGCAAGAAGGGAAGCACAAGAGTGTGCATTTTTTGATGGACTCTTTTCTACTTTTTGCTTCAAGGCTCTGACAGTAGCATAGTGAGCCATATTGGCAGCTTCTCTTAGCCCACTCAGAAAGGCTCCATGCATAGTTGCAGGGTAGCGCCTAGTAGTTGCCTCCCCTGCAAAGAAAACTCTTCCATCTCCTACATTCTCTGCTAAGATATCATAGTCATCTCCTGATGCCCCAACTGCGACATTAGAGTAAGAACCTAAGCTGAAAGGATCAGTACCCCATCTGGTACAGACAGTTTGGATAGGCTCTGGGACATCAATTCCTTTTGGTTCATACACACCTGCAAGCATTGGACCCAGAATCTCAATGTACTAATGATCAATAAGTGATACTACCTGCAAATACTTCAAATCAAGAGAATAATTTTACCCCAAGCATATTGAGAATTTAACCTCTTCAAAAAACAAACACAAACATAAATACATAAATATAAAAAACAACTACGTTGAACTCAGTAATAAATTCAGGTTGAAAAAGGCAATGGAACTAAGCAAATCCATTGCCAAATAAATTATGTGGGCACCGAGCACTGAAAAGTCATCTGGAATAGTTCCAAAGTTCACCATTAGGAACTATTAGCCATGTCAAATTTACAAGAGGATAATTTGTACATTATCCAATTATGCATCATTTATAGGCTCAATCCATTTAGCAAAAAGTTCTCATAATATGCTAGTGAAAAAAGAAGAAAGGTTTGAAACTCAAAGATTGAAACGAAGCATAAATAGACACACACACACACATATATATGTATACATATTCACACCTTTCAGAATTCGAAGAACCTGGGTCACAGCATCAGTGGGAGGCATGCTCTCAAAATTATGTGCAGCTTCTCCGGCTACTAAAGCAATCAGAAGAGGACCACCAGCTACAGTTGCATAGCTATAGAACAGAAAGAACTCCCCTCGACGGCTCGGATCATCAGTGAGGTGGCCAAAGGTATCAAGATCCGTGCCCCAGAACACGTGAGGAAAAAGCATTGCAACCTTGTTCAACAAGCCAAATCCCAACCTCTTTATCCCATCAAGCTTCCTTTGAGGCAACTCTGGAATAAACTTAATAGAACCACTCTTCAAAACCCCTAGTGAAACAGTGCACAGCACCATATCACCCTCAAATACCTGGTTCCCAACAACAACCTGCACTCCATCACTAGTATAACGGATGGTGTGCACAGTTTTCTCATATAAGATCGGCACATTCTCAGCCAAAGCATGAACCAACCTCCCATTCCCTCCAGGAAGGAAGCAATGATCCCCTCCCATATCATAAGGGTCATCTTGGTCCCAGAATGCAAGTGAAAGCTTAGACAGTAAACCTGCATTTGCATACTCCAAATTTGCAAGATGCCAATTAAATAAGTTCATCTCCTCTGTGTTTACAGCATCCCCATAAACCTGCCTAAATGTCTCCAATGCTGCCCCAAGAGAAACATCCTGTGAAACCTCCCCCATTAACTGCCTAAGCCGACTTGCCTTGTCCAAAAGACGGTTAAAAGCAGTTTCCACCTTTGAATCCATATCTGGGTCAACAGGTTTTCCATCCAAATTGTAGAGGGGGCACTTATCTCTCACCTTATGAAGAGGATAAGCCAATTGTCTAGCCAAAATTCCAAGCGGGTTCCCAAGTGTACCCGTCAACACACTCCCTCCTAAATCTGCTGAAGCAACCTTACTCCCTCCCTCCATTTTCATCGTATATACCCGTCCTCCTGCACGCTTTCGGCCCTCAAGAACAGTCACTTTAAACCCCAACCTCATTAGCTGCCGTGCAGCAGCCAAACCCGCCAATCCTGCCCCAATAATGATCACATTCGACTTGTTGGGTTCTGATGGAATCTTCTCCTTTATTGCCGGAGCAACCCCAAAATTAATATACCCATGTGAAACCAAATAATTATAAGCAGAATCCAAAAGTTTACTACAATGTGAAGGTATAACATCAACAAACATCTCCTTCGTGACCCAATGCGACACGTTCTCACGCCATCTCGTAATAATGTGGTTCCTAATAAGAATATAATTAACCTGTTCAATTCCACCAACAACAGTCACAACCCCAGCATCTATTTCCTCATCGGTAAGGGTATCGGCCGGAAACCCAGAAGTAAGCGCAATCAAAGCCTCGGAAGTGGCTTCTTTGTTAATCACAATGATCTCGTCAGATACATCAGGGACAATTTGCGTCAAAAAATTAGGGTTCGCATAATTAACATTCGAAGAAACATAATTTTCCACATTAGGTTTGATAATCGGAACTGAAGAAGAAGGAATCGATAATTGCCCATTGCTAGGGTTAATTGCACTGTTTGGAAAGTATGGAATATGATGATATACCTGGTTCTGATGAGGAATCGAAGGCGTCGTATTGCGAGGCCTACCTCGTCTTCGCTTTCTTGGCACATACAATGGAAGAATGTGATTCCAATTAGGGTTGATAAACGCATTAGGATTCGAATTAGGGTTTGTATTATAGTTGGAGATTGAATTTGGATCAGGGTAAGGTATGGGGATGGGGATTGGGATCGAATTAGTGTTAAGGTTAGGGTTAGGGTTAGGGTTAGGGTTAGGAGGGGTGAATTGGGAGGGATTGAGAGGGTAAGGAGATGAGGAAGGAGTGTGTTGAGGAGGGGGTTGATTTGATGGGTTCATTTTTGGTCTTTCACTGATGATTACTGTGAAGAGGTTAGGGTTCTGTAGATATGAATAGAGAAGAAGAGCATGGTTGATCTGTAGTGTTTGGTTGCCGAGAAAATTTAATACGAGGTATTTACTTCGCGTTCGCGCCTCAGTTGTGAAATTTCCTTGGCTTGTTTTTGGGGTTTATTTTTTGATTTTAAATTTTGAGTTCAACAAAGTATTTGAAAGTATTTTTAAAAAGAATTACTAAAAACAAAAATAATGACTTTTAAATATATTTTTTAAAATTTTTGAAATTGTCTATTTTTAGAAAACTTTAAAAAAATTGAATTAAATTTTTAAAAATAAAAATAAAAATAAGTCAATATATATAAGTTGCAAAAAAAAAAAAAAAAAAAAAAAAAAAAAAAAAATGCTTATTTGATCGGGGCTCAAATCAAATAGCAACACACATGCGAAAATGATAAATGTTGATGAATTTTTTTGAGATATTGTTAAACATTAGGATTTAAGTGAAAAATGTCTTCAATATAGAAGAAAAAGTTAAAAAAATTATTTTAATTTTAGTAAAAAGTGTATTAAAATTTAATAAAATATATTTGGATTTTAATAAAAAAATTGTCTTGTGTCCATTCGACTGTTTGTATCCAAAAAACTAAAGGTTGCTTGTTTTTAGTTTTCTAAAAATACTTTTCAGAAAATTCTGTTTGGTTTGTTTTTGGGAGAGTTGTTTTTGAAAAAAAATTTGAGAAGAAAGTTTAGAAATTTTTTTGGTTTGTTTGGTTGTATATTTTGAGAGAGTTGTTTTTTTGGGAGTTTGGGATGATTTGATATTTTGGGAGAATTTGAGTAGATATGTGTGAGAGAAAAAGTGATTGAGAAGGAGAGAGAAGAGAGAAAAAGTGATTAATTGATGTGTAAGAGAGAGAAAGTGATTTTAGAAATTTTTTGAGAAAAACTCAAACCAAACAATTTTTTAGAAATTTTTTTCTAAAACTCATCTCCCAAATACAAACCAAACATACCTCTATTTTCTTATTTTTCGTGTTTTTTATTTTTATTGAATTTTTTTAATATTTTAAACAATTTTTTTAATTTTTAGACACACCTAACATAAATATACATAAAAAGTATAATTTTTGTGAATTTTTTTTTTTAAAATTCACTAAATACCAAAATTAAAAATTAAAAATACGATAATTCAATATATTTTTCATATTTTTATGTATTTATTAATTTTTTAAAATATTTTTTCATAAATTTTTTATTTTTTTAGATACATTTAGTAAGGTGTATCTAAAAAGGTTAAAAAAAAAATGCTTAAAAATTTAAAAATATTCACCAAAAATAAAAAAAAAACAAGAAAAAATAAAAAAACTCATTTTTCAAAAAATTTTATCCAAAAAACTCAAACCAAACACACACATTTTTATTCATAAATTTATATTTGAATATTTGATAATTTATACTCCATTCGTCCCAAAATATTAGTCTCTTATTTCATTTTTTATTGTCCCAAAATATTAGTCATTTCAAAAATCAAGGACTAAAATGAACTTTCTATTTTGCCCTTAACAACACAAAAAATATAATTATGACAATTGGTATTCTAAAAAAAATGTACTATCAAAAAATAATTTTGGAAAATTAATATTTTTGAAATGTAATAATTGTACTACCAAAAAAAAATTGAATTATTTAAAAGAGACTATTATTTTGAGATGGAAAAAGTATATGAACGACACAAATAATTTGCGCTAAGAATTTCTGTAGTGTACAAATAGAATTTCCCTAATCTTAATCACTGCCACTACAAACCACCTCTTCCAACCCCTCCTCCCTAATCTTAAGTTGCCAGTCACCCCTTCCTTGCAACCACCTCTTCCCCCAACAACCCCAACCCCCTCTCTTATTGTTCATGACCAACGGTGGTAAAGGTTGGCAATATGCAGCTGATGGTGTGAAGTAAAGTATGTATCACGCGTGTGAACTGATAACTTATGGTGCGAAAATTGAAGCTTCCCATTACCCTCAATCACACTGTCATTCGATGGCAAAACTATTTTCTTCGTCCTTAAGATGGTATACATTCATTGATCTTTCTTCATAACATTAACATCTAAATTAGTATTTGTTCATTTTATACGAACAATACATCATCTCATCACAAACTATTTCTAAACTCTTCAAGTATATCAATCTCACAAAGCTTTCACCAAATCATGTAGAAAAACCACCATAAATGTTGATGTAAAACATACAATTTTCTTAAGTATTGACACTTTCCATATACTTTTCTCTATTCAAAATTTGGAGTTTACCGTCAAATATATGTGATTCCAGTGTGCCCAATTAGACAACAGAAGGCAATCATGGACATACATACATACATACATACATGTGCCAACCCAAGAACCTACTTTGGCATGAAATATACATATGAGAGTTGTAGAAAGAGTAAATAACTTGAACAAAAGAACTGTATATCTCAATTCTGTACAATTTACTACCATTCTGCGTGCATCTCTGCTTTGAATGTCGAATTTGATTTCAGAGTCTTCTTTGCTAAGTTGCGGATGTCTTCTCTTGTTGACTCAACTGATATTCGTGCGAGCTCTTTCGCCCCTCACTGGATATGAAATCTCGGGCATTGTCCTCTGCAATAGCCATCAATAATTGGTACTTTCAAATAGAATTAACTATTAGAAATGAATTTTCTAGCATTTGTTTCCATACCAGGTTTTGAAAATGCGAGAGAGAGAGAGAGAGGGGGGGGGGGGGGTGATGAGATTGGGTCCTATCAATCTACACAATTTTTTTATTTTTATTTTCTGAGTTAAACATCCAGTAATGACTCCATAAAGAAAAAAAAGACTGATACATTGAGATGAAAATAAAATCCACAAACATCCATGTTATAGAGACCATAGAAATTAAAATAGGAAAAAATGGAAAAAGTATATGAATTGTGCCGCTTCTCTTTGGAAAAGAATGAAAATGAGGTCTTAGATCACAAAAGCAAAATAGAAAACTGAAACTTATTCTGAATTACAGAGATTCAGAAGAGTCTTGATATGTTCTACTCAATAGTTAATAGGATTTTTTTAATTTCCAAGTTTTTTTTTATTATTTATTATTAAATGGATTCTTGGACAAACAAATTTATAAAGTAAACCCCAAGTGTTATGCTTCTTCCATTAGTTCAATTAGAAGTGTCAAAATATTAAGGGTACTTAAAAAGAAATTAAAAAAAAAAAAGAACTAAATTATAACAAAAAACACCAAAAAGTAGCATACCATTTTGTGCTAAATGGCAAAGAGCAAGCTCAATATGGCGTCGACTCGAAGTTGAAGCAGAATTAGAGTTGGCAATCAACCATGTAAGCACACCATCTTCCATTAGGACTGAACGGCCTCTCCTATGTCCTGCAGTGGGTAAAAACATCCATGTTCGTGTTTAGAAATGATAACATATATCTAATATATGTGTATTATGGAAGTACAACCTCTGACAAACCTTGAACAATTCCTCGGGATTCGCATTTTGCAAAGTTAGCTATTCCTCTGGCAACCTGTGCTATGACATCACTATTCCCAGATCTAACCATTCCCAAGAGTGCCTTGATGCCTCCATCTTCTCTAAGCATCACATGTAACTTCTCTATTATGAAACAAAGAGCTCTGCATCAATATTAAAGACTGTGTTCCACATAGTATTACTTTTCTAATGCTCATGAAACACTTCAGCAACAGGTGGTTTTGTGTTGTGCAAAATCATGGTTTCAATCACACGATAAAGCAGTTAATAAAATAACAAGCGCGCACACAAAAAACAAGAACACAAGATATACATAGTTTGACAGGATGCATACATCCATGGTAGATAGAAAACAAAATCTACCACACTCAATAAGGATTACAAGACTCTCAACCTCTCAACGCAGCTATGTATTCTGTAACACTATGAAACCCGACCCGATAACTACAACATATACCACCTAGTCTTCAGGGCTTACGGTACTCTTGAGTGTACAGTAAATACAAGACACCAAACAACAATTCATTTATGCAGTATATAAGACCAGAGCAGAAGTATCTCAACATGACAGGTGATGACAAGTTTTTAAAAATTTACCAAGTATTTAATATAACAAAACGTTTCATATGACTTGCAATATTAATCAAGGCATTAGAGATGAGATTGAAGTACATTAGGTATCTAAACTCATCCTACAACATGATTTTGATACGTCAACTGCAGAATCACCTTGAGCTTACCATTTCCACACAAATTTGCAATGGCTCCAGCTACCATTCTTAAAGTTTGGGGATCATCTGTTTTGGACGTAGTATTTGCCAAGAGTCGAGCACCTCCCTTATTCATTATTAAGCTTTGATTTGCCTCTGGGAAGAGAGAAGATGAAAGACACTTAACAAAAGCTCAAGGATACATGTGTTAGTATGTGTTTAATCAAAAGTGTTATTACAAAACGAATACATTCTTTTGAGGGATTACAAGGCATTTTCAAATGCAGGAACAAGGCTTATGCTACCATTGCAATTATTTGGCAAAATCTTTGATTTAAGAACATTTTTTTTCTAACAATAGATCAAGGCTTATTATGTTGGGGAAAGCAATTAAATTGGTTTGTCTTGTATATGGGTGTGTTAATTAAATTTAAAACCAACTGAACGCATATTAAAAACAATCTATATGCCCAATGAGGAAAGAAGAAAATATTAAACCAAGAGAATGCAAACATTCACAGTACCATTCATTGCCAAATTAGCAACAGCTCCAGAAGCCACCCTAAGAATGGTTGTATTTTGGGATGATCGCAACAGCATGAGCAGTGCATCTAGACCACCTTCCTCCACAATCTTTTCCTGATTGATATCTGAAAAGGGAAAAAAGAAAATGAAAAAATTTTGGGGGGGGGGGGGGGGATAAGATAATGAGATTTTTCATATATTGAATGTTTACCTTGAGAAGAAGATGAGTATAGCAGTAACAAGTTCTTATATAACCTTTCAATTTAATTGGGGAATTAGAGTGTCTAAAGCAGAGCCTTTCATGACAACTAAAAAAGTTCAGATTATCTTATGCCCAAACAATATTCTGACATGTTGACTATTTAATATTTTACATCGTACCACATGGCAACAGAGAAATGATAGAAAATCTTTCTTGTGTACAAGAAAGATAAAGGCACCAAGGTTATCAAATAGGAATGAGGCTAGAATGAATAGCAGCAGAGTTGTGTAAAGTGTATATTCATCTTTGTTTTTTTCATTCACATTTCTCAAGGCGTTGAATATATCTTAGTTTTAGTTAAGAGCAGAAGAATCCAAATTGTGGTAAGTAAGCTCTGATTAGTTAGCTGCTCAAACCACAATGATATCACAAATAAAGCCCGTAAAGAAGTAAAACAGAATTTTACTGATTTTGAAGTTTTCAAAGAAGAATGAGCACTTGTTTGAGTTACTAAAAATCAAAATTCATTTCAGAAGAAATTTTAAATAACTTTTTAACACTTTAGAATTTGTATAATTTTTTGTACTTCATAGTTAAATATGTTGTGTACATGCTTATTTTGATATTTCATTTGAATCGTAACATAACAATTTGTAAATTGTGCAGAACTACACAGTGAGCATCAAGTCACTCACTCACACATACATGCATGCAACAAGCAAGTTTAGGACACACAGAAACAACTCAAAAACAGTAATCTGTTATGTACCTTCAGCAGCAAGATTAGCCACCACCTTTACAGCATGGATTTGGACATCGATATCTCCAGATGTTAACAATTGTAATATTTTTTCAAGCCCAACTGGAAGCACGAAGTAGAAAATCTTGTAAGTTATCTAAAAAGGAGGGAGGAATTGTTGAACTTTATATGGTTTAAAAAAATTTCCCTAGGAGGCTTGGAATGGGTGCAAATGTAACTTTTGGCATTATTTGAACAAAAAGTTATTTTACATGTACACAATCTCTTGAATGCCATACCAAAAACTTGGGTTCAAGTGTTCCTAGCAGCTTGGTCACCTAAAATTAATGCCCAACTATTGCATAGGGTGAATGGAGATAAATAAAACATAAAATTTCTTGCCTTCTTCACAAATCTTTGCAATTGTGGCCCTCTGACCAGAAATTGTTTCCCTTGATTGGTTTGATTTATGTAAACCCAGTGGTTTAACCATATTCTCTTTCATGTATGATTTCTTGTCCTGTGGAACATAAGGTGTAAATCCTTAGAACATTGTTGAGGATATAAATAATAAAGTTTCTCCTCTCTTTGATAGCTTAAGCTTTTAGATGAGTTGGTGGTCAACAATTGAATATGGTATCAAAGCAAGCAATAGATCCTGTGTTCAAACCTCACCACCTACCCGATAATTAAAAAATATTTGCACGTGTTTGGCCACTTATGAAGAAGAGCCTAGCCACGTGAGGGGGCATGTTGAGGATATAAGCAATAAAGTTGTCCCTCTCTAATAGTTTAAGCTTTTAGATGAGTTGGTGATCAACAATTCAATAAACATGGATGACATATCCCGTGAATACAGAACATAGAACCACTTTACCTCAAAGTCATCATGATTTTCAGGCACAAGCATCTTTGATTTAAGAAGCTCAGTTTCAAAAGCTTTCCTTTGTTTTTCCTCTATTAGAAGGCTCTGCCTCACAGCATTAAGTTCTTCCTTCAATGTTGCCTTAATAATTCCAAATTTACAGGGAAGAAAAAAGAAGTCTTGTTAGTACAATATCAGCATCTCAGCTAGGCAAAAAACTCATACCATAGAAGAGTGTCTAAATGAGAATACTTAAAAGTACATTGATTTCAACTTTACACATGGAAATACTATTTGTCAACCATACCTTGTCCATCAATTGAACTTTATATTCTGCTTTCAAAGAGTCAAGTTCATTCACAGTCTTCTGATGCAGCTGATGACTTTCTTGTAGTTTCAGCCTAAGCTCGTCAATCACCTTTTGCCCCTGAATCTGGAATTAAGAAAAAGAAGAAAAATATCAGTGAATAGTAACCAATGATAACAATCGCAACAATAGCTGTAATAATTATTAACAAAAAAAGTTGTTAGGTATTATTATTATTTTTTTTATTTAAAAGCAACAAGTTTTGGTTATCATATTTCTTGAATAATTCATCTGTTGAAATATTTATCCTCCCTCTTCTCCCTAAATCAGAGTCCAAAAATATGGTAATTAGTAGGGGAGCTTAATGACTAGGCACAAGTGGACTCATGTAGCATTACCTTTTTATGGCATTTAGGGAAGATATTGGTGAATAGCACTACATAGGTTGTTTTGTATAATATAGATCCATATATTGAACTTGTTATTTTTATTATTTTATTTTTTATTAGGAATAAAACAAATATAAAAATCATGGACCAAAAACTGAATCATAAATCAGTTGATTTACCTTATGGGGTCCGACTAACAACTGCCCAATGGGCGTTCATTAAGAATCACAAAATGCAAAAAAAAAAGTTACATTTTTATATTTTTTTTAATACATTTTTCACATATTTTAATACACTTGACCTGGTTTGAGTTTTGATGATCTCTTAATTGCATCGTCGTCATATCCAATTCTTCTTCTACACCTTTAAAACGGGCATGCCCATCATCTAGTTCCTGCTTTAATTCTGCTATTTTCTTCTCATACATTTGAGTGGTGTCTGAGAGAGCCTTCTGATATGTAGAATTTTCCTTTTGATATTGCTGGTGGGAGAGAGAGAGAGAGAGAGAGAGAGAGAGAAACAAAAACATCAGAACTAAAGTCTCTTGTCAGCTGAAACTAGGATTCTAGGAGCAACAAAAATTTGAACTGCTTTTAAAATTTTACCAGACTTGGCTTAAAATCTATTGTGAAGAGATTTGTCGTGTTAAAATGCATATAAACAATTCTCGCGGTAAATATTGATTTGAAACTTTAAAGTACCAAGAAATCACTGCTTTAATCTTTTTACAAGATTAAAAAGACCAATGAAGACTCATTATAAATTGATTATTGGAATTAGAGGTCTAAGAGGAACATTGTCCTTCCATATTTAATGAGATGGTTAACCTGCATTGACTTTTGATGATCACTTAGCAACTTCTTCATCACATCTAACTGTTCTTCAGCGCTTTCAGAGTGAGCCTGCTGCTCCTCTAATTGCTTCATCAACTCTGCTATCTTCTTCTCATACATTTGGGTGGTATCTGCAAGTACTTTCTGATACGTAGAACTGTCAAGCTGGTATTGCTACTAGCAGACAAATCAACACAGTCAGTGTTTGTGCACATCTAGACCCAAATAATAGTAACCAAAAATAAACTGTTTTCTAAACTGTAAGGCAAAACTTTAGATCCAAGGAAGAAATACAATTTAAAACTAGGAAACAATAAGAAAACCTGCACATAGCAAAGGTCTTGACTACCATATAGATGAAATTGATTAGAAGTTTACTTTTCTTCTAGTAATTTAGCTGGGCAGTAAGAGAGAACTGTATAAAAAGGATTTGAAACACCTAACCACCAAAGTGTACTCAAATTGGGAGTTGGGGCTAGTTCATAGTTTACCAGAAGACTAGAATATACAGAGAATAAAAAGGGCAGGAAAAAAGAAGAAAAGAAAAACAAGAAACTCTGTGTTTCATATACCTTGCTGTGTTTTAGACTCATTTCTAAGTGTTCAACTTCATCATGCATAAAATCATTATGATCTTTTAGACGCTTCAGTTCATCTAATATACCCTTCATCTTGATTTCCAGGCGACCATTCTCTTTTGCTAGAAACTGCAAACAAGTGCAACATATTTAGAGAAAGTAATTTGAAAAATAAACAAAGAATGCTGGTGAACAGAACATATTGCCATACGCACACGCACGCATACGCGCACGCGCGCGCACACACACACCTAAAAAGGACAAAACTAGAGCACCAATAGCTCCAAATAAAATGAATAAGCTAGAAGGTGGAAAGTGTGAACTGAAACACAGCCATAATATCATCAAATCCAAACTCTAAAACATAGACCAACAGGAGAGACAACTACCTCAGACCTTGTAACTAAACTCTTTTCAGCTTCAGCAAATGATTTTTGACACTCTTTGAGGTTTTTTTCCATTTCAACTCTGTCATTGTCCCTGAACTTTTGTTGTCTATCAATCTCCACAGTTAGATGCTCCACCTGATTCTCAAGCTTCCGACAAAAACTTTCATAATCAAATTCTTCCTTAAGCTTTAACACGTTTACAACTTTCATGGCCTGCAAAAGCAATAAACATTAAGCTTCCGTGATTAAGACAACTATTCTACAAAGTTGTTCAAAAGAAAAATATCCATAACAAACATTTAAAACTACATTCTAGGTTCTTTATGATTTGATTGTAGATGTCATACATTTGAAAGACTATTTACCATTGCATCACCAATCAAAGGACCCTTTTAGCCATAAAACATAGAGGGGGAGAAAAAAGAAAAGAGGCTGCTTGATGCAGCTCAATTGATATGGAACCCACGAAAAGATGATACATTGATGACTAAAGTAGTTAGTATTGTTAGGATTCTTTCAATTAATGTTGCTGTTTTCTTATTTCTTTAAGGACATTTTAATAGCTTTAGTGACAGGGTTTGAAACTTATTAGGTATCAGCATCAATGTTAGGTAGGATTGATTCGCAAATGTTTCCATGAGTTTTTAGGGTTGTCTACAGCTGATAAATAGGCTCTATTGCTGTAGAATGAACTCTGGCCTCCAAAATTGTATTTATTCTGGCCTCCACAATGAGAAAGCTTCAATCAAAGTTGCAGAGAAACCTTGGTTTCTCGGGGAAAAAACCCTGTTTCCTCCTATCTTCTTTTAGAAATTAAGAAGGAATTTTCTTAACTTTTATCAGAATGATTAAGGAAGGTTTTGGGAATTTTGAAAATCTTGTAGGAAACTTTCAAAAGCTATTTGGAAACACAGAAGAAACTTATGAGGAACGCATTTCCTTATATTTCTAGTTTTTATGCTTCCAACACCTTTTCTCAATAGTAAAAAATAATTTTTCATGCAACATTCTTAGTTATTTCTTATGCCAATGGTT
The DNA here is from genome assembly GCA_036172215.1 of Camellia granthamiana. Classification (NCBI taxonomy): domain Eukaryota; kingdom Viridiplantae; phylum Streptophyta; class Magnoliopsida; order Ericales; family Theaceae; genus Camellia; species Camellia granthamiana. The sequence goes on along the minus strand of CM069903.1, from coordinate 167,361,111 downwards.
AAGTGTGTACTCAATCTTTTCCCTCCCAAACACACATTAATGTGTACTAATTGAGCGTTGTTTTTTATTCTCAGTTATTCCTTACAGTTCACAATTTACATTATTAACAGTGTTTCATATCAATTTTGTCAGACTTTTCTCTGGAAGTTTTTCTATGCCATTTAGTATCAAATTTCAGTTAGCTTCCTATTTCCCATGATTTCTTACCAAATTTTTTTGCTTTCATTTCTCTTCGAGTTTTCCATTCCACTTCCCATTCTAGAAAGGTTTCCTCTTGTTTAAGTACCTTGTTAAGTAACTTAAGTTGCCTGGTTCTCTAATCTATTTCCTAAATAGCAACTCAAATGATTTCTTGTCTGCAAAACACCATAATCATTAACAACCTTGGCAATGCAATGCATATTTCCCTTCCAAACACACTTTCCTCTCCAAAGAGAATTAGACCAATAATGGCACAGCAGATGACATCATCCTCTGTCTACTCTCAAAATTAGCAACACCAGACAGTCAGTGGCAACACACACATGTAGCACTGGATTGAGAGGTCAAATAAATAGAAAACATGTGAATGTCAAATAGATGGAAACAATAAGAAACCTGGAGGATGTAAAGTTTTATGTTAAAAACAGATAATGCCAAATATTAAGTTGTAAGTATCACACTATTTGAAAGCTCAAAATCAAGAGAATGTCAACGAGATGCAAAGAGTGAGTGAACAAAGACATGAAATGATGTGTAAAGGTTATATTTGAATGATGAAGTGCTTTATCTAACTCACCCGTTGTCCAAACATTATGGTGCTTGAGGTTTCAGCATGATGTCGAGAAGAAGGCCCAATTGTTACAATAAGTGATGTCCTTGCAGAGCCTGTTTCATTAAATAAAGATAAATCTTCATAGAAACCAACAAAAACAGAATGCAAACAACTGAGATATATTCTACTTCAGTAAAATCCCCTATCAATTAAATGAGTTTTTTTTTTTTTTTGTAAACCAAGTCTCACAATGAGAACTGAAACCAGGTTGTAGAATCACAAAAACATAAAATGTGCGAATGATTATTATCGTAACACTATTGTTTGGAGTTGGAAAATAAATTCTAGTCAGCCTCTCCAGTCTTTGATAAGCCAATGCTTTCAGCGCAGTCATTTTTGTTTTTTCTACTAATGTTATCATTGCTCTCATTTTGACCTTCATGGTGGTGATCACTAGTCTGAATGCTTCAGCAAAATCCAAAGGGCATTTGGATAGATTTTTGTTAATCTCCTTGCATCCATGTTCCATCTGTACAAACCTTCGTAAATGTAGCGAAGATACAATGAGCCTTTTTTTATAGCAATAATGATTAATTTTTAGTGTTTCAAGGTCAGTCGATTTACTTGCCTTTTGTGATATCCTAGATATTAGTATTTCCATTGCATGTTAGGGCTTGTTATATTTCATATGAAAAAATGCTCTATGATGTTGTTGGAAGATGATTAAGTACATGCTATTTATACGCCATTCTTTGGTGTGTAGAAACCCTAAAATGGGAAGATTAGCTTAATCAAGGAATTTAAGTGAATTAAGTTTATATCATTCAAAAACCTATATATTGTTAAATCATGATTACTTAAGTCTATCGTGCTTAGAAAGGCATATGAAAGTGAGAGTTGTCAAAATGACCTCCAAATGAATCACGAAGCAGTCTCGTTAGTTTAGAATCTCTAATAGGAATGTGAGGACTGTTTTCAGCCAATGCATTTATACATTTCCCCAGGGAAGTAAGAGAAAGATTAATAAACTTAGCCTCTTCAAGCAAGCGGCCTTCACTGCCTGCACAAATAAAAATGAGCATTAAGTACTGAAAAATAATATATTAGATAAAAGCAAATTACCATTCTACCATACAAAGACTCTAACTCAATGCTCAATAGAGCACATTGCTATTTTATCATTTCAGTGGGTAAAAATAAGGATTAGAATCTTATACTATTAACCCACATGAAGATAAATTTGAACACTTCGAAGTAAACAAATGGGAGGGGAAAAAACAAGCAAGAGATAGAGAGAGAAGAACAACAGTGGCAGAAATGGCAGTTTGAAATTCAAGGAGTATTTCAGATATGTGGTATGACAACAAACCAGATTTGTCTAATCTCTCAGATCCAGCAAGATCCACAATCAGCAGCTTGCTTTTTCGTACAGTAGGAATGCCATGACCATTAGATAAGTCCCTTTTCCTGTCTTTTTCATGAAAAGGAGCATCATTGTCCTCCTCATGGACAGCTCTCCGAACATGAACCTATTGGAACAGTGGAAGGGGGGGGGGGGGGGGGAGAGAGGGAGAGAGAGAGAGAGAGGAAAAGAAAAAAAGTGGATATGGAAGGTAATAAGTTTCAAGAACAGTCATAAAGTATGTTGATTATACTCTATAAACTTAAGGATTAAATCAAGAAATTAGAATCTGACATGACCCACCATAAGAATTGCATGACTACGAGAAGACTCTGTGTTCATCTTTGTATTTGCTGCATGACGGTTTGCCTCACCAGTTTGAAGTAGTTGAAAAAAGTGATCAAGATCTCGAATTTTAACTACCACTGCACCAGGCAATGTCACTTCTCCAGTCTTGGGGTCCTCAACAATTGGGATATTAATCTTCTCTGGTGCAAGTAAATCTTGTATATATTCCAGATACAACTGGTACAGAAACAAAATGCCTTTATTATGGAAATTAAATTGACACAGTTCATGAAAAAAAGAACATGAATAGGTTTCAAACTACATAAACAATCTGATGACAAGTTAAGCTCTAAAGAAAACAATTTTTGCTTATGGGCTCATTTCTAGATATTGAAGATGAAAGAAAGAGATAGTATTAAGCAATTTTTGCTTTATTTTCACGGTTACAAAAGTAATGAGGTTAGTTCCACATATAATATTAGTAAGGTGAAAATTTAAATTGACTAATGAAATCCATTTTTAACAGCTTTATGTTTGTTAATAAATAAAAGGTCTGCTTTTGCTTTTTTTAATTTTTTATTTTTAACTAGCATGAAGTGTATCGCCTCTTAGTGTTTTACATGGTTGCGTTACTACACGAATGGATGTCTTGGTCAGTTCTCATATTTTTTGATCTATACACATCCTGTTTTATGTTCCTCATGTTTTCTATAAGTTTCTAGAATTATACAACATTTTGTTCTATTTAAGAACATTTTCATTTCTCAGCTGATGAACTCAATCCAAAACGTAACTTGATCCATGCCAACTGATGAAGATAAAGTACTTCAACAGTCAGTAGAAGCCTACTTAATTCAAATATAAAAGTAAATCTTGATTTCTAATTTCCATACCTACTAACCAAAAAAACAGAAAACTAATTTCAGTACCTGCAAATATGAGACTTCAATATTATCAGATACAGGAGATGCATTGGCAAGTATATCTTCCATAGCTCTAACCATAATACCACGCTCGGAAGCATCATCTTTACCCAGTCTTCCTAGGGTGTAAGTCTTGCCAGTACCTGTTTGACCGTAAGCCATAACTGTCCCATTATACCCATTCAATACACTCTGCAAAAGTTTATCAAAGTCAGCTTTATATGATCAACATACCATCCAAAAGTAATCATTTCTTTTTCAACAATGAGAATAGCAGAAAATATTTGCTTCAAAATTACCAGTTACAGAACTGCACATACACATACACATTCATCATTGACATACATATAGAATTTCCAAATGCACCATATAATTTACAAAGATTATAGGATGATAAAATACTAGGTCATTTGTCATTGAGATTAAGATTTTCAGCACTGGTCACAATGTCACAAAGCTTCAACATGAAACAGGGCATATGGTTATTATAAACATGTTAGATACAAACCTATACATATATGGATTAAGATTTTCAGCAGTTACAACATCTCAAAGCTTCAACATTAAACAGGGCATATGAATATTATAAATATGTTAGATACAAACCTATACATATATGGAAACAACTATCTCTTAACTGGGATATGACTAAGCTATTTTATCACTTACCTCAACTACAGGTTTTGCTACTACTTCATAAACACGCCTTTGAGAAGCACTCTCTGAAAATACTTCATCAAATCTATAAGATTCAGAATTCCAATTGTTTTTTTTCAACTTTAACCTGTTGAGCTACATAAAGGGGACCCAAAAAAAAAGGAAAAGAAAATGTTAATTTAAAGGTCCTGGCCACTGCTGAAATGTGAGCATGCACATGAAAGTAAGAGAGGGGAAACTAATAATGAGAAGTATATCCTTGCAATCAACTGAAATCAACTACCAAGTATGTTTTCATTCATATCAATGTTCAGGAATTGGGTTGATGACAAATTAGCAGCATAAATCAATCACCTCTGGTTGTATTTCAACACAATCAGCAAAATCAGCATCTGAAAGAAGATCCTCTGCATTTCTTGGTCTAAGTCTGACTGCAACTCTCACTCTTCCAGGTTCTGTGGTATGGTAGATATCAAACTTAGACCCTTCATACAAGTTTTCGTTAATCCAATTCGCAATAAGTACTAATAGAGTGTCATATCCACAATGCTGCCATGGTATTTAATTGATTGAATAAAGCACAGGAAATAAATAACCTAATGAATTTCCAAACTGCTAAATAGTTAGAAATTGTTTATGGAAAATAAGTGTGAATAAAAAATCTTAATATTTATTTTAAAAGGCTTTATTCATAAATAAATAGGAAGTTTTGAGCTCTAAATTCCTAAAAGTAAAAAGTTTAAAAGGTGATTGGATATTTAACCCACATTATCTTTATTTTATTATTCGATCCTAAGTTATTTTCTTTAAATTAGCAATGCATGTCATATGTGTTTAAGTGACTGATATGTGTGTCCCCCCAACGTCTGAAGCGTGCCCAATTTTAAAAATAAAAACAAAACTAATCTAACACAAACACGGCACCTTCTTAGAAGTATCTGTGTTTCTTAAACGAACACCATACATGTTTTTCAATCAAATCTTTCTCTCAATAATTTATGTAATTTTTCTTCCAAATGACTCTTTGGGGCACTAATATGGGTTTCTTAAAATTGTTATATACCAATTTCTGGACCAATCAAAAAATTTAGATGTCCACTAAAGTCTACAAGCTTTCTTCTCAAGACTTTTCAAGCAATAATTCTAGCTAAACCAAATTTGGAAATCTATGAGATGATACCTCATCCTTCTACCTAAACTGAACAACTTTAATAGGGGAAATTACACTCACCTCCCATGAGGTCTGGAGAAAATACAGTAGCCTCACACTTTTGACATAACTACACTAACTTCTCTTTTAGTATGGTTAAAGGGACCGAAACTAATGCCAATGGTGGGTAGGCACTCAAATAAACAAAGATAAATATTTATTATAATAAGAAAGAGATGATAATATAATTTTTTTATTCAGATAACTAACTAATTACTAATGAAAAAGGGCGCAGGTGTTATGTGAATTAAAACATTGAGAGATGTCAATGTAATTATGTCAACTTAATATATATATATATATTTATATTAATCATTATCCATTTTCACAGTGGTGCTAGGAAAATTAATGCAGAATCAGTACTATTTTGCCCTTTCCTCTCAAAAAGGGAATTGACCCTGTCAAAGTCTTTCATTGTAGTAAACACACCATTTGGAGATTAAATTTACAAGAATTTTTAACTTGTGTGAATCATTATACTTGCTTAGATGAAGTCCAACAAAATCAAGATTTTGAAATTGATAACGACGGGATTGCACTAATGAACTTGAATGTTCATACCCATTTAGTGATCCACAGAGAGAGAGAGAGAGAGAGAGAGACCTGGGTCGTCATCGTCGTGAGAGCGAGTTCGAGAATTGGGGGTAACAGAGCGTCGGGAAGCAGGGGGTTTGGGGCGAACAGAGAGATTAGTCTGTTGTCCATCGACGCTTCGAGAAAGAGCAGACGAAACAGAGCGTCCGTGAGGAATGTGTTGTCTCTCGGACCTCTGTGAAGACCTCAACGCAGAACTCGACGACGCCATTACTAGCCCAAGACTCAACACATAGGAATAGAGAGAGAGAGAGAGAGAGAGAGAGTACTGAATGAATGAAATAGTAAGGAATCTAGAGAGAGAAAGAGGAGAGAAAGATTGTATAGGGGTTTGAGGACGGCACGATTGAGACAAAATTGCTCTAATAAATAAACAAATACTTTCCCGCGTTTCTATTTTTTTTTTTTTTTTTTTTTTGGGTTCTTTGTCGGTTTGTATGGGTTTTCAAGACGGCAAATTATTTTAGGATTAAATTTTGAGTTTTGTTAAAAATTTTAAATAATTTATTAAATTTATTATCAAACTTTTTATATAAGTGTCGGATTTATACACATGTAAATTTATGTGAGTCTTATTTTAATAAAAAATTTGATAAATTATTTAGGGTCTTGCTACATCTTCCTAAAAAAATCTCCCCTAATCCCCCTAATTTTCATATCAAGTAAAAAAAAAAAAAAAAAAAAAACAGTTGCTTAAAATGGAAATTAGGGGGATTAGGGGGGACAGTTTTAGGGCTCCAAATCATTTTCCAATTATTTAAGATTTATAGTATTTTTTTTTTAATTTTACTTTTTCATCTTAACTTTTAGTTGAACTTCATTTCCATCCCTAACTTTTTAAATTTCAAATCGAGTCCTCAGACTTTAACACATATTACGATATTGTTCATGTGAAAAGCCACTTGATCAAGTTGCATTTATTTGAAAATTTTAATATAAAAATGATAATTTGTCCATCAAAGTCTTAATGAGTTTAGAGTAAAAAAAAATTAAAAATAAACCAAATTATTTGAGTTTAATTTATGTTCAACTCGTTAAAAGATTACTTAAAATCGATTCATTACATAAATTAAGTTTTAATACAGTTTAAAATTTGTTAAATTTTCAATTTAACCTTAAATAATATATGATTCAATTAAGTTATATATATTTAAAAAAAATCAAATTGCACAAGTTCGGTTTATAATTGGCTCAATTAAAATTCTCATTTGAGGTCAACTTGAAAGATAAATATATTAAGGTTTAATAAAATTTTAAAATTGTTTAGATTTTAGCCAAACAAAATATTAGTTGACGCAACTCGTTTACAATTCCTTAATGAATTGAAACACGGGTTAAACTACTTCAATAAGAATGTGAGTGATCAAACTAAAGCATCGTTTGGTGTTAGATTTTTGGTTTAAAAAGCATAAGACCATCTCCAACGGTGAACCAAACCCAGCACCAGATTTAAATTTTGATGAAAAAGCCCATTTTTCATGCTCCAACCGTTGCACCAGATTGATATCAAAATGAGATTTCAGCAAAAAAATCATCAAACTGAGAACGAGACACAGATTTGGTGAAATCACTGTTACTGACCGTTGAAAGAGGTACACCGGTCAACCAGCCGGTTGCCCGGCCGGTTGACCAACCGGTCGCCCGATTTTCTTTAAATTAGGTAGGTTCAAACCGGTCAAAAAAGGTTCAAACAGGTAAAAAAATAAATAAATAAATATTTTTGCTTACCCGGTTGACCGGCCGGTCAACCAACCGGTCAACCACCACCAACCATCTGTATCTGTCTCGTCTGTTTCAATTTATTTTGCCATACAGAATATTGAAAGCCTGAAAGCAATTGGTGGGTTTTCATCAATTGAAACAATTTCAGAAATAGATCAACTCACCAGCAAACATTTTTACAGAAAGTTGCAATTGTTTCATCATTGAATTATTCTAAAAAACATAGCGTTGAAACATAGCGTTCTAAACAAAATATTTACGCTCACTGGTCGACCAACCGGTTGACTCACTCAGATTTGATACGGGATTTGATGCACCGTTGGAGCTAGTGATATCAAATTTGGTGAAATGAGTTATTTTGTACTCAGATTTGGTGAAAAAAAAGGTTCACCGTTTGAGATGCTCTAAATAGTTTGTTTTGTGTTAATGTTATTGGCCTTGTTGAGAAAGTTGGTCATTTGACTTTTTAACTATTTTAAACTAGTTAAAAAAGTTGTGTTTTGAAAGTTAGTTGGTTTTTTTTTTTTTATAGTTAATTTGATGGTTGTTAGAGAAAAAGTAAAATAATTATGGATTGAATATAATATTTTATTTTATTGATTATTTTTATTTATTTTATAGCTTAACTCTCTTTCCAAACAAGACTATTAAAAAATTGGTTTAAGCAACAAATTGGATTAATATTGGAGTAATTTTGTAAATTATAAACTAATGTTGGATCCCTAGATTTTGGAAGAATTGCTAGAACTTCCTGTAACTATGTTTGTGCCCGTGATTTGGCTGACAATGACAATGACCTGTTATCCCATCATGAATCTTGTCTCGTTCACATCTGGTGAATCAAGGGGCCCCACTGAAAAGTAGGTTCCAATCTTGTGGTCCAAATGCAAAACAGTTCCGATTCGTAGCTCGAATCCGGAAGGCTCAAATTTGGCTCGACACCAAAACGACGTCGTTTTGGTGTCGTCTTCCCCTCTTTTTTTTTTTTTTTTTTTTTTTTTTTGGAAGATGAACAAGAAGAAGGAAGAAGAGGAGAAGAAGAAAAAGGAGCTGGTCTGCTGCTGGGTTCATCAATCATCAACACGTTTTTTCTCTTCTTAGAAAAATGCTCAGGACAACAATCATCAAAATGTTCAACATCAACAATCATCAAAATGTTCAACAACATCAACAATCATAAAAAATGCTCTGGACAACTATTTTTTTTTCTGATCCTGATCTATTTAGGAAAAAAAAAAAAAAAAAAAAAAAAACAAAGAAGAAGAAGAGAGTTTTAGCACTTTTGTTAGATTTCTTCAACAACATTTCATCAACATCAATAATTTATTATTTTTTTTTTCATTCAGATCCAGATCAGATCTACTTAGAAAAAAAAAAAGAAAACAGAGAGATCGCAGATCTGGATATGAAAAAAAAATATTCTGTATTTTTTTAAAGTAGATCTGGATCTGCAAAAAAAAAAAAATTTTGATGATGATAATGTTGATCCGGATCTGCAGAGGATTTTTTTTTTTTTTTTGTTGATGAAGATGATGATGATGTTGAAGATGTCGAACATGATGAAGATCCAGATCATGAAAAAAAAAACGAAGCCACTGAGACAGTGGAATTAAGAAATCTGCAGAAAAAGACGAAGATGTCAAACAAAAAGATGAAGATCCGGATCATGATTTCAAACAAAAAGATGTCTCAGAGGAATTAAGAAATCATCATCTGTTCATGATGATGATGATGTCTTGAAGATGATCCGGATCTGTAGAATTTTTTTCTCTGATTTCAATCTTCAAACAAAAAGAATGAATGAAATTGAAAGATTTTTTCTCCCACTTCCTCTTCTCTCTTCCTCTTCCTCTCCTCTTCTCTCTTCCTCTTCCTCTCCTCTCCTCTCTTTTCTCTCGCTCTCCTCTTCTCCTGTCTGTGTTCGAAAGAGAAAGAAAGAAAAAAAAAAAAAACAGAGACAGCCCAAAACGACGTCGTTTTGGGCTGCCGAGCCAAAATCGAGCCAAACTTTTCGAGCTACCAATCTTTATTGAATGCCATATCAAAATTTGGGATATTGAGTCAACTCGGAAGACCTTTTTTTAAGAAGAAGGCAAATATGGTGCTGTTTGGTGTAGCTGTTAAAACAGATTATAGCTTATAGCTTAACAGATTATAGATTATGACTTTAATCAGAAGCTGTTAATCTGTTTGGTATAGCTGTTGGATTATAAATTTAAGTTGCTGAGTAGTGCTTGTTAAATAAGCTGTGAAGTAGCTTTTTCAATTAATTTTTATTTTTTATTATTCACTATTTATCTACATTTTTCATAAAAAATAATAATAATATTTTATAGTCCATTTGGGACTTTTTCTATTTTTAAAAAAATAAAAAATAAAAAAATCTAAGAGTATAACCGTGAATTAATATGTCCACAGCAGAAGCTGATAATCAGAAGTAAGGGGTGAGCAGCTTCTCAGAATCAGCTTTTTTGACTTAAAATAAGCTGTTAGAATCAGAAGCTGTTTGAAATAAGTTTAACCAAACAGTCCAAAATAACTTTTTAAAAGCCAGAAGCCATAAGCTGGCTCAAATAAGCCCTACCAAACACCCCCTATGTAGTTAACAACCAATCAAAAGTATAAAGCAAATATGTAGTTAACAACCAATTAAAAGTATAAAGAGCAAAGTTGGTACAAAGAGTAAAGTTGATCATGATCATAGCTCAATAATTGTTTTTTTTCATGATAATCAAACACATGGTTTTGCGTGACCGTGGCCATCCAAATTGGTAAGTATTTGGTTAAACTCGTAAAGTTTTTATATGAAATTAATTTAAATTAACTTATTGTAAAAAAAAATTAAATTTAAATTTATTTAATGAAATTAGCTTAGACAGTTTAGTAAGGGTTAGGTCGTAACGTTTGAGATTTATAATTATTTTAAGATTTATTTTTTATTTTTTTCTTTATTTTTAAAGCTTTGTAAATCTGATAATGCGACTCATTTCTCACAAACTAATGACACAATCTGCCCAAGCCTGATTTGGGAGCTAGCAGGAGGACTTAGGCCTGTTTGGGAACAGGTTAATTTAGTAATTTTTTAGTTATTTGGTTAAAAAGATAGGCAAAAAAAACTTGTATGTTTGGGATGACTTTTTGACTAATTACGAAAAGATGTGCAAAAAGTAGAGAGAAAAGAGAATCTTTGACTTTTTGGTATGAGTTGTTGGCTTTTTGACTAATTTAGGGCTTGTTTGGGATGTAGAGAATAATCTAAAAAGCCAAAAAGTTACTCAAAAAGTTAAAAAGTTAACACTATTCACCAAAAGTCAACAATTACGGCTGCACAACTCCCAATTCAAATTTTCCTCTAAAAACTAATTTTTACAATTTTTTATTACACATTTTTCCATAAAAAGTCAAAAAGTTAACCCAAACATCCATATTTTCAACCTCACTTTTTTAGTCAAAAAGGACAAAAAGTGCACTTATTTAGTCTTCCCAAACAAGGCCTTAGTAACTTTTTGACTTTTTGGCTAAAAAGGTAAGTTCCCAAACGAGGCCTTAAGTTGGGTAAAAACAATATATGTCTAAACTGGAGCCAAATGATGAATCTTTTTGTGTTATTGGGTGCATTTTTAGCAACTAATACCTACACAATGTATTCAACTGGTCAAAACATTTTGTTGGCATTTGTCTCAAGATTATTTGTTAAAATTGTACAACAAAATTCATTTTACCAAAATATTATTTTGGAGCACCTCGTTAGGTCAAAAACGATGAAATAAGTCCCATACAGATACAAATTAAAATACAAGATTAACATCGTTAATAAAAATAAAAACTAACCTTAATGTCCTTATATTGGAGTGTTTTGAAAAATTGGTAAAAAACTAATTTTTTGACTTTTGGCTTTTTTGGCAAAAAAGCTGGTATTTTTAGTCAAAAAAATTAATTCGCAAAAAACTGCCTTTTTTAACTTGTTGCCAAAAGACTCCATTGTGTCATCTCTGTTTCTTTTGCAATACACATGATTTTTAAAGTAATCATATATCAATCAATTAAACTAATCCAAGTACTCTTCATTTTATAAGATGATTTATAGTTTTAATCTAATTTCTAATTTATTTATACATTATGGTAATGTTTGATTCACAAGATTAATAATGAAGTATTAATAATCCTATTAAATTAGTGTGATATTCACTATCCAATTGGATTAATATCCATTGGATTAATAATCTCACCCCTACCCCATTACTAATAATCCTACAAATTTGTTAGATTAATTATCCATTAGATTAATAATCCTAAATCAAAATGTTAAAACAAACATAAGATAATTGGGCCAACGGATTAATAATCACAATCCCATACTCTAATCTATCTAATCAAACATGCCCTATATATACACACTAACATATATATTGGTGGTATATTACAATAATGGGAACTAGGTGAGCCAAGCTCAAATAGGACAATAATGACAATTGAGAACCCCTGGCATTACTAAATTGACTATTGAAAAAAGGGATTTGCCAGTCATGAAACCATTTGGATTATGAGTTTGCCACAACACAACAACTAACAAAGTTAACTAATCAAAATCCAATCTTCTATGAGTGTTTTTTTCTTGTCGTCCTACATATACATATATAGTAGCAGCACATGTGAGCTTCAACGTGGGTTGCCGTCCTCAACAGCTTGTCAAAAAAAATATCACCATCTCTTATTTATTTATTTTTGAAGTTTAAAGAGTAGTGACCAGTTCAATGTTTTTAAGAAAATCTATTCAAATAAAAAATATAAAAAAAAACTTCCTGTGATTTTTAATTTGTTAAACGACATTCTTTGGATATTATTTAGTATTAGAATTGGGGTGAAAACACGTGAATATGTTAAAAGTTGTATTGAATTCAATAAAAAATGTCGTGTGATTTTCAATTCCTTTCACGTATTGAATGTATATTTTACATTATTTATCTCTGTATTTTTATACTATGTATTACTTTTAGTTGTTTCAATCTTCTTAAAAAAGAAATTAATGTAATTATATTAAATTTATGAGACATTATATATATTTTTTGAATTTCAAGAATATTCGGTGTTATTTCTCTCCTTTTTTGAAAAAATAATAATCTAAATATGAGAAAATGGTTGAAAATGAGTGTCAAACAATCCAATACGCAATAGAGTGTAGATAACTGAAAGTTATTAAAGACCTTCCTTATGACTAGTGACCTTTTTGTTCATATCTCCAAAAATAATAAAGAGCTCCAATCAATTATGGTCATACTCACAATTCATGCAGGCGTTAGCTTTTTGGGTCATTTTCTACCATATGACTATCACATTTCAGAAATTCTATTAACCTAAAACATAAATTAGAAAATGATTCAAAAATTTTAAATTTATGATATACTTTTAAAATTGTTATTATGAGTCACACCATGAATAAATCTTGATCTTTAATTATTAATTCTGAATAGTAGATTTCTGAATTCTTTTTATAAGTTCCTAGAGTGGTTAATTACATTTTACTATAGATCACTGTCTGTATGGTGCAGTTTGAAATTAATACTATAATTTTTTTTTTTATTATGTGTGTTTTAACTTATGTTTACAACTTCTGTTATAAATATAACCTAAGTTTTTAAAAAATTAATTATTTTGAAGTTGGGAGATGGATGTTTCTAAATGGACAATGTTTCGATTCAATTCATTTTGAGAACCCAATTGTTCAGTCCAAGTCTCATTTTAATAATTCGATTATCTTTTAGGCATCTATATAGATTATTCATAAAAAAAAAAAAAAATCAAATCGATCTTAATGTAGCCACATGATTCAATAATATTCATATTAAAAAAAATGCATAGACTATTTTCAAAATCACACTTACCATCAAATTTTTTCAAGACAAATGTGATGAAATTATGTGGTTATAATTATTGGAAATATTCTAATCGTGAAATATTCTAAATCATCATCCTAATCGTGAAATATTCTAAATCTTCCATATGTGCCCTTCCCGAACAAGTAGCCCATTAGAATCCATGGAGTTGGTCTTAATAAAAAATTTAAGCTAATTTGCAATGTTCAAATTTGCATCATCTTGCACACATAATTTTAATCCAAATGGGTGAAACATTCAACAAGTCATTAACTTCTTTGTTTTCTTCAGTTTGAATGTGTCATATCTTTCTATATAAAGAGATTCAATCTGTTTTTTCAAATGTGTAATGACTTAAGGCTGAATTTATAATTTAACTAGTGTAGATTTTATAAACTATATTATTGTGTTCAACCATCATACTGTAAGAAATGGTTTGGAAAGGAAAAATAGTTTGGTAAAAACAGATTTTTCTTAAAACTTTGGTTTAATTTTTAGTTGGGACCCATGCGCTGAGGTTGGCGGGTATTGGTAGTAATGCGTTCTATGTCGCGTTGTGATTCACGTAGTATATTTAGTTATTCAAAACCATTATCAGGTGAATGAAAAATTGATGCAAAAGTAAGCTCCATAAAAATGGTGTTGTGGTAGGTTTCCCAAATTTGGAGGAACGAAAGCTTGTCCCACATTGCTTGGATAGGCTAACATTGTTAGGTTTATAAGCCTCGAGCGCGGGGTGTGAGGTTGTGTTGGACTTGTCTAGTCCACTGCTTGTCTTTTTGGGCTAAAAATATTTGAATTTTTTTTTTTCTAAAATTAAATTGTTACCTTTTGGAATTTGATCCGAATTGGCATTTTGGTCCAACACACCTATCCATATTTTTTCATCCACCCAAACAGGTTTATACATGTTTAAATTTAAATCGAATAGGTTCATATCTGTTTAAATTTAAACCAAACAGATTTGTATCTATTTAATTCAAATTAAACAGGTCTTGTACCTGTTCAAATCTGTCCAAACAGGTTTTCTACCTGCTCTGAAAAGCCACTAGGTTTTTTTATTAAATATACAGTCCCTCACTTGGATTTTGCACTCAATAATTTTCGTTCATGCCTCTGCTATTGCTTTCTGCATTTATTTTTCTGTGAGAAAGTGTATAAACACAAAGCGTGTTCGTTATGTGAATAGTTTGTAGTGCTGTTACTGTTCGTTGTTGATCATTTTATCTTGGGAGATAAACGTCCATAATCTGTTAGCACCCGAGAAAGGACAAATCTGTCTTAAGAAGACAATGTTCAACACTAAACTTGATCAGAATTTTGTTTGAGAAAATAATAAGGTAAGTGATTAGTTTAGTTTTCTATTTTATTATTTTTTCCTTTTCAAATTCAGATTTTATTTTTTGTAACAAAATAAGAATCTGTTGTTTTAATTTTTTTTTATATACTGATTTGATTTTTGTAATTAAACAGTCTCTCTCTTTTCTTTAATCCTTTCTTTGAATACATTGAAGATTGTTCAACACATACATTATTTTCATATATAATTAAACATTTAAAGGGTATGTGTATATAATTTTAGGGGAAATTACTCGTAGGTCCCGTTTGAAATATGTGTACACTATTTAATTCAACAACTTTTTTAGTAGACTCAAAAGTTCTATACGTTTTCCTCTTTCTGCTTTTTGTTTCATTCTTTACGTTTTCCTTTCTCTCTTTTTTTTTCTGCGTTTTCTTTTCCTTTTCTTTGTCGTGTCTGACGATCGGTGATCACACTTTCCTTATTCTCTTTCTCTTTCTAATATATAGTCACTGGTAACCGACAACCACCATTGATTGAGGTTCATCGGCAACCACCAACCACCGACATCAACTCGTGACTTCATTCTCACCGATGGCAAAAAAGATAAGATCTACATCAGATTTGAGTAGATCTACATGAGATCCGAGTAGATTTAAACCAAAAATAGTTGTCGGAGTACAATATTCTTTTTATATCTATTATTTCCTTCGATTTCTTAAATTTTCTATCTTTTCTCTATTACACACGTCTATTTTTCTTGTTTTAATAGAGAAAATTTTCAAATACTGAATAAGTTGTTTTTAAGTTTTACAGGCTGTGAAAACTGTAAAATTTCACAATTTCAGCTTTTTTTGTGCTGCAATGAATCATGCTTTAAAACTGTAAAATTTTACAGTTTCATAACATTCTTTAGAACTGTAAAATTTTGCAGCTTCATAACATGTTTTCCAGCTTAATAGAATAATGCTTTGAAACTGTAACATTTTACAGTTTCAAAGCTTACTTTTCAGTTTGATCAATATTACAGATTATTTGCTTAAACTCTACAAAAATTGAAAAATAATATATATATTTTTTCCCATTGTTGTTTGTTGTTGTCATGTTTTTTAACTATAATTTCTCCATTTATTCTTTTTTTTTTTGGGCAATATTTTGAATATTCTGGTAAGTCTCCAATGATATTCTTGACATTTTCCAGTGACGTTCAGAACACTCCGACAAACTCTCGGTGATGCTCTAGCGACTTTCCAATGATGTTGCATATTCCGGCGAGTCTTCGATGAGTTTGACGAAAGTCGTTGAATGTAGTAGCATTTTTAAAGTTATAAAAAAAATGTATGGTAACAATTAAAAATATGTAAGATTAGTTAGTGTAAATATTTTGTTTTGGGATCAGATGGATTTTAAACTTTGTATATGAGACTTATTGGTAAGTGCCCATAATTTTATTAACTTGGGAGATGATTCTCATGCAATTGGAAGGATGTTCAAATTAATAATTCAGATTTATTTTTCTAAACATTTAGGTAGCGTTTGGTAACGTTTACGTTTTTTATTTATGTTTACAAAAATTTTATAAACTGATTTTTGTTTATTTTTAGAAAAACATAAATTACAAGTGCATTTGGTTTGAACAAAATATTTAAAAAAATTTAAAAACATAAACTAAAAAATATATTTGTTCAGACTTAAAATATTTATATTTATTTTTATTATTTATGGCAATAGGATCACACGCATTATAATTGAAAAAAATTAATTGGAAAAAAAATAATTAAAAAAAATTTAATTGGGGAAAAAAATATTTGAAAAAAAAGATTAATTGAAAAAAATTATTTGAAAAAAAAAATTATTTGAAAGAAATAATTGAAAAGAAAATTATTTGAAAAAAAAAATTAAAAATAAATTATTTGAAAAAAAAATTAATTGAAAACTGAAAACGTAAACTCATTTTTTGAGTTTATGTTTTTTTCTCAAATTTATAAACTGCGACAATTATTTATAAACCAAAAAGATTATCAAACAAGTTTTTATAACAGTTTTTTAAATTTTTATAAATATAAACTGAAAACGGAATGATTACCAAACAAGTCTTTAGTGATTAAAAGTGATGATACATATAATAGGTCAATTTTCATATGAAGGGGTGGTTTGGAATTTATTTATTTGATAATTTTTTTAATTTTTTACAAGAAAATATACAAAAATAATAATAATATGATAATTTATATATAATAAATAAATAATTTATTTAGAGAGTTGCCAAACCAGTCGCTTAATTTTTGTGGAGGCCGTAATAGTCAACGTACACCTGGTATTCTACCGATTGTGAAGCCCTTCAATTAAAAAAACAAAAAGGCTTTAGAGCTCTAATATAGGAGCTCTAATAGCTCTAATGGAAGGTGGGACCCACTCTGATGTGATATTTGTGTCTTACTTTGTTTTGTTTTGTTTTTTTTTTTTTTTTTGCTTTGACACATTACTAGAGCTCAAATTAGAGCTCTAGATTTAGAGCTCTCTAGCATTTCCCTTAAAAAAATGTTTGAAATTTTAAAAAAATTATTTAAAATTTTGATACAAACTTTTTAAATAATTTTCTAAAAAATATTTCAAAACATTGCTTGTATATAGATTTGGGAAAATGATCGAGAGCTCGAGAGAGCTGGCTCGAATAGTGGCTCGAGAGAAGAAGAGGGAGAGGCAGAGGCAGAGGCAGAGAAGAGAGAAGAGGGAAAGAGCTCGCCGACCATCACCGTGATTTGGGCTGTCGAGCTCGCCGCCACCATCACCGACCGTCGAACCTCGTCGCGCCGTCGTCTGCCCAGCCTCCACCCATCACCGACCATCGAACCTCGTCGCGCAGCACCACCGCGCAGCCCCCTCCTGTCCAGTTCGTCACCGCCATCCAGCCCGCCTCCGCCCCCTCCTCCTCCATTTTTTAGGCCCCCTCCCCTCCCCCTTCCCCTCCCCTCCCCTCCCCCTCCTCTTCTTCTCCCTTCTTCCCTCTCCCGATCTGCAACAAAAACCAGGCAAAAAAAAAAAAAAAAAAAAAAACAAATTCGACACCAAAACGACGTCATTTTGGTGTCGAGCCGCGTTTCCAGCCACGAAATTCGAGCTACATAGCATGATCGATAGATTTGGGACCCACATCCCCGATAATTCACATCTGAGCACTGCAACACAATTTATATTCTATCAGATCAGAATCTTCTTTGTACCTTCAAGCAATGTATTGCAGGAGTATGAGAAAATTGCACAAAAGCCCCTCAGATTTGATTGCTTTGAGTTCAAGGATCATTATGCTAACAAAACTCTTTAGCTACACTTTTATGAACTGTATTCAGATAAAGACAAGTTCAAATAATTAGTACCAAAGATATTTCTATGGACGGGAGGAGTTGATTGTTAAACCTTTGAACCTTTTGCATAGTTGGCACTTTTGGGGGTTGGATTGTAAATCATACTTTATTAAATTTTCAACTTTGCCACAGTGTTGTTGATACTTTGGGGAGGTCGATAGGCTTTATTTCGGCATCAATTTTTCCTTTAAAACTTACCTTAACAAGTAAATTTCGAATACTTAGGGGTGTTCTAGAAAATTGATAAAAAAATGACTTTTGATTTTTTACCAAATTTTTTAATTTTTTTAGAAAATGATTTGAGAAGTCAGTAAAAAACTGAATTTTGACTTTTTTGTCAATATTTATTTGTGGTGTCAAATCAAAACAAAATGATCAAAATAGCCTAGCCAAACTTTGGAATTCTACACAATTTGTTAACCTAGAGGGTATTTACGTAATTTGACACGGCAGCGTTTTTATCACATCCCAAATGCAACAATAACTTTTTTTAGTTGGCTCAGCTTTTTTCTGCAGTAACAAAAACGCTCCCAAAACCGCACTTAGAATCCTTGTAAAACCAAGAGTATCAGTTAAGCTCCTAGTATGACAATAGGAGTCAAATCCAAGATATCCGAGTGAATCCACTTCTAATCCAAAAAAAATTTAAAAAAAAAACCTGCACAATGAGATTAAAGATTGAGAATGAGTGTGCCTATAAATTCATAGACACGAGAGGGAAATCATTTAATAGACAATAAATTCAAATGCCATGGTGGTTCACAGTGAGATCACCATGTCAATTTAGGGAAGGAAAAATGGAGAAACATGACTAAAAAGTAGTTGATATTAACCAACATTTCCTTGGTAGGGATACGGGAAAGAACCCTACTTTATTTGCATAACAAAAAAACAAAAAAAACAATGGCAAAATTCACTTTGCAAAGTTACAGAAGAAAGAATCCTACAAGTTAAGAGAATCTATTTCCTTCGCAAATCAAGATCTAAGCACAACCTTATGTTACGAAAGAAAGGAAATATAAACCACAAAAAACCTGTTCCATAAATTTACAAAAGATGATTAACTATTCAACCATATGAAATATAAACCAGCAAGCACACTGTTTTTTCAAGTGTGCATGTATGTAAAATTCTCACCAATCTAAAGCTCCTTGCACCATAGCTCTGAAGCATTCAGCAACTATCAATTGTTAAAAAATAAAATTATTATTGTTATAACTGATTGCTATTTATTAAGTTTAAGAGAATCAAACATCTTTCCAAAGATGTGTATGCAATAACCATAAGGAGTCAATAATCACCTAGCTGGCTATTTAAAAAAAAAGAAGAAGAAGAATTTTCTTATCAAAAGGGCAAGCTGGGGAAATTCCCCAAAACTTTAAGGCGAAATGATCCAGCTCCTCAAACATTCAACGCAACATGTGCATGACCTGGAACAGAGTGAAAGTGAATGTAAACCACGAGATCAATTTGTTGACTCATTAGACAATAATTTTAATGGAAGACAGTTATACTTACTAATTGTGTTTCCCATCATAGAACTGAGCATTTTTTGATGACTTGAAAGTTTTCAAAAATTCTGTAGCCTTCTGTACTTCTTGCTTCTGCCTTGACTTGTCCCAATTGTGTTCAGCAGCCAGTATTTGAATTATGCGGGGTAATGCCCGGCCTGCTGCATCAGTGTCAAGAAAAGCAAGCCGAGATCTCCTAGCGATGAAATCTATTGTAGATTCACAGTACTCATGCCGAGCACAATATGCCACCTCAGCTTCTAGAAAGGGGTATCCATGGGCAAGTCGCTTTCCCAAATGTTCATTCTAGAAATAAATAAATAAAGGGTTTACACAGTCAATTGGCAGGAACCACAAATTATATGCATCAGAGATACAATTCCATCACGGTACACCCCAAGTATCCAGAAACTGATCTAACTCTGCTAGTAGGATTGTCATGCATAACTATAAGTATTGCATAGGATTGTCATTACGGAATTATAAGAAGTATTCCAGCTCAATGAATTAAAGGGATTTATCTATAGATAGGATTTCATCAAAAACAGAGAAAAGAAAAAAATTCACCTGAACTTGATTTGGTATTCTTCCAATGCAAAACAAATAAATTGAGAATGAGACACTGTCAACATGATGTTTGCTACCCCATAAAGATAAATAATTAGAAACCCCATATTCTAATGGTAAGAAACCATTAATTGAAATGTAAATGAATCCAGGTATAAACCCCAGGTGTCCACCACCACACTCATTAGCCAGTGATCCGAATTTAGAAACAATTCAATATGAAGTTTGTTATATCCACATCATGAGCAAATGGATAGGAACGTATCTAAGATGCTACATGTAGGTTCTGTATCAATCCACAAACAATTAATTTCTAGCCAAGCATCTTGATGACTGAGAAAACAGATAGTAGAGAATCATATCACTAGTTCTGCTTAAATAATTCCAAGAAAATTAATGAACTACATATAAATCAACTCAAACCACTTCTTTCTTCTGCATGTGAGTATCTCCCATAAAAAAACTAGCACACGAGAAACTATGAGAAAAGTGTTTCTCATGTGCTAGTTTTTGAAAAGTGTAATTGAGTAGAATATCTTGATCTATTTATTGAAAAGTGTTTCAACAAAACATAGTGAAGTACAACAAATATCAATTGCCAAAGTTATGTCAGACTGACAGATTAAACTTCTAGAAGAATATAAAATAAATTGCAGAAAAAATTACAGTAAACAACTAAGACTTCATAGGGAAAAAGAATGCTAGAAGTACGGGAAAAACTATCAAGCAAGGGTGTCAAACCTGAGCTATGGCAGCCACCCGTTCAGCCAAAGTACCATATGCATGGGACAAATGCTTTGCTGTGGCAGTGTCCATCACTCCTGGCACAACTTTACCACTGTACGACTTCTTCATGCGGACATATTGTTGGGCAAGCACCGTAAAAGATGCAGGGTCATATCCATCTCCACCAATAAGACGTAGGTTGTATGTCAAACATTTGTTGGTAGGACTCAGCTTACCAGACTTGATAGCTGTATCAACTGCATCTTCTGCCATGCTTACTCATGCAAAGAAAACAGAAGTTTCATTAAAATAGACTGAGGAAAAAGTTGCTTCACACTTCTAATGTTGATTTCACTATAAATTAAGGTAACATAACATGCTGTTATATCTGCAACAAATAAGCCATAAAGAAGGGGCATAGAACTAGAAGTGCTAGCACAATAAGTATTTAACTAAATTCAGGTACATGATTGTACAAAAGCATAAAAAAGAAGATCCCAGTGCATACAAGTTTCAGTTTCCAAAAACTGATACAAATTCAACCTCCTATAAGGAAACCCAGATCAGCCAATATAAAATGTACCTTCTATATGTAGTCCACTTTCCACCAGTAATCGTGACTAAACCGGGGTAATCTTCGCATACAACATGATCCCTGGAAATGCTCTCAGTGTTCTTTGCTCTAGGATCTGTTGCCAATGGGCGAATACCACTCCAAGCAGAAAGAACATCTACACGCCGTACCTAAATTGTCCTGCTATAGTTTTAGTATCCACTAAAAACTGAATAATTAAACAAAATAGATGACACCTTGGTTGAGTCACATCAACATAAATGGACCAGAAGAAAACTAAAGCCTCCCTAAGAAAACAAAATTGAAGTAAGAAACTAATGAATTTGTGATGATGTCTTGACATGTATATGAAAAATATTTAAAACATCAACCATTATTGCTTCTTAACAGCATGATTGTATTGGCAAATATCCACCAATACAAAAAAACTAATTGGTCCACAGACCTGGAAGGCAACCAGACCAAATAAGCAAGTTAATTCATAAATTTGAGATCCCAACTTCTTGAGGTTAGCCTAGACTTGAGAAGGTCTCTAGTATGGGAAGGAGCTACTAAAATTGGAAAAACCACAGAATATTCTTCTCATCTTCTGTGACAAACTATAAACCAATGAGTATTTGGATCACTTGGATAGCATTACAAAACTATTTACACCTACAAGTGTCAGCAAGAACACATGCAAAGATGCAGAGAGTCAGACAATGCTCAGAAGGCTACACAGGCCAACACATACTTGCATACTTCTTACATCCTTAGCTATGCTTCAATATTTTCTTTTGGTTAATGTAGGTGCAAAATATTTAGGTTACATTATCTCAAATGCATACCAATTACATACAAATTGAACGGATTGAAGGAGGACATGTCTTAAGCTAAATCTGCACAGAAATGGCTGGCATTTGTTTAATATGTGAGTGCAACATGTTTCCAAAGACTAGGGAGCCTTAGCCATATAAAATGGTGAGGGAGATGCTTACTGAATCTATCAACTTTCATCACTCGGAGATATTTAAGTATTGAAAGGATTCAAACTGCAAAAAAGCTACTATAAGATCCTCTACATAGTAACATTTCAGCATCAACAGTGGATATTGAGGTTTCAATGGGCATTTCATTTGATAAAAAATAAAAATTGAGATGCATATCTTAAGCATTCCAGTCAATAAGCTACATTATGCTATGGGATCAAAAGACATCTGCCATGGAGTTTAAAAACCAAACCAAACCAAACCAAACCAAGCCTTAAGTCCCATGGAGTTTGCATTAAAAATAAGAGATAGGTAGCAACATTTAAAGCTGGGCCTACAGTCCAAATGGTAAGGACTGCACAGCATAATCTTGACGCAAAAATTTGAGGCTCCCATCAAAGAAAATGATAGCAGACAGATAGCAAAAGTTGAACTTCAACCAACAAAAAGAAAGTAACTTTGTAGTCATCAGTCCAACTCCATTTAGAATACGATAACAGAGAGACAACCAGATAATAGGGTATATCTTCAGGCTTTATTATTCATAATTCCACAAGATTTACCGAGAAGACCAGAATTTTTTTAATTTTTTAATTTTTTATTATTATGAACAAACTTCACCAAAAATCCCACAAAAAATAACTTTACAAAAACAAATATTTGGAAAATTAGCATTCCATGCAGATTATAGATGAGCACGCACACACAAAACGAAAAAAAATGCACAAACCTTAACATTAAGGTAATCACAGATGGCATCCAGTATAAATTCAATCTCATCCTCATTTGGTTCTGGAAGCATTGTGATGGTGGTGCTGGAATCCGTAGTGCCAGCAACCGTTCTTCCCAACCACGGCAGCATGAAGACAACACGTCCATCTTTTGTTTTGGGAACGATTAAACCCATTCCCTCGGGAGAATAGTAATCAGGTAGCACAATATGTACACCACTGCTTGGACAGATCATAGGTTTTGCATCATTGTCAGCCATTTTCCTCACAGAATCACAGAATGGCCCAGCCGCATTCACAACAACTTTTGCATATGTATCAAACTCTTTACCTGCACAATTTACCAAGCAATAAGGATCATATAAAATTGAATTAATCATATTGACTACCCTATTTAAACCAAAATTCTAAGCATTGAAAAAATGAACACAAAAGCAAGAACAAACCAATGAGGGAGAGAACCATTAAATAAACAAGCAACAATCATGTGTGTAGAAGGGGATATTTTTTTTCTTTTAATTTTCTCCAAATAAGTTAAAGCTCAAACACTCTTGCCACTTCCAAAACAATGTTGAATAACAATATGAAAAAGAGCATAATCACCACGTGTGAAGAACACCTCACGCACATATAGAAGCTGTTAATGATTTTCTTTAATTAATCCAGATATGTAGTTGGTACCCCTAAGTCTTGACATATGTACTAAAATAGGATAAACAAAAAAATTAATAATTAAACTTGCATGTTGCTACATCTATAGGGCAGGGTCAAATGTGATTGAGTGAAACATACTTGGAAATCATGAAGCAGAATGGTGACAAAATATCATAATGGCGCAAATCTCGAGGCTTGAAACATTATTGTCTTTCACAGTGGTAGAAAGAATGAGACAAAGTTTAGAAGTTTATATATTCATGTTGACAATAATATGCCAAAACATAGTGCTTATCATACCTGTCAGATTGTCTCGAATATGAGCACCGATTATCCGGTCGCTACCTTCATCTTTTAGAAAGGATATGACTTCAGCATGGTTAAGCACAGCTGCACCTGCTAATGCAGCAGTGCATGCTAACCCAACATTAACTCTCGAGTCATTCATTTGTCCATCATAATAAACCACTGTGCCCTTCAAGGTTCTATCTTTTCCCTTCCTTGCAAGAGTGGGGAACAGTTCAACAGACTCTTGTGCAGAATAATATCTGGACAGGTGCAGGAGGCGTGGTCCTGCGACCAGATCATACAGTTTCAAGCCCATCCAGAAGTACACTGCCTCAAACCAGTTAAAACACGGTGTCATGCATGGCAAAGCATTGCATAAGTGTGGAGCATTCTCAATAACCTGTTTACGCTCCTCGAGAGCATGGAATACCAGCTTCAATTGTCCATAGTCTAAGTTAAAAACTGCTTTTTCCAAGTACCGAACTCCTAAAAATGTTGTTTAAATGAGTATTAACAATAAATGATGAATTTGACAATATTAAAGAATGTTAACAAACAACAACAAAATAAATACAAGAACGATATGAATAAAAACTTCCTGAGTAATAAAGAATTATTAGCAGAAGATGAACAACTTTCACTACATTCATAATTTATTTTGTTATAGATAAAAGCAATATATTAGAGTGCAAAAGAGAAAGAAATCAATGTTAGTTTTGACACGTCAAAATAAAGCAGTTCCAAGAACAACTAAAAAAAAAAATAATGTCTAGATAATCCACATATACAAAGCGTAATGTCCGATGCCAGATACGATGACACCATAACGATGTTTGTTTTTCCCCTTTGTAACTAAATCATGAAGACCCCATAAGCTGGCCTGTTATAGAAGTTAGGCTCCAACTCATGATCTCAGCCTTCTTGAGACATAGTCCACGACCACGTTCATGACGTAGGTGGTTGGTGGAATATTCACATGAAGATTGTCAATTGAGTCATTAGAATTTGATTAAAAGTCTTTCAAAATATATTGCTTTATTTTCTTACTTTTAAATGTCCTTAGGTTTTAAGGGACAAAAGCTTGAGGCTTGAGTTGTTAATAGTGTTTGAAAACATTTTTAGATGTTTTACGATTTTAGGATCAAAATCTTAGGCCTAAATCCATATTAGGTAGGGTAGTTTTATATGTTAATTACTTGTCATTAGGGTTTTTGTATTCCCTCAAAATGGCTTCTTAGGAGAAAAACGAAAAAGGTCTTGACAAATTAATAAACGCTTTAATGCGAGCCTTGTGCATTGAGTCCCCCATTTTTTAGATTCCCACAAACTTCATCCAACTTTCTTGGTTTTGTATTTTCCAACCAAGGCAAAACTAATCTAGCCCTTATTCTACATTTTCTAAACAATCTTTTATGGCTCTCCATAAAATCTCTGAGTCCTAGGCTTTTTTTATAACATAACTACTAATCTAGTTCTAAATAAATTTATCCAAATGCAACATTGCCTATGCAGCACTTTACCACAATATCTAATAATCTATTTTACATCAAACAATAAATAAATTATAGCACTAGAATGAATTTACTCAAAACCATAACAACCGATTTCAAGTGCATCATGTACAGAACTTATATGATGATGTTATAGCACAACAAATGCCTATATTTAGGCCAAAATGCTATGTCATTCCCACAATATTTAACAAATGCATCAATACTAAATTCTTTTCAAGTAATCCCAACCCAACAAAGTCCAAAAGAGAGTACACAAATGATGTTAATTGATTTTCGAGTATTGGGCTGGTTGAAGAGGGCCAAAGTGCTTTGGTTTTGTGCTATCTTTGCGATTTTTTGGGTCATCTGGTTGGAGAGAAACGGACGCGTCTTCGAGGAAGTATCTTGGGGTGTTGATTTTTAGCTTCGTTTTGAGTGTCGGGAAATCCTTTGTTCAAAGGAATTCCTCTCTTTTTGATTGTAGCAAATTGGGTGTCAGTTTGTGATATGTGGTGCTTTCTTTGTTTAGATTTTGTCTCTTTTTGTTGTTTTGTCATTTTTTACTTATAATCTTTTATAGCTGATGCCTTATCCTCCCTTCTTTTGGCTTTGTGCCTTGATAAAGTCTTTGTTTCTTCTAAGTCAGAGCAAAAACTTTGAAAAAGTGCAAAACATATCAAATTAATCAACTAAAGAAACTCAACTTCAAAATTTTTAAATGCCAAAACAATCTGGTAGCAAATAGCAATGACCTAACAATAATTACTTTTGACAGCAAACAATGAGCTTCTTCAAAACTCAAAGCCCTAGCCAAACTTTCTACATCAACATATGTATGTATCAATACATTATACATATATACTAGCATGATGAGTGGTACTCTAATCTCTAGATACTGTGAAAACCGAGCTCAAAGGTTCAACACTCAGGAATTCAAAGATTACATGCAATCGAAACACATACCTCCATGAATTAGCTTTGTCGATCGAGACGAAGTTCCAGAAGAGAAGTCCTCTCTCTCCACGAGGCCGACACGGAGGCCTCTGGTGGCGGCGTCGAGAGCAGCGCCGCATCCGGTGGCGCCGCCGCCGACGACGAGAATGTCGAGGGGATTGGCGGGGCTGGAGCCGATCAGAGCAGACTCCTGTACGGTCCTCGGAGGGAGGACGGCGTAGGGGTCGGCGATCTTCCTCTGGACTGCCTCCAGAGCAGGTCCGCCGCGGTCGGCGGCGGAGACGGAGGGGTCTCGGAGGCAAGCGTAAATGCCGCCGGATGCGACGGCGACTGCGGCGGCGGCGGCGCGGAAGCGGTGGAGGCGAATGAAGGTGGCCATGGCGATGGATGTTTCAGAGATATGGATCCAAGAATTTTGTAGTCTCGACTTCCGAAAATAATTATAAAAAAATATATAAAATATAAAAAGGTTGCGTTGGGAATAGGAAACTCCAGGGCGGATAATTTATTATATAGTGTTATATACACTAATTAGTATATTAATTAGTATATTAATATTAGTTATAATATTATTATTGATTTTATTCATTAATCATATTATAAATTTTAAAATTTTTTAAAATTATATCATATCATCAATTGATACATTAATTAATATACTCTCTTCGTCTCAAAATATTAGTCTTTTATTACATTTTTCATTGTCCCAAAATATTAGTCCCTCTTAAAAAATCAAGTATAAAAATAATATAAATTTTCTATTTTGCCCTTCTTTTAAATTAATAAACAATATAAAAAGTACAATTATGACATTGATATTCCTAAAAAATATACTATCAAAAGGATAATTTTGGAAAATTAACTTTTTTCAAATGCAATAATTGTACTACTAAAAAAAGTTAGATTCCCCAAAAGGGACCATTATTTTGGGACGGAGGGAGTATCAACTAATATATATATAGCATTATTCTTTTGTCGATAATGACCTATTTTTGTCACCTTGATTAAGGGTTGGTTTGGTATAAACTAAATAATACAAAAAGTCAAAAAGTCACTATCCTATTTAAGTCACATCATCTTATTTAAATCACATCACCTCTCTAACACATCACATCAAACACAATCCATATAAGCCAATAAGTCAAAAAGTACACTTTTTTAGAACATCCCAAACCAACCCTAAATGTTAATTTTTTATTTTTTTTTATATTTTATACATTTTTTTTAAAAAAAATTTAAATTAAAAATTAACTTTTAATTTATTTATCAAAATAGGTC
Organism: Camellia granthamiana; assembly: GCA_036172215.1. Taxonomy (NCBI): domain Eukaryota; kingdom Viridiplantae; phylum Streptophyta; class Magnoliopsida; order Ericales; family Theaceae; genus Camellia; species Camellia granthamiana. The sequence goes on along the minus strand of CM069903.1, from coordinate 167,333,279 downwards.
AATGTTGTTATTATTTTTAACCAAATTTTTTTTTTATCACATAAATGATTGAAGTTAATTAAATAAAATAAATTTATAATTTTTTTTATGATATGTGTCATTTATATACGAATTTTTTATTAAAAAATATTCAAATTATAATTAATTAGATCAAATTAATATAAAATTATAAATTTAAAATTAAAATAAAATAAAATTAAAATTATAAATATTAAAATATAAGACTGTTATCGTAATTTGACTTTGAAATTACCATTATGGCAATGCATTGGAGTTAATTGGACATTCTTATCCTTATATTATATTATATTATATTATATCTTGTGATCATCAATTTGGTCACAAGAGTCGTGACAGTTTGAAAGAAAGAGGTTGGAAAATATGAACTGTGATTGAACAATAAATATGTTGAATTGAATTGTCAAATTGTATTTGACAGTAATGTTTGAACAATTATTTTAAGAGAATGGTTAAAAGTTATTTTTTTAATTTTTAATTTATTTTAATTTTATTATTTCTCACATTTTTATAAATAAATTTTTAAAAAAATAAAAAAAAATTAACTTTTAACCACCTTTCCAAAATAATCTTGTATCAATAGCAGCAGTTCAGACATTGGCAAAATCAATTTTGACTCTTTATGATCGGTTAAGTGACGTATAAGACCAATTTTATGGATTATTTCTCTTTGTAAAATCTTTATCTCCTTTATCTTTTTCTTCCCCTGTTCGGTGGATTTGGATTTGGTGTTGGGGGGCGGGCGTTGCATAGAGAGAGAAAAGGCTGTTCGGTGGATTTGGATTTGGTGTTGGGGGGCGGGCGTTGCATAGAGAGAGAAAAGGGAAGAAAATGACAGAATGAAGAGAGTAATGAAAATGTCCATATTATCTTTGAAAAATGGTCATATGTTGCATAATTTCTATAAAAAAAAAATTGAATTGATTTATAGATTGGATCAAATCAATACACACACACCAAAAAAAAAAAAGAAAAAAAAAAGAAAGAGAGATTATAATCAAGCTAATTGAAATTGTAGATACCAAATTAACATAATGAATCAAGTATAGAAACTTCTTATGTAAATTGTCCAAATTAATAAATCAGAAACGTAAGAAACTCACAATTTATATCTCCGAATTCACTCACAATGGAAGTTGAGTTTGTAACTAATTAAAAGTTAGTACATAACCCGTCTCCTAAGGAAAATAATATAGAAATTCACTTTCCAGACTCATTTTCCAACTTAATGATGTGTAAATAATATGATTGGTTGATGATTAAAAAATATATGAGAGAGAGTATTACTTTTAATATTCTGATTGATTGTCACAAAACTGAAATTGAAAATTAAATCTAATTTTTAATCTTATATAGCAATACTCTTTTCTTAATAAACATGAATACATGCAAAAAAATAGAATTGTAGATAAGAGGAAGATGACCATGGGCCACAAGGAAATCCAAGCCCAATTTTGGGCCCAAAAAGATCAATTTGGGCCACGTTCACGGTGGAAGGCCGGAAGCCCAGTGAGCAAATTTAAGCCCATATGAAGATCTGAAGCATTCCATCTTCTTCTTCCATCTTCAAATGGTAGTTTTGTTTTGCAGGGATGGCATATGACTTGATTGTTGACCCACCAAAAATCATCAATTCCTTAGACTGAAACATTCATTGAAAACTTGGAATGACTTGTAAATGATTTATATATTTTTTCAACAAATTTTGTTTTAAGTTTTGACCAATTCTATGCCAACACTCCCAAGCATCATTTCTTGTTATTTTCACCCTTATAATTGTTTTTGTTTTGGTATTGTACACAAGCAAATAGTCGCCGTTTTGTTTTGTTTCGTCTTTTTATCATTTATTTTTCGTCTTTTTATCATTTATTTTTCAATTTTCTCTGGTTCATACTCGTTAACATTCTATACGTACTTTTATAGAAGATCAATGAATATGAACTCGGAACCAAGCAGGTTCGACTTGATGATGTTATGAATTATGGTTATTGTCGAGATAGGTCTTGTATCAGCCATATGCAGCATTTTGTAAAACACAATTGTCCAGAAAATTTTGTTCTTGTTCTGAGTTCTTTAATCACTAATCAGAAATTAGTGAAATTGGAGCCTGATTTTTATGCATTGTTCAAAAAACCTTTTGTCTAGTGTTCGAAACATATTCATTTCCTTTCTGAGGCTACAAAATAAGCAATCAGAAATTAAATATCAGGCTGAAACTGCATACGAATTTTATTTTTAAAAAAAAATTTGTTGGAAGATACAAGAACAACAGTATAAAACCAATCATTTAGCACAACAGGCAAGTTTTAGACAGTACAACCCTAGAAATGATTCCCGTCTACTGATTTGTTGAATGATCCATGTTCAAAACATAACAACACTCCTCGCGATGTCAAGGTTTACTATCTACTCTGTAAAGAAATCAATTTATGTCATTGGTAATTCTCATCAACTGTCGCATAATGTGTGGGAATCAACCAGTCTGATAATGTAAAATTATGCAGATATTGTGAAAGGTTATCACAAATGTACTGATCAAAACAAGACAGTTTGTAGATGCAAAGAAATAAACGCTAGTTACTCTTCCACTAATGACTAATGTAGTTCAATTGAAAGTATAATAACATCCTCTTACAACAAATTAAAAACTTCAAGCACAGGAAAGTACATGTCATACATTTTGTTCATTTATATCATCGACACAACATTACACACTTTGAACTCAAAAACTAATGAAAATGTAAGAAGTAGAGCAGTACCTGGCAGCAGAAGCCCAAGTCTGCAAGTCCACCCTTGGAAGCTCAAACAGATTGGTGGCCTTTCCCGCTTTCAATGAAGGACGTTCTCGCTTCCTCATAACTTGCATAACATTTCTGCACATACAAACTTACCACAACACCTACTTCCATCGTATATCCTTCTGTACAGAAAACCCGCAAAGCGAGACACTGAAAACACTGAAATTATCAACTGTAGATTCATGTACTTCACACAGATCCCTGATCTTCTGGTTCAACATTCTAATGTCTACTGTAAATTACATAGTTTCAATCATAAAAACATTTCACCTGAAACTTTACGGTTGGACTGGCACGTCAACGTGTTGGATTTGTTCTAAAACACTCCCTGCTTTTCTCTTGGCCCTATCGGTGCCATTCTCTGAAAGTTCTTTCAATGCCTCTTCTGCCCCGAGCTCCCTTGCTATACTCAAATAATGCGCATCACCGGTGCATAATGACCATAGAACAGCCGCAGCATTTTCCCGGTTGCGTGGCGAACCGGTTCTTATCACCTCCAACAAAACCAGGATCGGATCAGACTGACCAATCGCACTTTTCCCTTCTGGATGGCTTGCAAGTATGGCCAGTATTGCTAGTGACTCGTCCACCATTCCACCCCCAGCATCCTTCAGGAATGTCATCAGCGGTACCACAATCCCAGCCCTAACAGCCCTAACCTTGTTTCCTTGATAGATTGAAAGGTTAAAAATTGCCGTGGCAGCATCTTTCTTTCCTCTTGGAGTCCCCTGAGAGAGCAAATCAATAAGAGCCGGGATAGCCCCAGCTGCTCCAATTGCTACCTTGTTCTCATCAACAACAGATAAACTAAAAAGGGTTGCGGCCGCATTTTCTCTTGCTTCAATACATCCATTTTTTAGGACATCTACTATATCAGGTATAGCTCCGGCATTCACAATAGTTCCCTTGTTTGCCTCGTTTATCGAAAGGTTGAGAAGTGCCGTAACGGCATGCTCTTGGGTCCGAGAATCCGTAGACGATAAAAGGTCTACAAGTAGCGGAATAGCTCCGGCCTCAGCAATACATACTCTGTTATCTGCGTTTCGTTTTGCCAGCAACCGCAGCTCACCTGCTGCTGCTCTTTGCTGTTCTTGATTCCCGATTGCAAGTTTATGTATCAAGGCATTAATAGCGACTCGATCACAGTCTGAACCGCTGGTTCCGGATTTTTTGTTACCACAATTCCCTTGCTTTTTTGGCAACTCAACACCATTGCTCTCACACCACAAAGCAATTAAACTCTTCAAAACATAGTTGGGTGTTAGAGCTGTGTGCAACAGAGTGTGCTGAGTCTTGGGGCAGGTCTTGTGCCCTGCATCCAGCCATTTTTGAATGCATGATCTTTCGTACGTCTACAAAAGGAAGAAAAGTATAAAATCTTTGTTAACATTGTTGCCAATCGTGAATTGTTTTGCTAAAATAATAAATCGTGAATCGTGAGATTCACTTATTTAGGCTTGGTTCGGCATGTTTGAAAAAAGTCAAAAAGTCACTATCATATTTAAGTCACATCATCTTATTTAAATCATGTCACTTCTCTAACACATCACTTCAAACCCAACCCATATTTTATAAAAAGTCAAAAAGTACATTTATTTAGATCATCCCAAACAACCCTTTAGTGTAATATACAATTTTATGTATGTAAATACATATAAAAACACATACATAGTTTTTTAAATGAAATTAATATCAATATATAACTAATTTCATATATGTATATACCTATAAAATCACGTATATTAAAGAGTATTTTTTATTTTGCGAAAAATCTGTTTCATGCATTATACAAACAGAACTGAATAGCAATAAATCAAAGTGAATTGCAATTGAATTGTATGATTCACTCAAATTAAGATTCAACAGCACAAAGTGACAAATATAATTGTTTCAGTTGAAACTTGTATCAAATTGTACGAATTGAATTAAGTTTCAATCAATCATGTTTGTTAAATTAATGGCTACCAGTACAGAGAGAAGTTTAAACCTGTCCAGTAGAGACAATCACAGGATCTTTCATCAGTTCAAGAGATATCGGACACCGGAAATCATCTGGGATAACAGGAGATCGGTGCTTAATCAAGCCCTTTTCAACCACAGACGTATCAGTGTCGGGATTTTCATTCGCTACAAAATTCTTCAGCTTCCGAAGCAGAAACGACACCACCTCTAAGCAATCCCCAGGAACTCCACCACATGAGATAACCATATCATGGATAGCAAGTGACTCTTTCTTCAGATCATTTATATTCCTGATATTCAACTTCTCTGAAAGCCGTTTTAAAATTGCAGGGTCAGGGTCCTTCTCCTTCTGTGCCGTGGCTAAATCCATCTCTAGTAGTGGATCAGGTGAGTCCAATCTTCCTCTAGCTCTTTTGAATTGAGCATGCACGAGTTCAATCTAATAGAAAAATTAAAACAAATCATACCCACAATCAGTAAAATAAACAAATAGCGTGGATAGATGTTGAATTATTTTCAATAAAAATCTTCAAACAGGTTGATCCTAAAGTACCTGTTCTCTAACTTCCTCTGATATATCAAGTTTATCATAAGGAATCTGACTCAATGCTTCTTCAATTTGATCTGTCACTTGTAAGAAGTCACCTGCAATTTTGTCCCTCTGCAGAGCCTGCGACATGGAAAATACAACTTACCTTAAAACTAAAATGTCAATTAGACAAGAGACTTGTAAACAAGACAATCACATAACTTAAGCCCAAAGAATGATAATAGATAGATATCACAAGACTATCAATCTTGTTGAATGTTAAAGATTGGATTAAAAAAGGAAAGAGTCGATTGGAGATATAAAAACTAACACTGCCTAAAAGAACCTCCATAGATGATGTCCAAGAACTTAAATTTGCTGAAGAATAGTGAGACCTAAATGTAAGCTCAGAAATCTTAAATCCCTTAGCTTTGCAAAGACATGAAATGGAACTGCTTAGGGCGGCCATTGTTGTTTATTGAGAGTGACAACAGGTTTTGTGATAGCCCTCTATCAAAAAAATTTATCACTTAATTCCCACATAACAAATATCATAAAATCTCCTACAAAGCCTGATAAAAGAAAAATGAATCAAATGCATATCTCTAGGATCAAAATGACCCTTTGGTCGATGCACCTGTGATAGAAAATGCTGAAATTTCTTCAATGCTATTAATTCCCATAATGCTGAAACATCCTTAATTTAATTGAATTACCGTCTATGACTTCACACATACCGCAATTCTGCCTCAGAAGTTACCACAGGATTAGATCCCTAGCACATTCCAGTTTGCCTCTCTCTCTCTCTCTCTCTCTCTCTCTCTCACACACACACACACACACACACACACACACACACACACACACACACACACACAGTTTGACTTAGAATTTGAACCTAAAACTTTCAGTAGCCTAGAAATTAGCAGAAAAATCAAGTAAAATAAAGCTAGAATTCTCTACTTCTCTGCGTTCATACAAAAAACCCAATCTTTGTGTGAAGCAGGTAAATGAACAAATCCTAAAAGGTTTTATTGTTTCTATTTCTAAGAAAACAAAACAACTAGAATCATGGGTATGGAATTTCTTTCTTGTCCTCAATTTTCTCAACAACCAAACAGACCACTTCCATCACAAACCACAATCCAAACAAAATCACAATCAAAACCCAAAATCAGATTAAACAACAACTAAAAGTACCTGAAAGAGCTTGCTGCCTTCATTGATAGATCGGAGAATCTCTCTAGCAGAGTCCAAAGCGACCTTCAACGACTCGAGACCTCGAACCTCTTCGAGTCCGAGCTCTTCTTCGCTGTCCTTCAATTCCTCAAACAAAGGGCTCAATAGCTTCACTCTCCGAACCAAGTTGTTGTACATCTTCTTAGAAGAGTTCTGGCACTCGGGCGACCCAGAGATTTCCTTTATGGCTACAGCGAGTTGACTCACCAACGCGTCCTTTGGATCGTCCTCCATCGGATGATTCGGACCCATATGGATCACAAGCTATAAATCACTAGAAAACCCCGAGAACTTAAGATTTGAAGGCAATTTAGAGAGACCCAGATGAGAGAATTCGTCGAATTTTGACAACTTTTATGTGGGTCGAATTGACTCGCCCAAAAATCCTTGGGTATAGAAAAAAAAAAAAGTCTATAAGATGATCAAAGCCATGAAGTTAGGGTTTCTGAGGGTAATGGAAGAGACCTAATTGAGGAAATTGGTTGAAATTCAAAGTGGATGGGATGAGAGAGAAAACGGCGGTGAAGAAAAGGTATGCATGTACAGACGAAGTTCTTCTTGTGTACACAAGAAAGGTTAGAGAGAGAGAAGAGAGAATAATGGTTAAATTGTGGATTAATTATGATTTATTTTTAAACTAATTGAATAAAAATATTTTTATAAAAAATTAAGATGATTAAATATTAATAATTATATATTTAAATTATATTTATTTTAAAAAAATAGGCATGATATATAAATATTTTAACCAATAAATTTAAAAATAATTAAAAATCCTCGTAAGAGGAAGTTGGAAGAAAAGTATAAGATAATAATATGGACTTCACATTGAGTGTATAAAAACGTAATGGAGAGTCTTGTTCAATTGATATTATTATTATTATTTTTAAAATCATTTTTATGAAATATGAATAAACTAATCAAAATTATAAAATGCAAGTAAAACTATTCCCACTATAAGTGAAAATTATGTAGTGCAATTAACTAGTAGAAGTTTTCTACTAATTTGTAATTAATTTATAACTATGTGCTTTATAAATGAAAAAATGTTTAAATTTGTTTTGAGCTTATGAAAATAAATAAGCTAATAATATAAGAACTTTTATCAAACATCCTTTCTTTTTAAAGTATAATAACATTTTAAGCACAAAAATTTAAATTTTAAACTAATAAATTGTAAACAAACTTTACCAAACTGGTGTACTAAAGAAAATGTTAATTTTTTCATTATACTTGTTTATATTCAACGCTATTTTATATTTATTTACTGAACAACAATTCATGTAATAAATGGAAAATTAGGAAACTTCTGATAAAAATGATTAATTACATTAACTGGGTTTCCCTCCAATCTGCTATTTTGTCGTGTTTGTGCGCTCTATCATGGTTTTAATCTGTCAAATTTTAAAGTTTGTGTGTATAAATTATCCATAAAAATTAAATTAATCTACTAATTATAATAACAAGCTTTCAACACGTTTATCTTTAAAAACATAAATGATTTATTTTTAAAGTCACACTTATTTATTTTTTAATACTTTCTTGATATATGTTTGCACATAAGTTTTTTCAATAGCTTGTGATGCCTTTTTTGCTTATAGTAATTAAGAATGATTTTTATGATAAATTAACTAAACTATAGTATCATTAAGCCTATGTTTGGGAAATTGGGTTTGAGGATTTTTTGGTTAAAATAGTCACAAAAAATAAAATAGACATTTTAATATAATAAGATAAAATATCACATCTAATTCATAATTATTACATTCTTTCTTTCACAAAAAAATCAAAAATTCTTCTCAAATTAAAATTTTTAACCCCATATTAAAATAGTTTAAAAATTTTAAAAATTAAAAAATTAACCCCTTTACCAAACGAAGCGCAAAGCACATCAAGAGAAATGTGGCTTGTCAATGAGTTGAAAAAGGGAAATAGAAAAAGCAAAACATAATTAGGAGCATGGTGTTTTGGACTAATAAGTGAATTAGATGTGTGGACTGTGGAGGGAAGACTTGTTCATCATGGAGCTGGCCTAACTACACACGAAAAAGTCACAATTTAATAAGTTTTCGTTTGAAGGGTGGGTTAATTTTTTAAATTTTTTATTATTTTAATTTAGAGTTAAAAAGTATTGTTTGGATAGATTTTTTGACTTTTCTATTTTTGTGAGAGAAAAAATAAAGTGATTATAATTTGGATATGATATTTACCTGATTAGTCTTTTTAACTCTTTTTTGTTTTTTTTTTTTTAACCTAAACTTCTTATGTCAAACCAAAGCTAAGTAATTTTCTTTTAATTTTTTTTTTTTTTGGTGTGGAGTGTGCTTGGTGAGAGATTTTTATTTTATTTTATTTATTTATTTTTTATATCGAATTGGTACTCTAATTGAATGTGAATAACCAATTGCGCTAGCATGACGGAGAAAGCCCATGCCTCATTATGACGTCAGAGATTCAAATCTTTTTTGGCATATGGTCTTAGGATTTTTCTTAAGTGTGCAATTACACACCATGTGCCACTTACACAAAAAGTGTAAGTGTAAGGTGTAAGTATAAGTATAAGGTGTAAGTGTAAGGTGTAAGTGTAAGGTGTAAGGTGTAAGTGGGTTACATATGGTGTGCAACCTCAAAAAAGGTGTAAGTGTAAGGTTTAATTTTTCACAAAAGGTGTAAGTGTAAGTGTAAGGTGTAAGGTGTAAGGTGTAAGTTGCACACCATAACCAAACCCATGGTCTTATTACTTCTCATATGTTTATTTAGAATCTTTTTCTTTCATTTATTATTTTTTTTTTTTTTGAAAAACTTACTCATAAATTTTATAGGGGAGAATTTGATCCATTTAATTCTATGAGTTTTTTTATGAATCAATTAATTATTTTTATTTTGAAAAGTTATATTATTTGATTGAATAATACTAGAGATTCTAAATATTTTATTAATATTTTTACTAAATGTCTCACATGGGTGCGTGAAAAGTTATATTATTTGATTGAATAATACTAGAGATTTTAAATATTTTACTAACATTTTTGACCAAATATCTTACATGGGTGCGGTCTCACACCCACATGAGACATTTGATAGAAATATTGATAAAATATTTGGGGTTTCTAGCATTTTTCTATCTGATTTGGTGTCCTTAGAGTTTAAGTGAATACTTTTTTTGTGATTCATTTTTTAAATTTTCGATTCATTTTTTGGGATAGGAATGGAAATGTGAGATTGTGGAAGATTCTTTTAAGTGTGAAAATCTACAATTTTTTTGTTAGTGTAATTTTCTGGTGTTATATTAGAGTGGTTACATTAGAGTGCTATGTTTAGAAAAAGTATACTAAAATTTTTTTGTGTATTACATTGATTGGAGTGTTACGTTTAAAAAAAAAGACACAAAAAGTTTTTTTAAAGTGTTACATTGTTACGTTTGAAAAAAATACACTAAGAAATTTTTGTGTGCTACATTGATTGGAGTGTTATGTGCACTAAGGAGTTTTTTTTTTTTTGAAATGTTACATTATTATATTTGAGAAAAATACACTAATAAGTTTTTTAATGTGTTACATTAAAGTGTTACGTTTGGAAAAAAGTATATTGGAGTTTTTTAGTTTTACATTCATTAGAGTGTTATGTTTTTTAAAAGTACACTAAGGAGTTTTTAGTATGTTATAGTAGAGTGTTATGTTTTTAAAAAATACACTAAGGAGTTTTTAGTGTGTTATATTGGAGTGTTACATTTTTGAAGTGTTACATTGGAATGTTATGTTTAGAAAAAAGTACACTACAGAGTTTTTTTAAAGTGTTATGTTTAGTAATTTCTATATTATAAGAAAATCTTCATTTATTTCTCAATACAGAACACAAGCGCGTTTATATTTGATTCTTTATGTAATGCATACCAGAATGGGATCTTTGGATCCATAAGAGAAAAAAAAAAAAGAAAAAAAGAAAAAAAGAAAAGAGGATCAAATAATTCATAAGATCACAATTTCGAATTTATTGATGCTTTACTCTTTTTTTTTTTTTTTTTTGGTATTAATTATGTGTTGTAATTTATTATGATTATAATTCACTCCATTTTATTGTTATATCATATATTAGAATGTGACTAGTTTAAACATTTGATTTCTTAGCTTTTTGTATTCAACAATAATTCATCCCCCCTTTTCCCATCACCCCCTTTGACCCCTCTCTCTCTCATTGGTTGCTTTTTCTTTTTCTTTTTCTTTTTTTTCCTGTTCCTCCAATCACTCCCTGACACATGACAAAGGAGGTGAGGGGGTGACCCCCTAAAGGGGGTCTCAAGTATTATTCTTTTGCATTATTGTTAATGTTAAATGATACCCTATTTACAACAATTCGAAAATTTAAGTTGTCTTTTAAATTTTATACTAGTATTATTATTGTATATAATAATATATTATTAAATAAACAATAATATTGATAATAATAATAATAATAATAATAATAATAGATGTAGTAGTAAAATAAATAATTAATTTACTGTTGGTATACGATAGAGTGTAATTTAATTAGGGAATAATTTATTTATATAATTATATTAAAAAATTAGGTCAAAGTATAATTCTCTTAAATATTTATTAAAAATAAGTATAAATTTATAAAATTTATGAATCAAATCTAGGGAAGATACGCGGGCCACGTTCTTAACTGGCCAGAAAGAAAGAAAGAAAGAAAGAAAGGGAAAGAAAGAAGGAAAGAAATGAAGGAAGGAAAAGGAAAGAAAGAGAGGAAGGAGAAGGGAAAGAAAGATAGAAAAGGAAAAAAAAAAATAATAGAAGTTGAGAGGGTCTTTAATAGTGGAAAAAAAGAGTGAGGTATTAAAGTTAAGATGAGTTATATTATACCTTAAGTTACCATAATATATTTTAAGTATGTTTTGACTTATCATATTTATTTTATACAAGCTATGTTTTATAAATTATATTAATATTTCGATTACGTAGATTATTTCCTGACTCCTATTTGTTTAAAATGAAACCCATGGATATATTTGTTTATATTTTAAAGAATATTTGACTATAATCTTATAAACAATTATGTTTTGTAAGTATCACCATGGGAGTCCCACGCTTTGGGAGATTTAAATAACCATTGGCTTCTGTTTGGTCACTTTGTGGCCCTCTATTGTCATGGATCTATTGACCTCTGTTCTGTGTGGAGCAAAGTGCTGTGCGGAGATAAGTATTACACTATTGTGGGAGTCACTTCTTGAATCCGTATCTCTGTTCTGACTGTCACTCTTGTGACCTCTGTTTTGTTCTGTTCGATATCATGGTTATGGTTATTTATTTACATAATCTCAGTTTTGCTACTTAAATGGTTATTTGTTCAGACTAAGTTATTTTAAATACTTCAGTTACATAACTATCCATGATTATTTTGTGTCCCTTATACTCTTGGTATAATATTTCTCACTCTGCCATATGCTTATAGCTGTTTACTAATTTTCAGGAAACAATGCAATCCAGAAATAACTTTTAGAAAGTCTTAGACGCGGGACTGCAGAATAGATACACACAGCACTTTTATAGATATGTTTATATATAAATATCGGTATTTTTGGTCAATAAATTTTGTAATAAAAATAGAAACTCCAATGATTATTTTGGTACCATCACTTGAATGTTATTTCCGCTCGAGTTTATTAATTTGTTTAAGAATTGGCCGAAGGTAACCTCAGTTACTGGTCATCACGATACTTAACCTTTGAATACGGGGAGCGGATCGTGACACTATTGACGTTTAATTTTTTCTTTTCCTCTTAGGTTAGGTTTATACCGTAAATTTGGGATTTTTTTTTTTTGTCCAATTGTGCTTTTAATATTTAAACACAACATTAGTAGAAAATGAATTAGCTTGCATGCATATGATGATAAAAAATTAATGCACTTTTTGGTTTGTGTTAGAACTAAACTTCAAACCAAATTTGGTTGGTTCAAGTTTTGAATTTAAAATTAAATTGATCATCATTTGAAATCCAACCCACCTTTGAAACCGCCATTATAAAATAAAATTTTAGAAAATAGTTTGTAACACATAGTTTATTTTATATATTAGACTTTCAAAAAAGTCTAAGTGCATAGACGATCGAATACAGATTCGATAATCCGCCCAGACGATTGCCTGGATAATTGGTAAGAACTTGTCGACCACAGCTGTCATGATGTCGACCGCGACTATCATTGTGTCTTTCGATTGTCTGGACAGTCGTTCGGTGAAACAGTTTCTATCTTTGATTCTATGTTTAGTCCTCTATATATGTAGCATTACTATTAGACTTTATCTAAAACTCATGTCAGTTTGATGGCTTAACTAAAGATTCTTCTAAAAATTTCTCCAATATTTGTATTTTATCTAAAGTTGATGTCAATTTTACGTTACATTAGCCACAAAAAGACAAAATGAGCTAAAAAGTTAATAAGACAAAATGTTATATTCAAACTATAATTATTTTATTTTTTCTCTTAAAAAAGTTATTCCAAATGAAATTTTTTAACCCCAGGCTGATAGCCAAAAATTTAGAAAACCAACCCATATCCCAAACGAAAGCTTAGTGATGATAGTACTAGAGGTCCTCTCATCAACTCCACCTCTCTACTTTTGAAATAGGTATCAAATGAATTTTTACTTTCTTTACAACAATTTTCTTTTATTTATTTATTTTTTTCTTCATCTGGTTTGTCCATCTTCTTGGTGATTTGTTGTTTTGAAGGTAATTTTTTTTTTTTTATGGTTAAGCTCAAGTAAAGATTTTCTTTTTGTCGTTTTTACAGCTCTCCAATTCCGGCATAATATTAGACCTACGGCGAGGGAAAGTGATTTTCAATCTTTGCAGAGTAAAAGTATCTTCCTCTTTCTTTCTTCTCTTTTTTTTTTTTTTTTTTTTTTTTTTTTTTTTGTTTTTTTCATGTGTTCCTTGTTTATCCCTTATTTTTTTCTTTTTTTTGCATGCTTAATTTTCTTTCTTGCTTTTATTTTATTTTTTTATTTTTTTTAAGGTTTGCCAATATATATAATATTATTACACTTTCGGGGTTTTTTTTTTTGTTGCCTATGTATCTATTCTATTATGTACCTTATTTTGTTTTTTTTTGTTTTTGTTTTTTGTCTCTTTTACTTGATTTAGTTTTTGTTATAGTTTTCTTAGAAAGTTCTATGTGATTCATGGAGAAATGTCCTAGGAAGTCGGAATTTGTAACTCTCGGAATTTATAAGTTCATTTGTGTAATCTATTGTGTTTTAAGGTGCTTACTATTTTTGTTTTATTTCAATGTGAGGCAACTATTTGTTTATGACATTAAAAATGGCAACAATTCTATCCAATAAAACCAAAATCATCATTCCAATCCTTCAATCTTTGAAGTGTCTGACAACTACAGTAATCCCGCAGAACATCAATCGGTACCATCTTTTTGTTTTTGCTCAGTGTTAATCTTAATGTTCTTTGATAGCTGACTCCAAAATTAGGATTTTGTAGAGATAATTGGCCATTTTTTGGATAAATATGGGCTAATTTTGTTTGTTTTGTTTTGTTTTGTTTTGTTTTGTTTGTTTGTTTGTGTTTGTGTTTGTGTTTTTTTTTTTTTTTGGTTATTTTTTGTTGTTTTATTCAGCTTTGTTGGTTTTATTTATTTATTTATATTTTCAAAATTTTTAGTTTGTTTCTCTATTTCAGATTCAGAAAAGTTAAAAGCTTTGGTGGTAATGTGGTGTGGGTGTGGATGGGATATATGCAAAATAAGGGCATGTTGTGTGAAGATGATTTTAGTCATTTGTGGGTTGATTTTAATCTCTTCAAAATTGTGCTATGTTTTCTCTTCTATTGGTGTGATTAGGTGATTCTTGTGGCTTTGGAAAGATGGGTTTTGTTCTATTGAGGTAAGAAATGTCTTATCTTCCTTTCTTATGCTTCTTCTTACACGTTACTTAATGTTTTCTTTTTCTTTTTTTATATATATATTTATCCCTTTCCTAAATATATATGTATATATAAATAAATAAAAATCTGCTTTGTTTTTAGGTTTATTATATTGTTTTTGAGTTTGGTAGACAAATCTAATTGATTTTGCCTTTGACCAAAGTCGCAATAAGCAACTTGCTAATAATACTCATCTTTATTTGTTCTGATCTCTGTATGTATGCTATTCTCTATTTTTTTTTTTGGGTATAGTTATGGTTTTATAGGTTTTTCAAATTTGTAGATTTTGCGTTGGTGTTGTTTGTGATTGATTTTTGTTTGATTACTCATGAGTTGGGTTCATAACGATCTGGTTAATGTACCAAGTTCCTTCTGTTACTTAGAGCAAGAAGGTTGCTACTTATGTGTTACTAGGTGACCCATATGATATGAATTAAATTATTTAGAAAAATAAAAAAACCATATAATTCAAATATGCCCTTACAATGGGGGCGGGTGGATTTGACTATTATTGTGAATTGTTTTTGTAGTGGTTCTCCATCTCTATGCCCCTTTAATCAACATCTAATCAAGCTTTTCTCTTTTAAGTTAGTCCATTAATGCCTAGGCTTTTGCTTGTTTTGTAGCTATTTACGTTGCGCTTGGTTTATAGACGTGGGTAGGGAATTGAAAAGAGAAAGATAAATGGTAAGTGAAATGTGAAAAATCACTCAATCCAAAATACTTTTTTTTAGCTTTTCTATTTGATATACTGGTTAGACTTCATTGATGAATACAAAAAGAAAACTTTAAAACCCAAGTTGTACTTCATATTTCGTGGATTGAATTTTTTCAATTAATTATAAAGATTATGTAGACTGATTTGTTTCATATCATCTTTGCAGTGTTCCTTCCAACATATTTCTTATCAAACATTATGATGTTTGCATTGACAAGGTTTTTTTTTTTTTTTGTGTGTGTCAAGAATGGGATATAACTTTATCTATTTCTTTTACTTGTAGCATAAATACATTTTGTTGTTGGGCTAAGCTTTTATTTGTAACTCTTAGGTAGTGTTTGGTTTACTGAAATGGAGTGAATGGAATGGTCATTCCATCAAAATGTTCATTTGAGTAGCATCTCTTTTGACTTGAATTGATTGTTTTTGTTTCTTGGATTTCTCTCTCGCTCAATAATGGTGAGAATCCATGATCTTAATAAATCAATTTCCTTCATCACATTGCTCACTAATTCTTCCACCTCTTCTGCACATTCTTCTTCATATCTTGATACAGAGGTTAATTTGCATATGCATATGTATTTTTAATTTCGCCTAATGTGTTATCTTTGTCTAGCATATAGAATAGAGAAACAAATACAATATGTTATTTAAAATTTCATATCCCTAAAGTTTTCAGCTTTTGCCCGTGTTTATCAAAGTTGCTTTTTCTCAATATTGAGGCTTAAAATTGATTTTTTTTTTTAAAAAAAAAAAATAGCCCAAATGAAGGTCAATTTTTTCCTGACAAACTTGGTAAGAATGTAGATAGATCAATACTTCATTTTGTTTATTTAGTCTAACCAATGTATAAGTGCTCTTCCAAAATTTTAAGTAAATTTTGTTGGCAAGCTTGTTGTGCCTTGTGTGCTCTATTAGATAAATTGAACAACTGTATTGAATAGCCTTATTTATTTTAGTACTTTTAAAAAACAAATCATTTTTGTTTACCTCTCCACTCTATTTTCTTCAATTTTTTCTTCAATACTAAATCTTATGCATCCATAATAACAATAATGTTTCTAAAGGTTGCAAGCACAACTGGTACTATAGCATTACTGCTTTATTGCTGATTGAAAAATATGGAAATATATTATAATGCTGTAGTTACTAACATTAGGCACTGACGTTTCTTTGTTTTCAGCATTCCAGAAGTAAATATGGACATGCAAACATACTTGCAACAACTTCCTCTCTTCTACATCTCTCTTATTTTGACTACTTGGTATTTTACAAAACAAAGCATGTGAATACAATTTTTGTTGATACTCAATATTTTTATTTACATGACTTTTGACTATTCTTAAGTTGGTAACCTTGCATTGATTACGTGTACCAGATGTTAATTTAGAGCATATGTTTCAGCCTCAAACTATTCTCTGTGGTTGGGGTTTTACCTTGTGACTGGTTTAGTGGTATTCATGAATGATTTGTGATATTATCTTAATCTATAACCATTGTGTTGCTCTTTGTTTTGATTAGTAGCTTGTAACTTCTAGCTATCATATTTTTTTCTTTCAAATAACTTAATAAAATGGACTCAAAGCTAGATGTCTCTTTTGTTTTATACTATGTTATTACTTGACATAAAATGCCTGGACTTCTAAGTTGGGAAGTAATATTCGTGCACTATTCATAAGTTTCTTCTACTCCCTCTAATGCCTAATTTTTTAATTTTGTTGCCACTTATTGGTTAAGAATGCAACACTGTCTCCAATATGAACTACATTTCGCTAAAGCTAGCGTTGATTCATGGGCATGGATTATCATGCGAAGCAGGACGCCTTGCAACTAGTATATATATCTATACATGTTCTTCCCAAAGAGAATGGTTTAAAAGACTTGAATTTGTTTACATTAAAAATAAAAAAAAATAAAAAAGTTGCATGCGTGTGCTGCCTATGATCATGAATATATTAATTACCCACGAAAAAAGATCATGAATATATCTTAAAAATATTTATCCTCATTTATTGATAATTAAACCAAATTTGCTATTTGAATAAGTTAATAATAATTATTACAATTATAACTTATATCCTGGAATAATTATTTGATTGTCTTACCAATATAATTAGGAAAATGTTTAAGACCACAAAAAAACCTACCATAATTAGGAAAATGTTTAAAAAATCTCATTTTATATTCGTTTCTCACATATTTTGGCCTTGTTTGATTTGTCTCTTGAGAAAAAAAAAATTGAGAAATTTTTTAAAAAATTTGTTTGGTTGAAAATTTGTGGGAAAAAAAAAAAAAAAAAAAAAATCTAAAATCACTTTTCTCCTTTCTCCTTCTCTTACATCCTATACATCAATCAATCAGTTTTTCTCTTACACACATCTATTCAATTATAATAAAAAAAAATTGAATCATCCAAAACTCTAAAACTATTTTAAAATACAGCCAAACAAATTTTCAAATTTTGTAAACTCTTTTCAGAAAATTATTTTTCAAAATTATTTCACAAATACACCAAACATGGCCTTTGTATTCTTACCCATTAAAACATCATAATAATAATAATTAAAAAAACACAATCATTTACGAAGACCATAATTATTTTTAATAAGATTTCCAATTCAAAAAATCCAAAAACAAAACCAATTAAACTAGGGCAACAATTTTTGTTTTAAAAATCCTAAAAAAATATTTATAATATAAATTCTTTTCATTGTATATAATCCAATTACCATAAACTAAACCCTAAACCTTGAAAGCGCATTCATGCTCATTCTAAACTGCTGCTTCTTCCTCCAGAGTGAAATCATTCTCAATATTGAATATCTTCCTCACCTCCTCCGACATCAAATCTTTGATCTGATCTGCAATTCGTTGACAAATCAACTCCAGCAAGCCCTTCACATCGAGGTAATTTACGGCTGAGACGAGTTTGATGAGTACAGCCAAGTCCTTCTTCGCTACGAACTCTGAATCAAACTTTTTCAGATCAGCTTCTTTGGAGATCTTCTTCGAATTCGCGTACTTTGAACAGTAATTGATCGCCATTGTTAGGGTTTCGCTGTCCACGTTTGGGAGTAGAATCGTTGTGGTTGTGGATTCTTCGTCCTCAATTATACGGTTAATTGCTTCGAATTGGATCGCGATTGACTCTTTTACGGTGAATTCTTTGTTGTTGGAGCTTTTCAATGTGAAACTCTTCTCTGAAGATGAAGATCGAGAAGATGATGAAGACGTAGACATAGTGTATCTTTGATTGTACGTTGTTGGGATTTTACACCGAGCTTGGAAATATTAGGGTTTGTGTGGACAATGCAGAACCATGAATTCTATATATAGAGGGCTTTCCTTGGTGAAGTAACCTAAATAAATTAGAAAATTGAGGCACTGTTTGGCATGTGCTATTTTAGTATATCATCTTATTTGAGTCACAATCATCTCATTTGGATCACGTCACCTTATCACAACACTTCAAACCCAACTCATATTTCACGTTTTTTCATAAAAAATTCAAAAAATATACTAATTTAGCGCATGCCAAACACGTTCTAAATTACTGTGTGTGTCAATTTCCGACCACACTGCCAAACAAGTACTCAGCTGGAGAACACTGACAGAATAGATTAAGCCAGAATGACCTGTCAACAAAAAGAAAAGATTCCGACAATGGTTCGTCCACCCAGGGGCACTCCGACGATCAAGTCAGTTATCTCTCAAAGATAGCAAAAGTGCTTAACTCACTATTCAGAATATCAAAAGCGTGCCTTAGACCCACGAGGGTGCCTCTCTTTTATAGCCAACACTAACCTAATCCCAATAGAAGCCTAACTTCAATGGTTTCTGGATTACTGCTAATCTTGGACTCCCAATAGGATTGGGATAAACTCTCTAAGAGTCTTACCTTTATCCAAACTGAAGTCCTCACTTATTCTAGGACTCTTGTCCCTTATCCGTTTATCCCGGATTCTGGTATCTTCGTAGATAACCTCGGTCTATCCGAGATGATCTCGGCGTCATGACCAGGACACGTGGCACCTCGGCTGGCACTTCTGTGCCACCTCGGCCACGTGTTGTCACTCAAAAATTATGTCCCCACAACTGCCCCTAGGTTCTATTACCTTGGCATCCTGAGGTGATGGAACCTATATCGTTTCTTCCATTTAGCATGTCGGCTAAGCTTGCCTTGTCCTTCATTACCGAGGTCACCATTTATCGGCTCAATACGACCAAGACTTAGTCTGTTTTCATCAATGCTTCAGAACCAATAACCAAGTTTATTCAAATTTCCCAGCCGAGATCGTCCCCCTAGCCGAGGTCCTGCTCTATTAAATCAAGAACTCCAATAGTTTCAACACGCGTATGAGCTGTCACACACAGTATTTCAACCGTTTCAGCCACGCGTCCTTCCCCCACTGAGCCGTGTCTGACACGCGCCATCAAGTCGCATCGCACTCACGTGCGCCGTCTGACAAGCACGTCGTCCTAGGCACCATAATTGCCATTTTGCCGCCATTTCATGTGTTTGATCAAAATCACTTCTCTCTCTTCGTCTTTTCACTTCTTTACCACAGTTTTTGTTAGGAATGACAACGGAGCGGGGCGGGGCCGGGGATCACACTCCCCGTCCCTAATCCCCGATGGTGGAAACTCCCCCGTCCCCGGCCCCGATCCCCGATGGGGAACCTATCGCCACTCCCACCCCCGCCCCCTAACAGGGATCGGGTTTCCTCGACCCTGAAATTCCCCGGCAAAAAAAAAAAAAATTCAAATCTGAGCTCCAGATCTACAAGAATTCATCAACAATCACCAAATCATATCTGTTCATCATCATCATCATCATCAACAGCACAACCATATACCAGATTTAACATATACAACAGATGTAAAAATACCAATCGACGTCGTTGAAAATGAAAAATAAAAATAAAAAACTTGGATCTTGGCTCAACAGATCAAAACAGATCAAAAATTAAAAATTAAAAATCAAAAACAGATCTGAGCTTAACAGATCTGAGCTCAACAGATCTGAGCTCAACTAGGATCTTGGCACTGGTGGTGACCAAAACTTCCAGATTTGAAGAACAAAATCGAAAACCAGAGAGAGAGAAAGAGAGAAAGAGAGAGGTCTCTTATTGTTTTGTGTCGTCGGCAACGGCGAGTAAGTCGGATCTTGGCAATGGAGTGAACCCAATCGACGTCGTAGAAAATGAGAGGTCGCTTGTTCTGTGTCGTCGGCGACGGCGAGTAGGTCGTCGAAGTCGCTGAGATCAATGGATTCGAGAAGGGAGGGTTTGATGTAACAACCCTCGTACTGATTACTGAATTATGTACTGATTACTACTAAACTGAATTGATAATGACTGATAATTGAATTAACTGAGGTACTGAATAGACTGATTGAAATCGAAACTGAAATGGAATGAGTTTATATGTTGCATTGCATGTCGCATCTGTTTGATTGAGTGAATATCTGTTTCAATTTATATGTTAAAACTGTTAATTGAAGGCCTTATCGGCGGCCGAATTAGAAACCGTTTAGTGTTTTGGAATCAGTAGAATATTTGTGATTTAATGATATATTTATCTGAAAATTGATTAGGAATGATTAAATTAGATTAAATTAAGCCAATTAAAGAGTTCGTCTTATTTACGGATTTGCCATTGAGTGGCTTTTGTTTATTCTTATCATTGTTTGGAGCCTTATACACTTAATCAAAACATTTCTTCTCCCATTTCTTTGCTCCACCGAAATTAGAGAGTGTAAGTGAGGGGAAGGCTTGATTTCATCTCATTTTGCTTGGAGACTTGTAGATTTGGAAGGTTGATTTTATAGTTGAACTCCTAAACCTTGAATACAAGACTTAAGGTAGGAATCCATCTCTTTGATTGTGTATTTAAGGTTGATTTTTGCATGATTCTTGCTCAATTGTAGAATTAAACCATGTTTGAGTCCATATAGGTTGATTCATGCTAGAATTCATGCATGCATGTTGAAGTTGTGGACTTTTGAAGTTGAATTCTTGAGAATGATACATGCATGTCCATATCTTTACCATAGACCATGTTTTCATTTGGTTTTCAAAGATTGGAGCTCATTAGAGCAAGATTTGGAGCTTGAATTTGGTTTAAAACTCATGCATTGCATGTTTACAAATTGTCCATGAAATGGGTTTGAATGTTGGATTTAATTGACCAACCTTTGGGGCTTGAATTCATAAATTGAGCTTTAAAACTTGTTGTACTATGAGTTTGAAATGTTTTCCCAGAATTTGGGCCCAAGAGGTTGAGTTTTGGATGGTTGAATGCTTGGTTCGAACTTGGGAGACAAATCTGGAAATTCCAGATTTTGCTTCCTCGCTCGAGCGAAGGATTCCTCGCTCGAGCGAGCACCTTTATTCAGGGCTCCGCTCGAGCGAGCATCGAGCGTGGTATCGCGCGTAAAAATCCAGCAACCAGTACTTTTACTGTTCATGCAGGTCGCTCGAGCGAAGGATTACTCGCTCGAGCGAAGCCTTTGATTTTGGAAGCTCGCTCGAGCGAAGGAAGGCTCGCTCGAGCGAGGCTCCTATTTTCAGCAACTTTTGAAAAATGCCTTCCAAGTGTATTTTTGCATCCTCATCTCATCCTAGGCATTCCTAGGCCTAGTTTAAGACATCTTAATGAGGATTTGGACATAGAACCACACCGAGGAAATTTAGGGATTTAATTATCATCCTTTCCGATTGTGAAACTTAGTGTGTGTTCTATTTATTGACTGTTTAGGGTTGGCTTTCGGGGACGCGCTCTAGCTGCTATTAGCCCAATCTCTGTGAGTAACAGATTGTGTAAAGATATGTTCAAAATGGTTATCTTTTGAATACTGAACTGAACTGTTTAATGAACTGATATTGTTTATTGAATGAATGTATGTCCTTTATTTCTGAACTGTACTGTGGCATCCTTAGCACCTACTGTTATTGACTGTTACAGAGCTCTGTCGGTTCCCTTGTGGAACCATACTGTTTACTGACTGATGGCCATCACTACTGTTGGGTCTGTTAAGACCCGGTCCTTCTGGACCTACTGTTTATAGGCTAATGGATGTACCACATATGATTGATTGATTGAAATACTGATTGACTAAAATACCGAAAGATCGAAATACTGTATAATGAATTGATTTCATTACTGTAAGGACATTCATTCATAACCTCTTTACACTTATTGTTATTCACTGGGCTTTAGCTCACTGTTTATATATATATGTAGGTTCTCAGCAGCCAGACCGGAGCTAGGAGCGTGGGTTAGTCCCCCAGTTTTGTCAAGCCAGCCTATGTGCCTCACTGCGAGGTTCCGAGACGCCATGCTATGGCTTGGGGTGTTTTTGTGTCCCCCACCTGTCTCTTGACTGTTTTGTATAACTGTATAGACCGTCTACTGTTTACTGTACTGTTATCGAGGGATTTGATTCCCGTACTGAATGTTGTATATGATTGTATATAGACTGTACTGTTTAAACTGAATGAATGCATGAGAAATGTTTTTGGGCATACAGATTTTCACAGCTCAATGGACACTAGTTATTTACTGTATTGGCTTCCGCCAGGCCCTGTACTCTGTTTTACTGTATTACTGTTCTGCAGGCCTTCGGTAATCTCGGATTACTGGCCAGTTACGGTGCTAAACCCATAGGGCCGGGTTTGGGTCGTGACAGAGTGGTATCAGAGCGATACTTAACCACGAGTTATACCGCACACACGTGTCCAAATGAGCTATAGGGTGTCCTAGAAAAGTGATTAGGGCATCTCATGAACTTGAAAAGTGTGTGCTTATGACTGACTGATTATATGTTAAAGTGTTGAACTGTTTAAGTGTACAACTGCTTATAATGATAACTGTTATAACTGCTTATAGCGGAATGGATAATGCAAACACTGCAAATGAAACTGAATCATCATCCTCTGAGGCCAGAATGGCCAGACTTGAACAAATGATGGGATTGGTACTTGAAGGACTGGACCAACAACGGAACCAACAGCCCCCACCTCCTCCTCCTCCGGTGCAACCGGAACAAAATGTACAGAATGTGAATGCTAATGAGGTGGACATTATTGCACTGACTCATAAGTTCAGCAAACTGAAACCGCCGTCCTTTCAGGGAGGCTTGGAACCGCTAAAGGCTGAAGCTTGGGTGCTTGAAACAGAAAAGTTGTTTGAAATGTTTCCGTGTTCCGAAGCCAACAAAGTACTGTTAGCAACCTTCACCCTTCAGGAAGAAGCAAGAAGGTGGTGGATGTTAACCCGCGACACAAATGCTATTATAACTTGGGCTCAGTTCAAGGAGTCCTTCTTTGAAAAGTATTTCCCTCAGTGCATCAGGGACAGAAAAGTAACGGAGTTTGAACAACTGAAACAGGGCACAATGTCTGTTGCCGAGTATGAGAAGAAATTCACCGAATTTGCCAGATATGCACCACAGATGGTGGACACCGAATATAAGAAGGCCAGAAGGTTTGAAGGAGGCCTTAGTGCTGCTATACTGGACCGAATAAATGTTTTGAAAATGCCAACTTATGTGGGTGTGCTCGACCGTGCATTGATGGCCGAGTCAAATATTGCAGCAGTGAAACAATCTGAAACACCAACAACTGAATGGCATGGTAAAAGGCAGGGTTTCAAATTTAAGAAAGGCAAGCACAATCAGTTGAACAAGAAACAGAATACGGGGTCAACAACTAGCCCCAGCCAAGGGAGTGGATTCATTCCACCCTGTTCTGTATGTGGCAATAAACACAAAGGGGTTTGCTACCAGATTTCAGGAGCTTGCTTCAGATGTGGCAAGGTGGGCCACAGAATTAAAGACTGCCCTTCTGCTCCACCAGCTAGTGGTAAAGCTGCACCAAGCGCAGCAGCATCAAATGTAGCACCAAAGCCTAACCCCAAAGCTACCGGGAAAGAGCCTATGAGGCAGGGCAGAGTATTTGCCCTAGTACCGGGAGATGTTCAGAATACTGAGACCGTTGTGTCAGGTATCCTCTCTATTTGTGCTCAAAATGCATATGTATTGATTGATTCGGGGTCTACACATTCTTATGTGTCGCATGCTTTTTCACGGAAATTGAATAGACCCTTAGAACCTATGAATTACTTGTTAGCTGTATCATCACCTGTTGGAGGATCCATGACATGTGCATATATGTATCCTGCTTGTGAAATCATTGTTGGGGATATGCATCTGTTTATTGACTTACTACCGTTGAACATAGACCATTTTGATGTGATATTGGGGATGGATTGGCTACAAAAATATCATGCCACTATAGATTGTGTAACAAAACAAGTAGTCTTCCGTCCACCTGGTTTGCCTGAATTTGTGTTTAATGGGAGTGGAGTAGTACCTCCTCCGTACTTGATTTCTTCTGTGAAAGCCATGAAATTGATGAGAAAGGGGTGTAAAGGGTATTTCTGTTCTGTATTGACTGTGTCTACTGATAGTGTTAAAACTGATGTGAATTGTATTCCTATAGTCAGAGAATTCCCAGATGTGTTTCCAGATGATCTGCCAGGGGATTTGATTGATAGGGAAGTTGAATTTACTGTTGATGTGATTCCGGGTACACAGCCAATGTCTAAAGCTCCCTACAGAATGGCTCCAACTGAACTGAAGGAATTGAAAGTACAATTGCAGGAACTGTCAGACAAGAAGTTTATCAGACCCAGTACTTCACCGTGGGGTGCACCTGTCTTGTTTGTAAAGAAGAAAGATGGCTCACTGAGACTGTGTATTGATTACCGTGAATTGAACAAGGTAACTATAAAGAACAAATATCCACTACCGCGTATTGATGATTTATTTGACCAGTTACAGGGTGCACAAGTGTTTTCCAAGATTGATCTCAGATCGGGATACCATCAACTGAAAGTTAAACCGGAAGACATTGATAAAACTGCTTTTAGAACGAGGTATGGCCACTATGAATTTTTAGTTATGCCGTTCGGAGTCACAAATGCCCCAGCTGCATTTATGGACCTTATGAACAGAATTTTTAAACCATACCTTGATGATTTTATTGTGGTATTCATTGATGACATATTGATTTATTCTAAGACTGTAGAAGAACATGAACACCATCTGAGACTTGCCCTGCAAACCTTAAGAGAACAGAAACTGTATGGAAAACTGTCTAAATGTGAATTTTGGCTTGATCATGTTATGTTTTTGGGGCATGTTGTTAGCAAAGATGGAATTTCTGTTGATCCGCAGAAAATTGAAGCTGTAGTAAACTGGCCTAGACCAACCAATGTGACTGAAGTCCGAAGCTTTTTGGGATTGGCTGGATATTACAGAAGATTTGTCAAAGACTTCTCCAAAATTGCCTTACCTCTGACTCAGTTGACACAGAAAGGGATATCATTTGACTGGACTGACCAACGGGAATCAGCATTTCAGGAGTTGAAAACTAGACTTGTGACTGCACCAATTCTGACTCTACCTTCAGGTACGGATGGTTATACTGTATTTAGTGATGCTTCTCATAAGGGTTTGGGGTGTGTTTTAATGCAGAATGGGAGAGTTATTGCTTATGCTTCCCGACAGTTGAGACCACATGAAAAGAACTACCCGACCCATGACTTAGAACTTGCTGCAGTGGTATTTGCATTGAAAATCTGGCGTCACTATCTTTATGGGGCGACATGTGAAGTATATACTGACCACAAGAGCCTGAAGTACTTTTTCACTCAGAAAGAACTGAATATGAGACAGCGGAGATGGCTTGAACTGATAAAAGATTATGACCTACAGATTTTGTACCATCCGGGAAAAGCCAACACCGTTGCCGATGCTTTGAGCCGAAAATCGATTGGGAACTTAGCCTGTTTGCTGACTGGACAGAAAGAGTTGCTTTGTGATCTTGAAAAGTCTGAAATTGAAATTGTTTTGAAGGAACAAGGTGGAACCTTAGCTGCTATTTCTGCTCAACCAGCATTGATTGAAGAGATTAAAGAGAAACAGCAACTGGATGATTTCTTAAAGAAGATTATTGAAGAAAGAGATTCAAAACCGAGACCGGGATACAAATTTGAGAACAATGTACTGAAATTTCAAGATAGACTGTGTGTACCGAATGACACCGAACTGAAAAGAAGAATTCTGCAAGAGGGCCATAATTCAAAATTTTCTATCCACCCAGGGAATACGAAAATGTATCAAGATTTGAAGTTGAATTTCTGGTGGCCGGGAATGAAGAAAGAAATTGCCGACTTTGTGTCCAAA
This sequence comes from Camellia granthamiana, assembly GCA_036172215.1. Classification (NCBI taxonomy): domain Eukaryota; kingdom Viridiplantae; phylum Streptophyta; class Magnoliopsida; order Ericales; family Theaceae; genus Camellia; species Camellia granthamiana. Next base: position 167,306,828 of record CM069903.1, on the reverse strand, counting down.
TGTCTTCATTGCCAACAAGTCAAAGCTGAACATCAACGACCTGCTGGATTATTGCAACCCTTACCCATACCAGAATGGAAATGGGAGCATATCACGATGGATTTTATCGTTGGATTACCTCGCTCCAGAAAAGGTATGGACTCTATTTGGGTTATTGTTGATAGACTGACTAAATCTGCTCACTTCTTACTTGTCAAGACAATTTATAATGCGGACAAATTGGCTGTTATCTATATTGATGAAATTGTGAGACTGCACGGAGTGCCTGTGTCTATTGTTTCTGACAGGGATTCGAAGTTTACATCGAGGTTCTGGCAAAGCCTACAGACTGCATTGGGTACTGAATTGAGGCTGAGTAGTGCCTATCATCCTCAGACAGACGGACAGTCAGAAAGGACCATCCAGACTCTGGAGGATCTATTGAGAATGTGTGTCCTTGATTTTCAGGGAAACTGGGAAAGTCATTTGCCATTGGCTGAATTCGCCTACAACAACAGCTACCATTCGAGTATTGGTATGGCGCCTTTCGAGGCATTGTATGGCAGAAAATGTAGATCTCCGATTTGCTGGGCAGAAGTTGGAGATGGGCCGTTACTTGGGCCCGAAATTGTTTATGAAACGACTGAAAAGGTAAAACTGATACAGCAAAGATTGAAAACTGCACAGAGTAGACAGAAGAGTTATGCAGATGTTAGAAGACGAGACCGAGAGTATGAAGTGGGTGATCACGTTTTTGTGAAAGTGACACCAATGAAAGGCCAGACTCGTTTTGGAGTCAAAGGCAAGTTAGCGCCGAGATACGTTGGACCTTATGAGATTGTTGAGAAAATCAATCCGGTGGCGTATCAAGTTGCACTTCCTCCTGAAATGGAGCATATGCATAACGTCTTCCACATTTCGATGTTGAGAGATTATCTTCGGGATCCATTCCATGTGATTGAGCCTACTCGGATAGTGTTGAGTGATGACTACACTTACGAGGAGAGGCCTATACAGATTGTAAACCGACGGATCAAGAAACTGAGAAACAAAGAGATCCCGCTAGTGAAAGTTGATTGGCAGAACCATGGTGGTGTGTATGCCACTTGGGAAAGGGAAGATGACATGGCTAAAAGATACCCAGAACTATTTCCACTGAACCCTGTTTTCTTCCAAACTGAAGGTAACTCGAGTTTAGAGGACTAAACTCCTTATAAGGAGGGGAGACTGTAACAACCCTCGTACTGATTACTGAATTATGTACTGATTACTACTAAACTGAATTGATAATGACTGATAATTGAATTAACTGAGGTACTGAATAGACTGATTGAAATCGAAACTGAAATGGAATGAGTTTATATGTTGCATTGCATGTCGCATCTGTTTGATTGAGTGAATATCTGTTTCAATTTATATGTTAAAACTGTTAATTGAAGGCCTTATCGGCGGCCGAATTAGAAACCGTTTAGTGTTTTGGAATCAGTAGAATATTTGTGATTTAATGATATATTTATCTGAAAATTGATTAGGAATGATTAAATTAGATTAAATTAAGCCAATTAAAGAGTTCGTCTTATTTACGGATTTGCCATTGAGTGGCTTTTGTTTATTCTTATCATTGTTTGGAGCCTTATACACTTAATCAAAACATTTCTTCTCCCATTTCTTTGCTCCACCGAAATTAGAGAGTGTAAGTGAGGGGAAGGCTTGATTTCATCTCATTTTGCTTGGAGACTTGTAGATTTGGAAGGTTGATTTTATAGTTGAACTCCTAAACCTTGAATACAAGACTTAAGGTAGGAATCCATCTCTTTGATTGTGTATTTAAGGTTGATTTTTGCATGATTCTTGCTCAATTGTAGAATTAAACCATGTTTGAGTCCATATAGGTTGATTCATGCTAGAATTCATGCATGCATGTTGAAGTTGTGGACTTTTGAAGTTGAATTCTTGAGAATGATACATGCATGTCCATATCTTTACCATAGACCATGTTTTCATTTGGTTTTCAAAGATTGGAGCTCATTAGAGCAAGATTTGGAGCTTGAATTTGGTTTAAAACTCATGCATTGCATGTTTACAAATTGTCCATGAAATGGGTTTGAATGTTGGATTTAATTGACCAACCTTTGGGGCTTGAATTCATAAATTGAGCTTTAAAACTTGTTGTACTATGAGTTTGAAATGTTTTCCCAGAATTTGGGCCCAAGAGGTTGAGTTTTGGATGGTTGAATGCTTGGTTCGAACTTGGGAGACAAATCTGGAAATTCCAGATTTTGCTTCCTCGCTCGAGCGAAGGATTCCTCGCTCGAGCGAGCACCTTTATTCAGGGCTCCGCTCGAGCGAGCATCGAGCGTGGTATCGCGCGTAAAAATCCAGCAACCAGTACTTTTACTGTTCATGCAGGTCGCTCGAGCGAAGGATTTCTCGCTCGAGCGAAGCCTTTGATTTTGGAAGCTCGCTCGAGCGAAGGAAGGCTCGCTCGAGCGAGGCTCCTATTTTCAGCAACTTTTGAAAAATGCCTTCCAAGTGTATTTTTGCATCCTCATCTCATCCTAGGCATTCCTAGGCCTAGTTTAAGACATCTTAATGAGGATTTGGACATAGAACCACACCGAGGAAATTTAGGGATTTAATTATCATCCTTTCCGATTGTGAAACTTAGTGTGTGTTCTATTTATTGACTGTTTAGGGTTGGCTTTCGGGGACGCGCTCTAGCTGCTATTAGCCCAATCTCTGTGAGTAACAGATTGTGTAAAGATATGTTCAAAATGGTTATCTTTTGAATACTGAACTGAACTGTTTAATGAACTGATATTGTTTATTGAATGAATGTATGTCCTTTATTTCTGAACTGTACTGTGGCATCCTTAGCACCTACTGTTATTGACTGTTACAGAGCTCTGTCGGTTCCCTTGTGGAACCATACTGTTTACTGACTGATGGCCATCACTACTGTTGGGTCTGTTAAGACCCGGTCCTTCTGGACCTACTGTTTATAGGCTAATGGATGTACCACATATGATTGATTGATTGAAATACTGATTGACTAAAATACCGAAAGATCGAAATACTGTATAATGAATTGATTTCATTACTGTAAGGACATTCATTCATAACCTCTTTACACTTATTGTTATTCACTGGGCTTTAGCTCACTGTTTATATATATATGTAGGTTCTCAGCAGCCAGACCGGAGCTAGGAGCGTGGGTTAGTCCCCCAGTTTTGTCAAGCCAGCCTATGTGCCTCACTGCGAGGTTCCGAGACGCCATGCTATGGCTTGGGGTGTTTTTGTGTCCCCCACCTGTCTCTTGACTGTTTTGTATAACTGTATAGACCGTCTACTGTTTACTGTACTGTTATCGAGGGATTTGATTCCCGTACTGAATGTTGTATATGATTGTATATAGACTGTACTGTTTAAACTGAATGAATGCATGAGAAATGTTTTTGGGCATACAGATTTTCACAGCTCAATGGACACTAGTTATTTACTGTATTGGCTTCCGCCAGGCCCTGTACTCTGTTTTACTGTATTACTGTTCTGCAGGCCTTCGGTAATCTCGGATTACTGGCCAGTTACGGTGCTAAACCCATAGGGCCGGGTTTGGGTCGTGACATTTGAGATGAGAGGCCACCAGCAGAGAGAGAGATCGACTTTGATATAACCATGGAGAGATGGAGAAAGATCAGCTTCAGTTCTGTGAGAGAAGAAAAAAAAATGAGAGAAAAAGTGAGACTAAATAACCCTAATACCCTATATATATATGTACATGGGGAATTCGGGGATTAACGGGGCGGGGCCGGGTCTCGGGAACCTATCCCCGTTCTCGGCCCGAAAGTTGTCGGGGATTTGATTTTTAATACCATCCCCGGCCCTGTGGGGAGTTATTTTCGGGGAAACCCCGCTTTAATCGGGATCGGGGTCGGGGGATCGGGTCCCCGTCGGGCCGGGTTTCAATTGCCATCCCTAGTTTTCGTGCAAGTTCTCTCTCTCTACTCTCCTAAATCCGTCATTGTTTCAAGTTCTCAAGCTTTGCAACCACTTCCATTCTTCACCTCCGGCGAAGCTTTTGCTGATCTTCTCCGATTGTTGCCATCATTTGACTCCGGCGTACTCAATACCGGCTTCATTCTTCTTCGGTGAGTCACTATTTCCTCCTTTAACAGTCTGTGTTTTTCTTTTTTAAAAAAAACTTCACTGTACTACTCGTTGCCATTGCCATTTTGTTCATGTTCTTAATTATAAATCTGTGCATATGAATTTAATCATGTATCTGAGCATGTTTATTTTATGATTTTGCTTTTGCCCAATCTGTTTCTTGAATATACACACACTGTTTACCCACTTGTTCATTTTTGTCACTGTTCTTGGCCTCACACTCTTGTACACACTTTGTCACTGTGTTCTTGATAGTGCATCACTATACCTGATTCTGAATCTTCGCTCTTGTTTCTGTTTTCTATGTTTTCTCCAGATTCCTGACTTCAATTCTTGTCTCTATAGTCTTAGGTTTTGGGTTTGTTGTAGAACCCACGAATTTTAGGAAAAAACTGAAACAAACTTCACTTAGATCTTCAAAATTTCTTGCCCCATCATTCTTCTAGGTTTTGCCGAGATCCTTCTAACCTCTACAAAACACACCCTTCTGAAATCCAACACCTTCCTCCCAAGCCGACATCATGGGTATGTGGAGGCATAGGGTAGACACCCCAACTAAGTTAGAATACTTTAGGCAGGAGTTTTCCATCCCGGCCGACGTTCACCTTAGGTTGGCGGGGGAGGACGATTCCATCATGCCCACAGTTGGCTCCATGCCCTTCCCAATTGTAGCTTTCATAGAGTGTGGACTTAGGCTCCCTCTCGACATCCTTTTCCAAGAAGTCCTTCACTACTATAAACTCAACCCAATGCAATTAGCCATTAACTCCTACAGAGTCATCAATGGTATCATAGCCCTAGCTAGCTGAGAAAATGCTAGGGTAACTTTAGCCGACATACAATACTATTACACTATGTGTGGCCTTAAGTTAGAAAAAGGCTATATTTACTACCTTAAGTCGAGGTCCACAGAATACAAACTCGTTGCCGACCTCTCAGACTCCAACAAGGGAGTTGGGGACAATTGCCTCATTGTCTCGGGCAACTGGGAGTTCACTCCAGACGAGGACATTCACCTCTACCCTCTTAGTCGTACATTATTCAAAGAGAGAGATGGTAAGAACCAAGTGTTACATTTACTTGCTTTCAAGTCTTTAATACTTTGCTCATTCTATATGTTCTGACGTTTGTTTTTTCTTGCAGTTATTCCACAGCCACCCAAGGACTTTCGCAAGTCCTTCTTTCCAAGCAAGGACCTCAAAAAGCTGTTAGATCTGCCAGTTGAGTGGCGGAGAGCTCATTTGCTGCTCAACTTCATCCCGACTTACAAGTCGGTGTTTCCCGACGTCCCAAAGAAGAAGAAAAACAAGTCTCCCCTTTCCGCTATAACTCCTCCAATAGCTTCATCACCTCGGCCAGATCAGGGATCAACCTCCGATCTAGCAGAGCAACTGTCGACCTCGGCTCCACAACTGATCCCTTTATCCCAACACAAACGTCGACGTTGAACTGTCATTGCCACCGAGATGGGTCGCAAGAAAGCTATTGCAGACGACCTCCTTGCCGACATCCCCAACACTGTCACCACACAACCTTTTCCATTCCAGTCTCAACCAAAACCAAAACCTAAAAGACTGAAGAAGGCCCAACCTAAGGCAATGGTGACTTAGATCGACTCTGAGGATACCTTGCCGATCTCCAAAATTGCCGAGGTAGAAAAGAGTGCCTCCGCAGTCGAAAAGAGACCTGCCGAGGCCGCACCCTCTGAATCAACCAGGTCAAAGAGATCGAGGTCCAAGTCGGCAACAACCTCGGGCTCTCTGAAGTCTGATGCCCCCTGGGCCCCCCCCAATCACAATTGAAGACAAGCCGGTCAGAGCTAGCGACAGTGCCGACGACATTGAAGTCGGTGTTGCCCTCTCTATCGCCTTGCTCCTTCTCAATTGTCACGACCCAAACCCGCCCCTATGGGTTTAGTATCGTAACCGGCCAGTAATTCGTGATAACCAAAGGCCTGTTAAACAGTAATGACAATATTACAAAGTAAAGGGGCTGGTGGAAGCCAAAACAGTAAATAAAGATGTCCAATGAGTTGTGAAAATCTGAATGCGAAAAGACTTTTATGAACAAGCCACATTCAAAGCCAAAACATGTATACATCATATACACAAACATTCAGGTTAGGGACCAAATCCCTTCGCCATAACTGTACAGACAAGTCTTAAACATTTATTACAAAACAGAGACAAATGGTGAACTGAGACACCTAAAAATAGCCTTAGCTTGGATCGACTTGGGAACCTCGAAGTGAGGCACAAAGGTTGGCTTGACAAAACGGGAGCTTAACTTGGCGCTTTTAGCTCCGATTCGATGCCTAGACACCTACATATAAATATAAACAGTGAGCTAAAGCCCAGTGAATAACAGCTGTGTAAAAAGGTTAAGAATGAGTGTCCTTTTAGAAATAAATCAGTCATATCAGTCATTTAGAAACCATAGTAGTCATAAGTGGTACATCCAATAGCAAAACAGTACAGTAGGTCTTAATAGACCGAATAGTCAGTTGATGGCCATCATAACAGTATACAGTATTGGTTCCAAGTATTAGAACCGACAGAGATCTCTGTGACAATAACAATAACAGTAACAGTACAGTAACAGTAAGTTGCTATGGATACCACGAGTACAGTTCATAAATAGGACATCATCCATTCAGTAAACAGTATCATTTCAGAAAATAGTACAGTTAATTATTCAGAAAATAATCATCATTGAACATATCTTTACAACATTGTTACTCACAGAGTATTGGGCTATAGGCAAGCTAATAAGCGTCCTCGGATGCCAACCCTACACAATTGCAGAACGAACACACACTAAGTTACACACTTGGGATTAACAACTTAGCTCCTTAACTTGACTCGGTGTGGTTCTATAACCTTATCCTCATTAAGATGTCTTAAACTAGGCCTAAGAATGCCTAGGATGGAATGAGGATGCAAAGATGTACTTTAAAACACTTTTCAAAATTTTCAAAAAATAGGGGTCTCGCTCTAGCGTGGCTTTCTACGCTTGAGCGAGCTTTCCAAAACAGAGGGGTCGCTCGAGCATGGGATTCCTCGCTTGAGCGGTCTGTAAAAATGCAAAAAGTGCTGGATGTTGAAAATCTCCGCTCGATGCTCACTCGAGCGTGAGACACAACCCTCACTCTAGCGTAGGTCTCGTCGCTCGAGCGTGCGTCTGCGTGCACCAAAAACCTGAGAGCTTGCAATCTATGCTCGAGCCAGCATTCCCTTGCTCGAGCGGAGCTCTGAACAAAAGACGGTCGCTCGAGCGTGGAATCCTTCGCTCGAGCATGGAAGCCAAAATCTGGAATTTCCAGATTTGCCTCCCAAGCTCAAACCAAGTATTCAACACCTCAAAACTCAACCTTTTGGGCCAATTTTCTGGAAAACACTTGGAAACCAATAATATAACATGTTTTGAAGATCAATTTGTAAAATCAAAGCCCAAGCGTGAGGCAATTGAACACAAATTTCAACTCAAAATTCAAGAACATGAAGAACAATGCAAAAATCATACATGCATGAGTTCCCATGAACTCTAGTGTTTCAAAACATGACCAAATGCAAGTTTTAGCTCAAGAACATGGTGAATTCATGGACTACATTCAAAATATGGACATGCATGTAAGGATTTCATGAAAAAAAACTTCAAAACACTATGATTTGAACATGCATGCAACCGTAGCTACTCAATACAACATTTAAAGCCATAATTTGACTCTAATCTCCAATGTTCCCATGAACCATGCAAGGTACAACTTAAATTCATAATTGAAAGGATGGAACTCTTACCTTAGGTCTAGAATCTCAAGTGTGTCAGCTCAATTTGCAAATTCCCTACAATTCTTCTAATTCTCTAAGCCAAATTCTTGATGAAACCAATTTCCTCCCTCTCTTGCTCCCTCTCTTGGTTTGGCTCAAAAAGATGAATGAAGAAATGATGCTAAACAATGTAAAGGGTGAGAGAAATAGTGGCCTAGCATAATCCACTCAATGGCAAATTCGCAAATAAGTCCAACTAATGCACTTTAACTTAAATAACTCTAATTTAATCATTCCAAATCAAATTTAAATTAAATCTACCATAAAATCACATAAATCCTAATTAGCATATAACACAAATCAATTTCAGATTCGGTCGCCGATAAGGCCTTCAATTTGCAGTTCGAAACTTAAAACATGAACAGATCATTCAGTAATCAAACAGATAGGAGTGCATTTGAAACAATATACTCATGCAATCAGTTCAGAATTTCAGTATGATCCATTACTTATCATGCTTAATCAGAGATTAGCACTAGTCAGAGGTAAGGGTTGTCACAGTCTTCCCACCTTAAAAGAGTTTGGCCCTCCAAACTCGGATTACCTTCATTTTGGAAGAACACTGGATCCAGGGGGAACAGTTCAGGATATCTCTTCAACATATCGTCTTCTCTTTCCCAAGTGGCATAAGTGCCACTGTGCTTTTGCCAATCCATTTTCACTAACGGGATTTCTTTGTTTCTCAACTTCTTGATTCGTCGGTTTACAACCTGAATAGGCCGTTCTTCATAAGTGTAGTCATCACTTAGCACTACACGGGTAGGCTCAATAACATGGAAGGGATCCCGAAGATAATCCCTCAACATTGAAATATGGAAGACATTATGCATATGCTCCATTTCAGGAGGAAGCGCTACTTGATACGCCACCGGATTAATCTTTTCAATGATTTGATATGGTCCAACATACCTTGGCGCTAGCTTACCCTTAACCCCAAAACGGGTCTGGCCTTTCATCGGTGTCACTTTAACAAAAACATGATCACCCACTTCGTATTCCCTGTCTCGCCTTCGGACATCCGCATAACTTTTCTGCCGGCTTTGTGCGGTTTTCAATCTTTGCTGAATCAGTTTCACATTTTCTGTAGTTTCCTGCACAATCTCGGGCCCAAGCAAAGGCCTATCTCCAACTTCTGCCCAGCAAATAGGAGATCGGCATTTCCTGCCATATAAAGCCTCCAAAGGCGCCATACCAATGCTCGAGTGAAAGCTATTGTTATAGGCAAATTCAGCCAAAGGTAGATGACTTTCCCAATTTCCTTGGAAATCAAGAACACACATTCGCAGTAAATCTTCTAGAGTCTGAATGGTCCTTTCTGACTGGCTATCTGTTTGAGGATGGTAGGCATTACTCAGTTTCAATTCAATACCCAGTGCACTTTGCAGACTTTGCCAAAATCTCGATGTAAACTTTGAATCCCTGTCAGAAACAATAGATACAGGCACTCCATGCAATCTAACAATCTCATCAATATAAATGGTAGCTAATTTGTCCGCATTATAGATTGTTTTGATAGGTAAGAAGTGAGCAGATTTAGTCAATCTATTAACAATAACCCAAATTGAGTCCATACCTTTACTGGAGCGAGGTTACCCAACAATGAAATCCGTAGTGATATGTTCCCATTTCCACTCCGGTATGGGCAAGGGCTGAAGTAAACCTGCAGGTCGTTGATGTTCGGCTTTGACTTGTTGGCAATGTAAACATTTCGACACGAAGTCGGCAATCTCTTTTTTCATTCCCGGCCACCAGAAATTCAGTTTTAAGCCTTGGTACATTTTTGTATTTCCTGGATGGATGGAAAGTTTCGAATTGTGGCCTTCCTGTAATATTCGCCTTTTCAGTTCAGAATCATTTGGTACACACAACCTTCCTTGGAATTTCAACACATTGTTCTCAAATTTAAAGTCTGGCCTCGGTTTGGATTCCCGTTCATCAATGATTTTCTTTAGAAGGTCATCTTGCTGTTGTTTCTCTTTAATCTCCTCAATAAGTGCCGGTTGAGTAGAAATAGCAGCCAATATCCCATCTTGTTCACGCAAAACAATCTCGACTTCAAATTTGTCAAGATCACCCAATAGTTCTTTCTGTTTGGTAAGTAGACAGGCTAAACTCCCAATTGATTTTTGACTAAGTGCATCAGCAACGGTGTTAGCTTTCCCTGGGTGGTACAGAATTTGCAGATCATAGTCTTTTATCAGTTCTAACCATCTCTGCTGTCTCATTGTAGACGTCGCCGAACGTCCCGGGAAGATGAGTCCCCCGTTCGGCCGTTCGGTTCATTGGGCTTACTATAGTTCGGACTCAAATTGTCACGATTCTAAATCTGAACCAAAGAGTCTAAATCCGGCAAATCGTTTTGAGAAAATAGATTTTTAGAAAAGAAGTGCCAAACATGGACTGCTTTGCCAGATACAGAGTCGCCACTTAAATATTTATTTTGGGGGAATTTAGGAAACCCTGACTCGTTGCCAAAGGCCACGTGTCCATCATCACCAAAGTTGCCTCGCCTCGGAAACTTGGGTACGATTGGGGAAGGTCAGCTATGAGCACCCCCGGTCGCCCGATCAAAGATCGGCCTCTACTAACCATGATATCTTGTTTTTGAAAACACATGCGTTCTTATTCCGGTTAATTAGCCTAGAATTACTACGTGATGCGCATAGCAAAACAAGTATAGACTAGATCGCCTAATTTGGAACAAAGCATTGCATACCCGCCCGTTTGGGAAATGGTTTGAAATTTGCTACTCGTAAGTAGGCTAAAATACGGATTTCAACGAGTTGTTCCAACTCAAACAATCCAACCTTCACCCACAGGCATTCAGGCAGTTTATATCACATAAGCATATAGCCACATGGTAAGCCTGCTATCATGTTAACATTCACACTCATGCAAGATGCTAAAGCATAAATGCTTACCGAGTACTCCAAGCCAAAACAGAAACTAGTTAGTAATCATATGCATGATCCCAGTTCATGCTAAGATGGCTAATGCAACACATGCAGGATGCAGCTAGAATAGGCTCGGCTAATCTATGGATGGCATGTGAAATGCGACAACTAACACGTATTCAACTTGGAATTGAAATACAATGCAGTTAGTATGATGCGCCGAGCCCAGTGCATGCAAGACGAATGTATGGATGCACGCATGTATAGCATAAGGTATGCTAATTTAAATATGCCCTAATACTAACCATCAAAAGCAGGTAAGTAAAAGGGAGAAAGAAGTGGGGGTTGGAAGACATGCACACACGCACCCACATTTATTACAAATTCGCCCTCGCTCGGAGGGACCAAAAGAATAATACAATTAATTATTACAGACCACTTAATTAATTAACAAATTAACTAAGCTAAGGAAAGCAGTAAAAGGCCTCGAGAAGAGGGTCCAATGCACGCGTGCTCGGGTTTGCTTGGAAATCCGTCGCCATGCACAAGTTGCCTCTGTTTTCCCTGCTCTGCTCTTCTGGAAGTTGCACAACTCCCAAAGTATGCTCCATGGACACTGTGGAACACCACCGGCTAGGAGGAATTGCCACCGGCCACTAATTAAGCTATCGGCCACCAATGGACGGCCGGTCGGCACTGAAGATGGCCGGCCGGCCAAATCTTCATGCAGAATCCTGTTTTGACAACAGCAGAGGGCAAAACATGGCATGTCAATGCATTTCAAGCAAATGTGTACACCAACACATCCCTTATCATGTTTGTGACTCAAAGGGGTATGTTCCTTGATTCTCGGACCACCAATCGCGCATTTCAATGCGTGATGGCCCAAGAAACCAAGTTGTGCATTTTGATTTCAAATGTAATGCACACAAACAAACACATAAAGCCCAATCTCTATCACTTGGTCAAGAGACAAGGCATGCATGCTCTATGCAACGCAACCTAGGCATGGAGGCTAAGTATGCAACATGAACATGAGGGCAAGTATGCAACTTAGCAAACATGCAAAGTGTAATCTTAACCATGCACACATACAAGGCATGTAACATGTTAGGCAACTTAGCAAGAAATGCATACCAAATGCAACACCATTTAAACATGCAACAAAATGTCATGAGCCAAGTACCTAAGCATACAAACATGCATGCAAACATGGTTGAATACCTAAGCATATAGAAACAACTTTCAAGCACACTTAAAAGGGGCAAACATTGGCACATAGCATACATGATAAGCTTTGAAAAACATGTAGAAGATGATGCCAAATCAACCTACCAATGCAAGCAAAGCATGCATCCAAGCCCAAGGACTTAAACTATGATCATATGACACATGAAGCAAATGATCAAAGTGAATCAAAATAGTCCCAAATCATGCCAAATTAAGCCCCAAAAACCACTTAGATGGCATTTAAATGATCTAATCCTAGAGGCATACACAATAGCACAAACAAGGAGCATGAAACACCAACCTTATAAAGCATTAAAGGGGCATCAAATGCAAGCATACAAGCATACCACAAGGACTGAAATGACATGACAAGTGGTTCTAAACCACTAAAATGATGCAAGGATAGCATGCTAGAGGGTTCGATACTTAAGGCCTACAAGGGGGATTACATGGTAGCTATACAAAGCAAAGCATGGATGACCCAAATGACCAAAAACAGTCCTCAAGCACATCAAAACAAGCATAAAAGCTTCACAAAGCTAAGCCAAAAACATGCTAGAAACAAGGCTCAAAGCATAAAGCATGTTAAGGCAAATCAAGGCATTACAAGACAAGTATGCAAAGCAAGCATGGTGTGTCTAAACCAACTTAAAACAGTGCTATATCATGGCAAAATAAGCACAAATAACACTTAAGACATGGCCAACATGAACTTAAAAATGGTGCTCACGCATGAGGCTAAAATGGCCCTTTTCAAGGACAAGAAGGAGAGGGGGTGGCCCTCTCCTTCTTAGGACCTCAAACCACCATCCTCACCACTGAAATCCCTCAAGATTTCAGTGGTGAGGAGGCCCAAACAAGGTGGTCCCGGAGCTCACCAAAAATGCACAAAAATGAGGCCAAACAAGGCCTAAGAGGGGGTAAACGACCCCAAACACAGAAGTGACCTTAATGAAGTATCTTAAAAACAAAAAAACAAAATTTTTTTATGTTATACACAAAGCTCAAAACAGCAAGCAAGACAGGCTAAAAGCTTGTGCAAAAACGGGGAATAAAAGAGGGTTAAAGGCTCACCCTTGTAGACCAATGAAACCAGCAGCTTCTTGGACAAAAAACCAGTCCCTTAGCCTCTGAAAATGGCCTCCAAGCTCCTTAGTTTGCTGATGGAGGTGTTTGCTTAGGAGTTGGGATGCAAAGGGGCCAAGAACCAAGCAATTTGGAGCTAAAATGGAGGAGATATGGAGAAAGATATATGTATGGAGCCTTAGACAAATTCTTGGAACCCTTATAATGGAAGAGGAGCTCTTCTATTTATAGAGGAAGAAGGGTCCAAGCTTCTAAGAGAAGGTAAACAAAAAGGGTCAAAGGGGGCAAGCTTCTAAGAGAAACTAAACAAAAAGGGTCAAAGGGGGCAAGCTTCTAAGAGAAGCTAAGCAAAAGGGCCAAGCTTCTTGGAGAAGCTAGGCAAAGGGGTCAAGCTTCTCTTAGAAGCTTGAGGAAAAGGTGCAAAAGGTGCAAGCTTCTCTTGGAAGCTTAGAAGGGTTCAAGCTTCTTGGAGAAGCTTGGAGCAAAAGGTTCAAGAGGTTCAAGCTTCTTGGAGAAGCTAAACCAAGGGTTCAAAAGGTTCAAGCTTCTTGGAGAAGCTAAACCAAGAGTTCAAAAGGTTTAAGCTTCCTCAAAAAGCTAAAACCAAGGGTTCAAAAGGTTCAAGCTTCCTCAAGAAGCTAAAACAGGGGTTTAAAAGGGTCAAGCCTCCCCAAAAAAAGGGCTCCGCCAGAGAAGGAGTCAATCGGCCAAATTAATGGTCGGCCGACCAAACAAAGTGCCGACCGGCCATCACCAATGGCCGGTGGCAAGAAAAGAGGGCTGGTGGCCTCAAGCCATGGCCGGTGAGGTGTTGGGCTGGCCAACAAGCCGTTCTCTGCCCCTCCAAGGCAAAGCACAAGTGTTTGGTGCAAAACCAGACACAAAACAGTCAAGTCGAGAGATCCTGAGGTAAGGCGCGTAGCCGAGACCTTCGGGAACTCAAGACAAACACAGACAAGGATGATCACCGGGTGTTCAAGCGGTGACGTCCAAGTCTTGAGGACGGTCAAAAATGGAGTGTCTACACTCATGTTCAACTCTTTCTGTGTAAAGAAATATTTCAAGCTCTTATGGTCTGTATACACCTCACATATTGCCCCATAAAGGTGGTGGCGCCAAATTTTCAATGCAAAAACCACTGCAGCAAATTCTAAGTCATGAGTAGGGTAGTTCTTTTCATGTAGTCTCAGTTGTCGGTGCAGTCACAAGTTGAGTCTTCAATTCTTGAAAAGCTGATTCCCTCTGATCGGTCCAGTCAAATGATATTCCCTTTTGAGTCAGCTGGGTCAATGACAAAGCAATTTTGGAGAAGTCCTTGACAAACCTTCTGTAGTACCCGACTAAACCTAGGAAACTGCGAACTTCAGTAACATTAATCGATCTAGGCCAATTCACTACAGCTTCAATTTTCTGCAGATCAACTGAAATACCATCCTTATCAATCACATGTCCCAAAAACATGACATTATCAAGCCAGAATTCACATTTCGTTAGTTTTGCATACAGCTTCTGTTCTCTTAGGGTCTGTAAGGCAATTCTCAAATGATGTTCATGTTTCTCTTTACTCTTGAAATAAATCAGAATGTCATCTATAAAAACAACTACAAATTCATCGAGGAATGGTTTAAAAATTCTGTTCATTAGGTCCATAAATGTGGCAGGCGCATTAGTAACTCTGAAAGACATAATAAGAAATTCATAATGTCCGTACCTCGTTCGAAAGGCAGTCTTTTCAATGTCCTCTGTTTTCACCCTCAACTGGTGATATTCAGATCTAAGGTCAATTTTGGAGAAAACTTGGGCACCCTGTAACTGGTCAAATAAATCATCAATACGAGGTAATGGGTATTTGTTTTTCACTGTTACCTTATTCAGTTCACGGTAGTCAATGCAAAGTCTCAATGAGCCGTCCTTCTTTTTCACAAGTAAAACTGGTGCTCCCCACGGTGAAGTACTGGGCCTGATGAACTTCTTATCCAACAGTTCTTGCAGCTGAATTGGCTGGATAGCTGAACTGGCATGCAACAAGGGTTTCTCCCTTGGTTGGATGGCTGCTCTAAAAGAGTTGGCTGTCCCTGAGGACTCTCCCCTCAAGAACGACGGCAACCTCGTCCTACCATTCCCTCCATCTCCAAGCCAGTCCGAAGACGAAATTGAGTCCGAGGATCAGGTTGAGGCCGAGAAGAAAGAAGAGGCTGTTGGGGCCAAGTCTCCAACTTTGAATGAGCAAGTCTTGGACTTGACTCAAGATGAGGAAAACGAGGTCACAAAAGAAGCCACACCTGAGAAGACAACATCTGATACGCCTATCGCGGAGAAGAGCATTGACCAGACTCTCCAAGAGATTGATGCCGAGCTCGCGGCTGAGAAGGCTGCCGAGAAGAGTTCTCGGATGTCTTCCGAGCCCCAAACTAATGCTGATGCCGAATAGTCTAGTCTTCATATTTTTCCTTTGTAATGTAAGCTTTAATTTGGCCGACGTACCAGTTTTGTAATCTGAACAACTATCCTTCAATGTCAGGCCAAAGTGCCTCCTTTCCTTATCTGAATGCACTCTGGGGTTTCTTCTTTCAATGTGATTGTATGTCTGTCTTCCTTTTGCTGTCTTTTATGATTCTATACTTAGAATAATTTGCATGTCTTCAACATACACCTTAACTGTGTAATCTTCTCGGTGTAGAATACTTCGGTTATTCCTGCTAACAATTTATTTCGGCAAGTACGTAGGTATTTCTTTCAATACAACCTTGGCTTAACTTGTAATTTTTTTCTTAAAAATTTCAACAAGTGCTTAAACCAATCTTCCTTTAACATAACCTCGGATTCATTTCAACTTGTAAATTTTTCATAAAATTTCAACAAGTGTTAAACATGACCTCGGTTTAACTTCAACTTGTAAATTTTTCATAAATTTCAACAAGTGTTAAAACCAATTTTAGCTTGTAAATTCCACCTTCCAAGTACCATTCTCCAACTCTCTGCCCCCTAATGTGAACTTAAGTTCCACTTGGGTTCTCATTAAGCATGTGGCTTTGACCTCGTCGCTGAGGTAATATTCAAATAAAGACTGGCCAAGGTTACCAACTTTGGTCTCTAACTTAATTTCAACAACATCGCCAAGTTACTGATCAGTCATACTACAGAAGTTGAAAAAATCAAGCTAAGACTTTATTATTACTTCGGCTAATAACAAGAAACTTAAAAAACAAAAAATCTAATGATAGACAAACTTCAAATTGCAAGTATTCCAGGGTCTTAGCAACTCTTTGCCTTCGCTGTCTTCAATCCTATATGCCTCATTGCCCAGGACCGAGATGATTCTATATGGTCCCTCCCAGTTTGAGCCAAGCTTGCCCTCTCTAGGATCCTTCTTGTTGCCGATGACCTTTCTTAGAACGAGGTCCCCAACTTGGAACTCTCGTGGGTTAACCTTTCTATTGTAAGCCTTGGCAAGCTGCTATTGGTATGCCCCCAGCTGAATTGCTGCTTTCTCCTTTCTTTCTTCATCGGGCTAAGAATGCATCATTAGTCCCATTCCCCACTCCCTGGGTTTTGATCCCTGGGATGCCGACCTCTAATGGGATTACTGCCTCTGTGCCAAAAGCCATGGCAAATGGGGATTTCCCAGTTGATCTTCTCGGCGTCGTCCGATATGCCCAGAGTACACTAGGCAACTCATCCACCCATTTTCCCTTTGCTGCTTCCAGCCTTTTCTTGATCCCATCCAAGATGACCTTATTGAATGCTTCTGCTTGACCATTACTCTGAGGAAAGCTTGGAGTAGAGTAATAATTCTTGATCTTGTACTTTGCACAGAAGCTCTTGATTAACTTATTGTCAAATTGTGTCCCATTGTCTGCAATTATTGCTCTTGGGATCCCAAATCTAGTGATGATGTTCTTCTATATGAAGTTCTTGACATCAATGCCCCGAATCTTTGCAAGGGGTTCAGTTTCAACCCACTTGGTAAAGTAATCTATTACCACTAGCAAGTACTTCCTTTGTCCAGTTGCTTGAGGCAGTTGTCCAACAAGATCCATGCCCCATTGGGCAAATGGCCAAGGGCTGGACACTGGGTTTAAGTCTGTTGTTGGTTGATGTATCAAAGGTGCAAATCTCTGGCACTTTTTACATTTCTTGACATAAGCTCCAGCATCTTTTTTGCATATAGGGCCACAAGTACCCCTGAGTAATGGCCCTGTGAGCAAGTGACCTATCCCTAGTGTGGCTTCCACATACTCCTTCATGTATCTCATAAAAGAAGTCTTCAACAAGTGAAGGATGCACACACCTCAAAAGGGGACCAGTAAAAGACCTTCTGTAGAGATGCCCCTCTACTGTTAGACTGAATCTTGCCAACTTCAGTCTGATCTTGTGTGTTTCTTTATGATCATCTGGCAGTTTTCCTTCTTTAAGGAATGCTATTATTGTATCCATCCAGCTTGGTCTCATCTCCACACACATTGCTTCATGCTCTGTGTTCAATGATTCTATGCTTGGACCTGACAAGTAGTCCACCATTATCGTCCTTGCCTCTCCAGGTTTTATTGCACTAGCTAGGTTGGCCAGAGCATTAGCATGGCTGTTGTCATCTCGGCTGACCTACTGTAGTTGTCAATTTTGGAATAAGGCCACTAGTTTGCCTACCTCCTTTACATAGGCCGACATCCTTTCATCTCGGGTTGCGTATTCGCCTGTTGCCTGGTTGACGATAAGCTGGGAGTCACAGAAGACTATTACCTCGTTAGCTTCCATTGCTACTGTCAGTTTTAATCCTACAATCAGTGCTTCATACTCTGCTTCATTGTTTGAGGCTCTAAACCCCAAATGAATGGATTGTTCCAGTACCTGCCCATCTAGCGATACTAGCACTACTCCTGCCCCCGCTCCTTGTCGGTTTGAACTCCCATCGACAAACAGTCGGAAGGAGTCACCGATGTAAATACTGCATGGCCTGAGTTTCTCTTCTTTCCTCTGTTTGGCTACCCCCATCTGGGTTCCTCCTTGTTCACCTCTGTTCAACGGAGCCCGATATGTGATGGCACCTGGTGTGAACTCGACCACTAAGTCGGCCAAAACTTGGCCTTTGATTGCTGTTCTGGGTCTGAATTCTACGTCTCCAACACCACTGCCCATCTGGCTATTCTGCCTGTCAGATCTCCCTGCTGCAACAAGGATTTCAAGGGATGCTCAGTTAACACCACAATTTTGTCGGCTTGAAAGTAATGATTCAGCTTCTTGGAAGCCATTACTAAAGCCAGTGTTAACTTCTCCAAGGGTAGATATCTGGTCTCTGTATCCGCTAGGGTTTTACTCATGTAGTAAACTGCCTTTTGCTCTCCTTTTTCTTCTCTGATTACTACTGCACTCACTGCAAGTTCTGAAACTGCCAAGTACAAGAACAGCTCCTCTCCTGGTATTGGATTTGAGAGAACTGGAGCTGTGGTTAAATGTTTCTTCAAGTCGTCCAAGGTGACTTCGCACTCTTTTGTCCATAAGAAGTCTGTGGCTTTTTTCACTAAGCTGAAGAAAGGTTTACATTTGTCAGAGCTTCTGCTTATGAATCTATTCAGGGCTGCAGCCCTTCCAGTCAACATCTGCACTTGCTTTGCCGATGTTGGGCTCTCCAACTCCAAAATGGCCTTGATTTGATCGGGGCTAGCCTCAATGCCCCTTCTGGTAACTAAGTATCCTAAGAACTTACCAGACCCGACTCCAAATGCGCACTTCGATGCATTGAGTCAGAGCTGATATGTTTTAAGGATGTCAAAAACTGCCTTTAGGTCGGCCAGATGATTTTCAGGTTCCTTGGTCTTCACGACCATGTCATCTATGTATACCTCCATTGTTCTGCCTATTAGATGCCTGAATATCTTGGTCACCAATCTCTGGTAAGTTGCTCCTGTATTTTTTAACCCAAAAGGCATCACTCTGTAGCAATATAGCCCTTTTGGGGTGATGAATGCAGTCTTCTCCTCATCTGGGGGGTACATAGCTATCTGATGGTACCCTTTGTATGCATCTAGGAAGCTCATCCTTCCATGCCCTGAAGTGGCATCCACCAATTGGTCAATCTTGGGTAGTGGGAAACTGTTTTTGGGACAAGCCTTGTTCAGGCTGGTGAAGTCCACACAGACCCTCCACTTCACATTCTTCTTCTTCATAACCGCCGTGTTTGATAACCATGTCAGGTAATTTACCTCTCGAATGGCCTTGGCCTCTAGAAGTTTATCCACCTCCTCTTCTACTGCCTCGACATGCATAAACGTCGGCCTTCTTGCTCGCTGGATGATAGGTTTAGCCGACCTGTCCACATTTAGTTTATGGCAAGTGACCTTAGGGTTAATGCCAGGCATCTCGTACGGCGTCCAGGCAAACACCTCAAGGTTTGCTCTCAAGAATGCCTCTAGCTCTTTTTTTCTCTTCCTCGGCCAAGCCCGAACCGAGAAGGAAGTAGCGCTCCTCGTCCCCTTGCTGGACAAGGACTTTCTTCAGGGCTTCCTCACTCTTCTCGGCTGGCTCTTTGCCAACGTCCTCCAGGACTTTCATGTCCTCATCTTCAATCTTTGCTGGTTCTGCTTCTCATATGTTGCGGTGGATTTCATTGCTGCCATGGAGCAATTCTTTGCCTGTACTTAATCCCCTTTGACCTCCTCAATCCCGTGCTCTGTTGGGAACCGCACAGCTGGTGCAATGTTGAGGGAACAGCCCCTATTGCATGCAGCCATGGCTTTTCCAGGATAGCATTGTAAGGGGAGGGAGTGTCAATTATTGTGAACTCAGTTTTTATCTTCTTGGTGCCAGCCTGCACCTCCAAGCTAACTGCTCCCAGGGGCCATGTCGGCGTTCCATTGAACCCGACCATTGGACCATTGGATTGTTCCAGATCATCTTGGTGGAGGCCAAGCTCCTTGTAACACCTGACATACATGATGTCACAAGAGTTGTCCTAATTGATCAGAATTCGCTTTACCTGGTATTCTCCAATCTGGAGGGATATTACCAAGGCATCGTTCTGTGGATGCTGCACCATCTCCAGGTCTTCCTCAGTAAAGGACACCATTGGTCCCTGGCACTCGTCTGCTCTAGGTCTTTTCTACCTGACCTGGTATACATGTTGTAAGTGTTTCACATTCTGAGTCTCCCCACGTATTTCATTCTCATTGACCTTCGAGTGAATCACATTGATCACCTAAGGTCCGCCTGCCTGCGGTTGTGGTACTGAAGGAGACGGTGTTGCCGGTGCCTGAGGCAGTCTTACTTGCTTTTCCCTTGTTCTGGCCTCGTCTACAAGGTCCCTTAAATGACCTTGTCTTACCAGGTCTTCCAGATGTGTCTTCAGGGCTCTGCACCCTTGAGTCAGATACCCATCTTCATTGTGGTAAGCACAGTGCTTGCCAAGGCTTTTTCCCATAAATTCACCAGGAGCCCTTCCTGGTGCTTTGTAATAGGGCTGATTTCGGATTTTCTCCAAGACTTTGTAAATTGGGATTCAGAATATGGTTGTGACTGCCTATGCAGCCTTTAATCCTATTTCTGGCTTGTTGTATCCGCCATTACCTGGCCTCGCTTTGGCGAGCCATTTCCCTTCTCTTGTTTCGACGCCTTTGTCCCCGGCATGTCTTCCTCGGCCCTCGCGTACTTCTCAATTCTGGCCATCAGTTCCTCCATACTTTTTGGCACTGTCTTTGCCAATGATTTTTGAAGTAACCAATCATCTTTCAGGCCGTTCTTAAAAGACACGACCGCCACCTCTTGGTTGCATCCTGGTATCTGGTTGAATACCTTATAGTACCTCTTGGCATAGGCCCTAAGGCTTTCATCCTCACTGATTCTCAGAGCCATCAGGGAGTCCACCCTTAATGGCTGTAGCTTGTTTGTCACAAACCTAGCCACGAACATCTCGGCTAGGCCTTCCCAGGTTTTCACAGTTCTTTTTGGCAACTTGTGAAACCAGTCCGATGTTATTTCCTCGAAAGATGAGGGGAACACCTTGCAAAGTAATGGCTCGTTCCCGGTGTATAGTGCCATCGAGTTCAGGTACAAGCCAACGTGAAAGTTGGGGTCCGACTTACCGTCGTATATCTAGAACTTCGGCATACTGAACCTTTTCGGGGCCTCAAATTTGTCAAACTCTACCGAAAACGGCGTTCTCGGCTTAACCGGGGAGGTTACCTCAGCATTTTGTTGCTTCCTCTGCAGGTAATCCCATAGATCCTCCTTGGTCTGTCTTGGAGCTCGGCTATCTCTAGATTTCAGCCTTTTCAGCGCGCTGCTTCCGGTGTCATTGTGAGTCCTTTTGGACCTCTCTCCATTAGTTGCGTCGAAACAGAGTTCCTTCCCTTGAACATGCCGATGTTCTTTGGGGTCAGCTTCTTTGGTACGATGCATCCTCCGTGAATCTCCTTTCATTGATTCTCCTCGCCCGACCTCCCTTGAAGGGCGGTGAGAGTGTTCATTGGTCCTGGTGTGCTGGGGGGCTATTGGGACTATTTTCTGCCCTCCCTTTTAGGTATTGTTCTTGGCCGCTGAAATCGGCGTGTCTTGCAGCGGGAATGGTAGCTGCATGACGTTGTTCTACATCATGAAATTGACGATCGTTTGCAGGTTTGCCAATTTGTCCGCCATTCCCTTCATCTCTTCGTCCCTCCGCAGGCATCTATCTTTCCATACCTGGAGGTCGTCCTCGTTATAATACCCGCTTCGGTCTGATTTCTTTGGTACGTCACCTTCCTGGCCGACGTCTTTTTTGCCGTGATTCTCATTACGAGTTTCTTCGTTGCAGTTGTCTTCTTCGACGTCAAGGTCAATATGTTTCCCACTCCCAGTAGGGATGTCATCCCCAACCTTTTCTTTTTGTCTGTTGTTGGCCATCTATTCTTCTTTCGTTCCCACAGACGGTGCCAAATTGTGTGTAATAACCAAATTGTGTGTGTCAATTTCGGACCACACTGCCAAACAAGTACTCAGCTGGAGAACACTGGCAGAATAGATTAAGCCCGAACGACCTGTCAACAAAAAGAAAAGATTCTGGCGGTGGTTTGTCCACCCAGGGGCACTCCAACGATCAAGTCAGTTATCTCTCAAAGATAGCAAAAGTGCTTAACTCACTATTCAGAATATCAAAAGCGTACCTTAGACCCATGAGGGTGCCTCTCTTTTATAGCCAACACTGACCTAATCCCAATAGAAGCCTAACTTTAATGGTCTCTAGATTACTGCTAATCTTGGACTCCCAGTAGGATTGGGATAAACTCTTTAAGAGTCTTATCTTTATCCAAACTGAAGTCCTCGTTTATTCTAGGACTCTTATTTCTTATCCACTTATCCCGGATTCCAGTATCTTCGCAGATGACCTCGGTCTATCCGAGATGATCTCGGCGTTATGACCAGGACACGTGGCACCTCGGCTGGCACTTCGGTGCCACCTCGGCCACGTGTTGTCACTCAAAAATTATGTCCCCACAATTACATATGCTAAAAATATAATAGGGATTGTTTGGAAATACACCTTTTTTTTAGTATTTTTTAATTTTTCTATAAAAAGACTTGATAAAAAATAAAGAGATTGATTTAATAATTTTTATGATTTTTTGACTTTTAAACTAAAAAAAATTCCCAAATAAGATCTAAGTATAGTTTTGGCACACAATTACATTGGATTCCGATTATAAATAAATGTAATACTTACCTCTTTCTTTGTTAATAACTTTTTAATTATATGAATGGAAAAAAGTCATATTTTTATACTAAAATACATATCATTTTTTTCTTATTTGTCTTTATTACTTTATACCATTTACATTAATTTTGATCCTTTTAATTTTACTAAAAATGGAATTAGTATAATTATGCTAGAACTGTGATATTAATTGTATTTTCTCTAAATCTCAAAAAAAAAAAAAAAATCTATAATTTACGTGAATAATAATAATATTCTCTTAATATTTATGTACTAGCGTATGCCCGTGCCTGAATGCATGGTATAAATAATGTTAGGATTAGAATATAATTGTAATCCCAATACTATTTAAATTTATTTTTTAATTTGATAAATTCACAAATTTATTATAAAATTTTGGAGTTCTCATAAAACTACTCACGAAAACTCGTTTTTACTTATACAATATATAGCTAGATAGAAAAATGTACCTGGCAAATATATAATTTTTACGGGCATACATACAATAATGCTTTTGTTTATATAATCATATAGAAATTGTATGTATGCCCGTAATGTCCTAGTGTATTACGAGCATATATACACTGTATGAAAATATGTGTAAAATATATTGAACAAAAAGGAGAAAATAAAAAAATAAACAAATAGAAAGAAAAATAAAAATGGGAGAAAATAAAAAAATAAAAAGAAAAGAGAGAGGAAGGTGGGATGATGAGATCATAGAAGGATTAGTGAGAAAAGGAAAAAGTAAGAGAGAGAAGCAGGAAAACAGAAAATGTACATGTAGGATATTTTTTGAAAAATATATCTCAGCCGTTGTTTTATAAATTGAATAGATCTGATTGGTTCAAATGTCCTAATAGGACAAATGTGTGTAGGACATTATTATATAGATGTAATCCCACAAATGTTTTTTTTTTAAGTTTCAGGTATCTTTATCTGTCCAAATTGATGTACGTATTTTTCAATTTTGAAAATAAATAAGTTAAAATAATTTAAACATATAAGTAAAAATTTATTAATTAAAATAAGTGGACAGATAGGTTAAGAATATGAGAAGATATGTTAAAATAATTAGGACAAATAGGTTCAAAAAAAATTTACAAATAGAAAAAAAAATATTAACATACATAAGTTAAAATAATTTGGACAGATCGGTTTAAATAAGGGGATAAATAAGTTCAAAAGAGTTGCAATATACATGGCTTAAAATAATTTGTACTGATAGATTAAAATAATTTGGACACATATGTTAAAATTATTTAGATAGATAAGTTCAAATATTGGGACAGATAATTTCAAAAAATTTGGAAAGATAGGTAAAAATATTGACATATATATGTTAAAATAATTTGGACACAAAAGTTAACAATATGGGGACAAATAATTTAACAATATGGGAACAAATATATTCAAAAAATTTGCACAAACATGTGAAAATATTAGCATACATGGTTAAAATAATTTGTACAGATAAAATTATTGAAACATGTTAAAATGATTTGGACCGATAGGTTCAAATATGGGACAAAGTTAAAATAATTTAGACGGCCAGATTCAAATAATTTGAACAAATATGTATATGAAGATGCAAAAAAAATTCGCTTATGATGTTAAAATCTCAATAACTCATAACTTTACGCTTGTTTTTCCGTTTTAGACAATTGTTCTTATTCCAATTATTTATTTATTTATTTATTTGTTGTGAGATCTATCCATTCAAAATTACCGAAAGTGGTTTTGAGTGCTTACTTTCTCAAAAAAAAAAAAAAAAAAATGTTGTTTTGTTATTTTAATTAATCGAAAAATCAATCTATTATTTATTTATTTTTAAATTTCATATTCAATATTGATCTTATTATTTGAAAGATATCAGAAAGACAAATCTACCTATATTAATTTTGTTAAAAATAGGTTTGTAGAACTTAAGTTATGCATTTTTAAATTTTTTTAGGTCAAAATAGAGGGTAAAAATGTTAAAAATTATCCCTAGCATCACTAGTTTTTCCTTACCAACTCAGAAGTGGTAAGAGTCTTTATAAACAACAAAGACCAAAGCTTGGATCTAATACTTAATGCACCACTTAACTTGGATTTACTGACAATTTTTCTATGCTAAAAATGTTGTCACTAATAAATTTTTATTTATTGACAGATTACAAAAATATGTTTTATAAAGATGCTTTGAGATATATAAAATTATCAATAATTAAATGAAACTATGATCGTTTGTGAAGATCACGAAGATCATTGTTGAATGTTTTAAATGAATGTTTAAGCCTTGATGAGCATCAACCAACACCTAAAACATTCAAAAACAGATTATAAGAAGCACAGATCCCACAATAATGAGCATCAATCCATAAAATATTACTTATCACCACATTTATCTGCATAAGCAATCAACAATGTGATATCAAAGGACACACCAATCATGAACAAAAAAAATGGAGTGCAGAATCCAATTTAAGCCTTGATGGAATGTATTCTGACTTGTCAAGTAGGCATAGCAATCAATCTTAGGACAATAGCACTGTAAGGTCATGTTTGATTCACAAGACTAATAGTGAGGTATTAATAATCCTATTAAATTAGTGTGGCATTCACTATCCAATTGGATTAATAGGATAAATTATCCATTGGATTAATAATCTCACCCCCACCCCATTACTAATAATCCTACAAATTTGTTGGATTAATTATCCATTGGATTAATAATCCTAAACCAAAATGTTAAAACAAATATAGGATAATTGAGCCCACAGATTAATAATCCCAATCCCATACTCTAATCCATCCAATCAAACATGCCCTAAAGGTACTATCCTACTTCTTAATAAGGGAATAAATACGACTAACAATTACAAAGCACGTCAGTGGAAGAGGGGAAGGGGAGAAGGGGGTGAAAGAGTAATCAAGGATTGTAGCACACTGTTCATATAAAAAGATTCAGGCCAGACAAATGATGAAAATAAAAAATAAAGAAGCTTGACATGAAGAAATAAAGATAGATAGATCGTTTGTGAGATCAATTGGAAGCAAGAACAAAGTGATAGCAAGAATTTATCAGTTTGTAAATGAAAGAGAGAGAGAGCCATTCAATGGCTTTTTTACAAAACAATTACAAATTCACGAAGAAGTTCCTGCAATGCAAGTAAACCCAAATTGACATTACTAATGCATACCCATCTGGGTAATATCAATACCCATTTATTAAAAAAAAACCAATCTTGCATAATTTGACAAAAAATATGCTTAAAACATCCCAAAACTGAAAATTAAAAGTAGACCATGACGATTGAATAACCAAATTTCCAACAATTGGTCAACACAAACACAATTACACCAAGTAAGCATAAACACACATATCTATAAACTTAAATACATACAAAATGAAGAAAATATAAGATTAAATTACGGGGATGAAAGTTTAGGAATGAATATACATACACCCGAGCGGTTGAGAAACAGAGGAAGTCGGAAACTCCAAGGTGTGCTTTAGGACGTCCCCCTTCCTATGCCCAAATTGATGGATCCGCCGCTTGTGCTTTCGGACAAAGAAATCGTCAAATCGGTATTCAATAATACACTAAAAAGATTCAGACTAGTCAAATGATGAAAATAAAAAATAAAGAAGCTTGACATGAAGAAATAAAGATAGATAGATCGTTTGTGAGATCAATCGGAAGCAAGAACAGAGTGATAGCAAGAATTTATTAGTTTGTAAATGAAAGAGAGATAATCAGAAAATACCGACAGAGGGAAAATCTGAAAAGAAATCGTTCTGTTTTCTACCAAAATATCAAAAAAGATAATCAATCGTGAAATCTGAAATTTCAAGCGGAACCAAAATATCAAAAAAGATAATCAGAAAATCTGAAAAGAAATAGTATGTGAGATCAATTGAAAGCAAGAACAGATAGCAAAAATTAATTAGAAAATCTGAAAAGAAATCGTTTTTGAAAGCAATCAAACAACAGAGTGATCATGAAGATCATTGTTTTGAAAGCCCTAGATCGAATTCAGCACAAAACTATGATCGCAACTTGTGAAGCACAATAGAGAAAGAGAGAGAGAGAGAGATCACATTTAATTAGTTTGTGAATGAAACTATGATCGCAAGAACAATTAAATCAGTTTACAATTGAAAGCAATTGAAATCAGAAAATACCGATAGAGATAATCAGAAAATACCGAAGAAGAACAGGCCTGGAGAGCAGAGAGGTAAAAGAGGGAATGAGGTGGGTGAGAACAAAGAAGGGAGGAGATAAAGATTGAATAACAGAGTGATCTTAAAGATAGAATGGAGATGAGATGTAACAACCCTCGTACTGATTATCGATAACCTACTGAATTAGTTACTGATTTCTGTTAAACTGGACTGATAATGACTGATAATTGGATTAACTGAAGTACTGAATGAACTGATTGAAGTCGAAACTGAAATTGAATAAGTTATCTATTGAATTGCATATTGCATCTGTTTGATTGATTGATTATCTGTTAGAATTTATATGTTTAACCTGCTAATTGAAGGCCTTATCGGCGGCCGAATTAGAAACCGTTTAGTGTTTTGTAATCAGTAGAATATTTGTGATTTTATGATATATTTATCTGAAAAGTGATTTGGTATGTTTAAATTAGATTAAATATTGACTAATTGAGGAGTTTGGCTTATTTACCATTATGCCACACCTAGTGGCCCACTATGTCAACACCTTGACCCCATATTACACTTGACTCAACACATTAGATCAGCCATTCCTTCACTCTAGCCGACCATAGTAGAGAGAGGGAGAGAGTTGAGTTCATCTTGGTGATTTGCTAGAAGAACTTGAAGATTTGAGGCATAGATTGCTAGATTGAGCTTTCAACCTTGTAATTGAGACTTAGGTAAGTGACTTCATCTCCATCTTGTTGTCTTTGAGCCTCATTTTGCATAGTTCATGCCCAATTAGAGAGCTAGGCCATGATTTTGCTCATACATGTTGAATTGGACCTTAATTGTTGCATGCATGGCCATTTTGGTGCATTTGGAAGTTGAATACATGGTGGATTGTACATGCATGTCCATGTTTCTATCAAAGTCCATGTTTTCATTTTGTTTTCCAAGTATTGAGCTCATTTGAGCTAGTATTGAAGCTTTAATTTGGTTCAAAAATCCATGCATGTCATGTTTGAAGTTCACTCTTGAGAAATGGTTTGAAATGAGTTTGATTAAACACCCTTGGGCTTTGATTTTTTAAATTGAGTTTTGAAACATGTTATTCTATGTGTTTAAAAGAGTTTTTCCAGAAAATAGCCCAAGAGGATCGAAAATATTGCTTTTGAATTTGGTTTTGAGCTTGGGACTCAAATCTGGGATTTCCAGATTTCTGTTGTCCGCTCGAGCGGAAGAAGTGGCGCTTCCGCTCGAGCGGAGAAAACGAGCTCCCAGCATCTTGCTCTGTGCATCTGTCCGCTCGAGCGGAGTATTGGGCGCTCGAGCGGAGGACTGGGTGATGCGCTCGAGCGGGCGTCGAGTGGAGATTTCACCTATCCAGTACCTTTTGGTCCGCTCGAGCGGGGACCTTTGTTTGCCTGTCCGCTCGAGCGGGGAAACCTGCGCTCGAGCGGGGACTCTATTTTACTGAAAATTCTGCAAATGTTTTCTAAGTGTATTTTCACATCCTCATCCCATCCTAGGCATTCTTAGGCCTAGTTTAAGGCATCTTAATGAGGATATAGATGTAGAACACACCGAGGCATAATAGGAAGTTAATTATTGTACTTCCCCAACTGTTAAACTTAGAGTGTGTTCATTTTGTTAACTGTTTAGGGTTGGCTTCGGGGACGCGCTCTAGCTGCTATTAGCCCAATCTCTGTGAGTAACAGATTGTGTAAAGATATGTTCAAAATGGTTATCTTTTGAATACTGAACAGAACTGTTTACTGAACTGATATTGTTTATTGAATGAATGTATGTCCTGTATTGTGAACTGTACTGTGGCATCCTTAACACTTATTGATTACTGTTATTGTTACAGAGCTCTGTCGGTTTCCTTGTGGAACCATACTGTTTATTGATTGATGGCCATCACTACTGTTGGGTCTGTTAAGACCCGGTCCTTCTGGACCTACTGTTTATAGGCTATTGGATGTACCACATATGACTGATTGACTGAAATACTGAAAGACTGAAATACTGTTTAATGAACTGTTTTCATTATTGTAAGGACATTCATTCATAACCTCTTTACACTTATTGTTATTCACTGGGCTTTAGCTCACTGTTTATATATATATGTAGGTTCTCAGCAGCCAGACCGGAGCTAGGAGCGTGGGTTAGTCCCCAGTTTTGTCAAGCCAGCCTATGTGCCTCACTGCGAGGTTCCGAGACGCCATGCTATGGCTTGGGGTGTTTTTGTGTTCCCCACCTGTCTCTTGACTGTTTCGTTTATTGTAGAAACTGTTTACTGTTTGACCGTACTGTTATCGGGGGGATTAAGTCCCCGTACTGAATGGTTGTATATGATTGTATAGACTGTACTGTTTTGACTGTATGAATGCATGAAAAATGTTTTTGGCATACAGATTGTCACAGCTCAATGGACACTATTTATTTACTGTATTGGCTTCCGCCAGGCCCTGTACTCTGTTTTACTGTATTACTGTTCAGCAGGCCTTCGGTAATCTCGGATTACTGGCCAGTTACGGTGCTAAACCCATAGGGCCGGGTTTGGGTCGTGACATGAGACGTGGGTGAGTAGGAAGTTTAGTGTTTGGACGGGAAGTAAATTGATATATATTTAAAGGGGCTCATCTCATCCGTCTATCTAAATATACAATTGAATCATGACCATTAAAATATCCTAGTAGGACAATTGTCTCCAAGATAAATTCAAAAACCTTTCTCCCTTATTATATAGATTTAAATCCACCTAAAATACTACCAACAATAATCATTCACCAAATACGTTTGTCGGACCAATTTTTTTGAGATTTTTAATTTAAAATCCATGATATTAGAATTTTATAATATAACGGACATTCAACATTTTTATAATAATTGGGATCCCTTTACATTTTCACAAAAAAATTGTCTTCAAAGAGAAATTTTCAACTCTTCACAGAAAAATTTATTTTTCACAGAGAAATTTCAAATTCACAAAGAGAAATAAATTTCTCTAAAAATATTATTGAGGGACCTTAATTAATAAGAAAAAATATATTGGATCTTTCCTACTACTCAAAGTTGGAGAAGGATGTTTCACTAATTTTCTCAATTTTTTTTCAATTAAGCTACTTGTTACATGAAATATAAGTTTTTTTTTTCTTTTTTAAATTTTTATTTAAATTTATGACCAAATCACCATGTAAATATATATATTTCTCCAAGAGAATGGTTTAAAACACTTGAATTTGTTTACATAAAAAATAAAAATAAAAAAGCTACATGTGTGTTGTCGACCGTCCCTAGAGTTTGAGACTCGTGTCATTTTAATCCCTGATTTTTTAATTGTAATACATTTAATCCTAAATTTTAAATCTTGTTTCAAATAAGGACAATTGAAGATACCATTACTCAATTTCAAAGGCAAAGATTTGATAAAATATAAACTAATTTGATAAAAATAAATGTCAAAAAAATAATTTCTATCTACCAAAAATAAAATTATGTAAAATTGATAAATTTTTTAGACATTTATTTATTTTTTATTTTACCTAATTAATTTTTATTATGTATTTGGATGATAATCATGTAATGGGCAGTTGGTAGGTTTTTAATGTGTAATCGATATATTTAATATATGAAATGTTTTTAGTTTTGAATTTTTTAATTTAATGGATTGGTTTAATAATAATATCAAAGTTGTAGCCATATTTGACTTTTGAAAAAATAGAAACTAATTTAATGAAAATAAAAACAACCACCTATTACATGATCATTATCCAAACACATAATAAAATTAATTTAGTAAAATAAATAAATAAATAACTGCCTAAAAAATTTATCAATTTTAAAATTCAAAAATATTTTTTTGACATTTATTTTTGTCAAATTAGTTTATATTTTATCAAATTGACGACTTTTCCCTTGAAATTGAGTAATAGTATCTTCAATTGTCGTTATTTGGGACATGATTCAAAATTCATGGTCAAATGTGTCACAATTGAAAAGTCAGGAACCAAAGTGACACAAGGACCAAAACTATAGGGACCACTAGTGTAATTTTTCCAAAAAATATTTATCCTCATTTATTGATAATTAAACCAAATTTGCTACTTGAATAAGTTAATGATATTGACTACATTTATAACTTATGTCCCGGAGTAATTATTTGATTGTCTTACCAATATAATTAGGAAAATGTTTAACATCACAAAAAACCTTCCACAATTAGGAAAATGTTTAAAAATCCTCATCTTATATTCTTTTCTCACATATTTTAGCCTTGTTTGATTTGTCTCTTGAGAAAAAGAAAAAAAAAATTGAGAAAAAATTTCAAAAATTTGTTTAGTTGAAAATTTGTGAAAAAAACAAATCTGAAATCATTTTTCTTTCTATTACACATCAATCAATATCTTTTTCTTTCTCCTTTCTCCGTCTCTCACATCCTATACATCAATCAATCAGTTTTTTTCTCACACCCATCTATTGAACTATAAAATAAATAAATAAATCATTCTAAACTCCAAAACTATTTTCAAAATATACAACCAAAACAAATTTTTAATTTTGTAAATTCTTTTCAAAAAATTCTTTTTCAAAATTATTTCACAAATACACCAAACATGGCCTTTGTATTCTTACCCATTAAAACATAATAATAAAAAAAACACACAATCATTTACTAAAACCATAATTATTTTTAATAAAGATTCCAATTCAAAAAATCCAAAAAACAAAAACAATTAAACTAGGGCAAAAAAATTTTGTTTTCAAAATTCTGAAAAAACCATTTATAATATAAAAAAATTCACTGTGTATAATCCAATTACCATAAACTAAACCCTAAACCTCGAAAGCCCATTCATGCTCATTTCGAACCGCCGCCTCTTTCTTAGAAGTGAAATCATTCTCGATATTGAATATCTTCATCACCTCCTCCAGTATTAAATCCTTGATCTAATCTGCAATTCATTGACAAATCAACTTTAACAAGCCCTTCACATCAAGGTAATTCGTGGCTGAGACGAGTTTGAAGAGCATAGCCAAGTCCTTTTTCGCTACGAACTTTGAATCGAACTTTTTCAAATTGGCTTCTTCGGAGATCTTATTCGAATCCGCGTGCTTTGAGCAGTAATCGATCGCCATTGTTAGGGTTTCGCTGTCCACATTTGAGAGTGGAATCGTTGTGGTTGTGGATTCTTCATCCTCGATTATACGCTTGATTGTTTCGAATTGGATCGCGATTGACTCTTTTAGGATGAATTCTTTGTTGTCGGAGCTTTTCAATGTGAAACTCTTCTCCGAAGATGAAGACGGAGAAGATGATGAAGATGCTGATATAGTGTATCTTTGATTGTACGTTGTTGGGATTTTACACAGATCTTGGAAATATTAAGGTTTGTGTAGACAATGCAGAACCATGAATTCTATATATAGAGGGCTTTCCTTGGTGAAGAAGCAATCTAAGTAAATTAGAAAATTGAGTCGCTGTTTGGCGTGTGCTATTTTAGTAAATTATCTTATTTGAGTCACAATTATCTTTTTTAGGACACATCACCTTATCACATCACTTCAAATTCAATTCATATTTTACGTTTTTTCATAAAAAGTCAAAAAAATATATTAATTTAGCACATGCCAAACACCCTCTAAATTACATATGCCAAAATATAATGAGTGTTTGGAAATTGACTTTTTTTTTTAGTGATTTTTTATTTTTCTATAAAAGACTTGATAAAAAATAAAGAGAATGATTTAATAATTTTTATGATGTTTTCTTTTAAAAAATAAACAATTCCCTAATAAGATCTAAGTACAATTTTGGCACACAATTACATTGGATTCCCATTATAATTAAACGTAATACTTACCTCTTTCTTTGTTAATAACTTTTTAATTATATGAATGAAGAAAAGTCATCTTTTTCATACTAAAATACATATTTTTTTTTTTTCATATTTATCTTTATTACTTTATACCATTTAAATTAATTTTGATCCTTTTAACTTTACTAAAAATGGAATTAGTATAATTATGCCAGAACTGTGATATTAATTTATATTTTTTTCTAAATCTCAAAAAAATTCTCTATAATTTACGTGGATAATAATAATATTCTCTTACTATTTATGTATTTAAATCTAGCTAAAATACTACCAACAATAATATAATTTTCAAATACATTTGTTGGACCAAATTTTTTTGAAATTTTTAATTTAAGATCCCAGATATTAGGATTTTATAATATAAAGGATGCAACATTTTTATAATATTTGGGATCCGTTAACATTTTCATAAAAAAATTTGTCTTCAAAGAGAAGTTTTCAACTCCTAATAGAGAAATTTATTTTTTCACTGAGAAATTTCAACTTCATAGAGAGAAATAAA
The DNA here is from genome assembly GCA_036172215.1 of Camellia granthamiana. Taxonomy (NCBI): domain Eukaryota; kingdom Viridiplantae; phylum Streptophyta; class Magnoliopsida; order Ericales; family Theaceae; genus Camellia; species Camellia granthamiana. The sequence goes on along the minus strand of CM069903.1, from coordinate 167,273,423 downwards.
TTTCTCTAAAAATATTATTGACGAAACTTAACTAATAAGAAAAAAATATTAGACGTCTCCTACTACTCAAAGTTTGAGAGGGATGTTTCACTAATTTTTTCTCTTTTTTTTTTCAATTAAGCTACTTTTTACATGAAATATAAGTTTTTTTTGTTTCTTTTTTAAATTTTTATTTAAATTTATGACCAAATCACTATGTAGATATGTATATATATATATATATTTTTTTCTCCAAAAGAATGGTTTAAAAGACTTGAATTTGTTTACATAAAAAAAAGAAAAGTTTCATGCATGTGCTGCCCATGATCATGAATATATCTTATTGATATTTGAGAGGGAGATTTCATAATCTGGCTTTGGGCCGTGGTAATGGCCGAGCAAATTGGGACAGGCAAGTTTGGGCCGAGCTGGGTTGGGCTAATCTGGTGGTAGTATGCTCGGTCAAGGCCTAGGTCCGATTTGGTGGGGGTAATTTCGGACTGCGGGCCCGGTTCACTTTATTTGCTCGCTGAGTTAGATGGGTCAAATCCTCTGCAAACCAATCCAACCGAGCAGGAGCTCGGTCATAGCGGAGGGTGGCTGAGCCACAGTGGAAGTAATGCATGTCATAACGGAGCTCAGTCATAACAGAGCTCGGTCATAACAGAGTTCGGTTCAAAGCATTGCATATCTCAGAAGTAGTACGGTCGTAGAAAAAGGAGGCGGTGCCGGGCTGTCCGTTCGCGCCAACGTCGTTTGGAGGTTTGGTTAGGTGGTGTTTAGCTGTATTTGCGCTGACACGTGGGAAAGTGGTATAGGAGAGTAGGTCCACGCGTCGCCAGGCGAATGGACGCAAAGGCCCGCGCAGAAGGCATATAAGCGTGACTGCGCCCCCATACTGAGGTATGGAACATCTTCTGGTGAGAGAAAAACTAACACATTGTCTCCCCTCTCTTCTCTCTCTCTCTCTCTCTCTCTCAGTATCACTTGACAGTCGGAGGGGTTTTTCGGCAACGCACCACCGGGTAGCTCACCTTTATTGTGTTCTCAGGTTGATCAGAGGAAGGTGCAGCTTGGACACGAGGAGTACGAATAATGTCGGATATTTGGTTCTCGTACAATTGGCGCCGTCTGTGGAAAGCTCGTCAGGTATAACCTTGTCCTCCAAGTTCATCCGATTATCTTTCATAGCGAACAACGACGAAGTACCATTGTCCGCCATCGACGGTGTTACCCCAGAATCAGTTTGGCGAAGAGACAAACTTCCCATCGTTTCAAACATGGCGGGCCTGGAGACCTCACTAGGAGGACTCCCCAGAGATACGCGAGATAAGCGTGCCAGAAGCACTGATTATTCACGGAGTCCAAACGGGCACTAGCGGCGAAGAGAGTCACATGTTCAACACCTGGAGCACAAGTTGATGGACCAAGATGCCGTCATCCGGAGAATAGCGGCGGAGATGGAAGCTCTCAAGTAGCAAGTCAAAGGGAAGGGTGTTGCTGGAGTGGGTGACCACAGTGAGCTCATCCAACCCCGTCGCTCAAGCAGCCAGAACCAGCAACACACGCCCTCTCTGTCCATCACCAAAAGCTATGGGATTGGAGACTCTGACCTGTCGACAGAGAAGTCATGTGCCCAAGATAGCAGTTATCGTCCCTCACGTCCGCTGACGACGTCGAGATATTCCTACTTCACTAGTTCAGAGGACTTGAGGGACGTCTTGGAAGAACGAGCGCGCCGACGAGAGGCGCAAAGGGTGCCGGCGCTCCAGCGGTTATCCTACAGAGGTCGCGCTAGTGAAGAAGTCGTAATGCCGCCACCTCGATCAGTTGTCCCTTTGGATAAAGATTTAGCAAGATTGAGCATCACCCCCTTCTCCCTTGAGATAGAGACCACACCGCTTTCGGCGGGCTTTCACCAGCCCAAGTTTACGCTCTATGACGGAAAAACCAATCCGTATATGCACGTAAGTCACTTCCGGCAGGTTATGGCTGGATACAGGCATAACGATGCTCTCATGTGCCTTATTTTCCCGTCGAGTTTGGGCGAATTGGTTTTGAAGTGGTTTGAGAGGCTTCCAGAGGAAAGTATCGAAAGGTGGCAGCAGTTGGCGGAAGCATTCGTGACTCGATTCAAAACTAACACCAAAACGCCAAAGGAAGTTGACCACCTCCTGAGTATCAAGATGGAGCTAGGTGACTCCCTTAAAGTATACAACGCCAGATATTGGGAAACTTTCAACGAGATCCTTGATTGCCCGACCAACCTAGCAATCACCCAATACAAGCGCGGTCTCCCGGTCGGACATAGACTGAGGGACTCGCTTACGATGAACCAACCAACTTCCATGGAGCTATTGATGTAGTGCATCAACGAGTACATCCGAGTAGAGAATGATGCGACTGCATCCACCGTGAAGACAAATCCGGTGGTAAAGGACAAAAGGGTGGCTAGAAAAGTCCACGCAGTCGGATAGGAGACAAACCATCCAAATGACCGCGTAAGGGAATCAGATCGTGGTACAGATCGTAGAAACTGAGGAAAAGGTTGCCGCAACGACCGAGCAGATTATCCCCGCGATGACATGACAGAAGCAAATAGAAAATTGAACACTCGAATGGGCATCACCACAATTTTCAAGATCCCAATCTACCACATATTTCGTGAAATCCGCGACGAGGTTTACGTTTGGTTTCCGCTAAGTTAGGCGATGCACAGAAAGGCTTCAATCCGCAGTACCACTGCACATTTCATAGGGAGCAAGGGCACCGGACGGAGGACTCTTTGCCCCTAAAATAGCACTTGGAGGAGTTGGTCGCTGCCGGTCACTTGGACCGTTACATCGACGGGGGCGTCAGGGCCGCAAACCATGCTCCGATTGAGCCAAGTGGTTTGGACCCCCTAAAAGCACCCCTCCCAAAGGAGTGGTCAATGTGATCCACGGTATAGTAAAGCTGGCGCAGGTATACGAGCTCTGAGGGATGATCAAAAAAGCGGAACATATGAGGGAAGTTTTGTCAGTTCAGCACGCGATCAAAAGAGGCAAAACTAAGGAGAAAAATGTGCTTAGCTTCTCAAGCAGGGATCTTGAGCGCATTCAAACGCTGCACAATAACGCTCTGGTGGTCACCCTTCATGTCAGGGACTTTGATGTTAAGCGCATTTTGATCGACCAAGGTAGCTCGGTCGAGATCATGTACTACGACGCCTTCAAGCAGCTCAAACTCAAATATACAGATTTGGCTCTAGCAACCTCACCGCTGGTTGGTTTTAACTCACAACCGGAGTGGCCAATGGGAAAGATAATCCTACCAGTCAAAGCCGGATCCGTGGTCAAGTAGGTGGAGTTCTGGGTGTTAAAGGTGCTGTCCACATACAATCTGATCCTAGGTAGGGAATGGCTTCACACCATACAGGCGGTGGCGTCGACCTACCGCCAAGTTATGAGGTTTCCCTCGGCTACGGGGGAAGTTGAGGAGATTTGGGACGATCAAGTCATGGCTAAGCAGTGTTTCATGGCAGTGAATGGGAGCCGAGCAGCCAAAGGCTTCGTGCAAATGATCGACGGCCCGGAAGATCAAAGTGTCTTGGATGATGTGGGCAAAAAGGTTGTTGAAGATTTGGTGAAGGTGCGGATCGGCACAGAAAATCCTGACAAGTTGTTTTTGCTGAGATCTAGCCTGACCGCCCAAGAATGGACGGAGATGGTGGAGTTCTTGGTGGCGAATATCGAAGTATTTGTATAGACCCCATACGACATGCCTAAGATTGATCCAAGCTTTATATGCCACCAACTCAATGTCTTCCCAGACGCACGTCTTGTTATTCAAAGAACGAGGAGATCAGCCCTTCATTACGCCGAGGTAGTTGCGGAGGAAGTCAAAAACCTACTGGAAGCTAGAGCAATCCAGGAAGTGCACTACCCTCAATGAGTTTCAAACACGGTCATGGTACCTAAGAAGAATGGAAAATGGCGAGTTTGAGTTGATTACAAGACGGTCAACTGAGCTTGCCCTAAAGACAGTTTTCCTTTGCCCAAAATCGACCAGCTGGTGGATCTTTGTCACGTCCCAAACCCGTCCCTATGGGTTTAGCACCGTAACCGGCCAGTAATCCGTAATTACCGAAGGCTTGCTTAACAGTAATAACAGTAATACAGAGTACAGGGGCTGGCGGAAGCCAAAACAGTAATAAAAGATGTCCAATGAGCTGTGACAGTCTGTATGCAAAAGGCTTTACATAACATATTCACATCATAACCAGTACAGTATATACACACAACTTATACAGACATTCAGGTTGGGGACCAAATCCCTACCATAACAGTACAGTGCCAGTCTCAAACAGTCTATACAAAACAGAAACAAAAAGGGGGAATCTAAAACACCCCAAAGCAGCCTTGGCTTGGCAGCACTTGGAACCTCGCAGTGAGGCACAATGGTTGGCTTGACAAAACAAGAGCTAACCCGACGCTTCTAGCTCCGGTTCGGTGCCTGGACACCTACATATATATATAAACAGTGAGCTAAGTGAATAACATATGCGTAAAGAGGTTAAGAATGAATGTCCTTTCAGTATTTAAAACAATCATTTGAATAGTATATCAGTTATCGATCATAGCAATCATAAGTGGTACATCCAATAGCAAACAGTACAGTAGGTCTTAACAGACCGAACAGTCAGTTGATGGCCATCATATCAGTAAATAGTAGCGGTTCCAACATGGAAACCGACAGAGATTTCTGTAACAGTAGCAGTAACAGTACAGTAACAGTAACATGTTATGGATGCCACGAATACATTTTGCAAATAGGACAAACATTCATTCAGTAAGAAATATCATTTCAGGAAGCAGTACAGTTGATCATTCAGAAAATATTCATAATTGAATATATCTTTACAACATTATTACTCATAGAGTTCTGGGCTACAGATAGGCTAGTGAGCGTCCTCGGATGCCAACCCTACACAGTTACAGGATGAACACACACTAAGTTGCACGTTTGGGAAACAATGACTTAGTCCCTATCTTGACTCGGTGTGGTTCAATAGCATTATCCTCATTAAGATGCCTTAAACTAGGCCTAGGAATGCCTAGGATGGAATGAGGATACAAAGATGCACTTTAAAACAATTTTCAAATTTTTGCTGAAACAGGAGTCTCGCTCGAGCGTGGCTTTATCCGCTCGAGCGAACATGCAGACAAAAGAGCTACGCTTGAGCGTGACTTTCCTCGCTCGAGCGGACTGTAAAAGTACTGGATGCATGAAATTCACGCTCGGCGGGCGCTCGACCCTGCTCGAGCGTGAGACACAAATCCTCGCTCAAGCGTGCATTCCCTCGCTCGAGCGGACTGTAAACACATGCAAAGTACTGGATACACGCATTTCACGCTCGAGCGTTACTTTCCCCGCTCGAGCGGACTGCATGAATTCAAAGTGTACGCTCGAGCGTAGAGTTCCCCGCTCGAGCGTGGATCCAAAATCTGGAATTTCCAGATTTGTCTCCAAGTATGAAACTCAACATTTGAAGCATCAAATTCGATCCTTTTGGGCTAATTTTCTGGAAAACACTTTAAAACTCATAATATGACAAGTTTTAAAGATCAATTTGCAAAATCAAAGCCCAAAGGTAGCTCAATTGAACCCATTTCCAAACAAAACCTCAAGAACATGAGGTACATGCAACATGCATGAATTTAATCAACTTCAAAGCTTCTAATACAAGAACAAATGAGTCAATCCTTCCAAAAACATGATGAATTCATGAACTATAATCAAGATATGGACATGCATGTGAGAATTTCCATGAAATCAACCTCAAAACTCAACAATGTAGACATGCATGCATGGATTACTACTCAATTCAACATTTTGAACCAATTCTAGACTTAGATCACTAATGACTCATGAATCATGCAAGACACAACTTCAATTCATAAACTAAAGGATAAATATCCTACCTTAGGTCCTCAATTTCAAGTCTAGGAGTTCAATTATGCAATCTACCTTCAATTTCTTCAAGTCTCCAAGCTAAATTTGTTGAAATCAAGCTTTCTCCTAACTCTCTCTCTCTCTCTCTCTCTCTCTCTCTCTCTCTAGTCGGTTTTGGGGCTTGAATAATGGCTAAAGAGGTGCTAAGGCTAACATAGATGAATCAAATAAATGGCTCATGAAAAAGTCCACTAAGTGGCATTTAGGTAAATAACTTGAACTAATGTAATTTAGCACTAATTAATCCAATTTAATCGTACCAAATCAAATTTCAATGAAATCTACCATAAAATCACATAAATTCTAATTAGCATAAAACATTAACCGATTTCAGATTCAGTCGCCGATAATGCCTTCAATTTACAGTTCAAACTTAAAACATGAACAAATCAATTAACAGTCAAACAGATAGAAATGCGTTTAAACTAATACACTCAATCAATCAGTCAGAATTTCAGTCAATCAGTCACTTAACATGCTTAATCATAGATTAGCACTAATCGGTGGTATTATCAGTAAACAGTGGTGAGGGTTGTCACCATCTTACAGCCGGACACAGCCGGCTCAGTTTCTTAGATGCCTATCGCGGTTATCACCAGATCGCCATGCATGAACCGGACCGCGAGATAACCTCTTTCACGACGCCGAGGGGATTGTTTTGCTATAGAGTCATGCCTTTTGGTTTGAAAAATGCCGGGGCAACTTTCCAGAGGATGGTGACCAAGATGTTCGCCCCTCTACTCGGCCGCACGATGGAGGCTTACATCGACGACATAATAGTTAAAAAGCAAACATCAGGCCGACCACTTGACCAACCTAGCTGAGATGTTCGCCATTCTTAAACAACACAAGCTACGCCTGAATGCGTCAAAGTGCGTCTTCGACGTGGAGTCAAGGATATTCTTAGGCTTCCTAGTCACCAACCGAGGCATCGAGGCAGACCTCTCAAAAATCAGAGCCATACAAGAATTGAAGGAGCCCAACTTGGCAAAGGACGTATAATATCTTGCCAGCATGGCAGCCGCGCTTAACCGATTCATAAACCAGTCATCAGATCGTTGCTGACCTTTCTTTCGAGCCTCGAAGTCCAAGTTTTCATGGGACGAAGAATGTGATAAGGCCTGGGCCGAGCTAAAGACATATTTGTCTTCCGCCTCACTCTTGGTCACACCCAAGCACGGTGAAGAACTCTACATTTATCTAGCTGTTTCTCAATATGCAGTTAGTGCGGTACTCGTCCGGGCAGAAGGTCTCCAGCATCTCCCAATCTTTTACGTGAGCAAAACCTTGTTACCGGTAGAGTCAAGGTACTTGCCGCTAGAAAAACTTGCTTTGGCGCTAATGATGGCCTCCAGGAAATTGGCACACTACTTCCATGCTCACACAATCGTGGTGTTGACCAAATTCCCTTTGAAAGCCTTATTTGAGTGAGCGAATTTCTCCGGCCGAATTCTGAAGTGGACAGTCGAATTGGGGCAATTCGACATCAAGTTTCAACCCCGAACCGCCATCAAAGCCCAAGCATTGGCCAACTTTGTTGTTGAATTCTCGCCTGGAATTCACCCGGTATGCCCGGTGGATCTTACTGCGACAGCCGGGGTGAAGAAAGTAAGCGCGACGGAAATTACACAATAGAGCAATGTTGGCGACGCGGAACTTGCGCGCCCGTCCACAAATCCATCAGTCGGAGGTGTACTTCATCCGGCAATGCGACGTTGGATTTGGGAATAATAGGTCAACCTGTTGGATCTGGCACCACATCATCGAGGGGGGATGATGACACGTCTGCTGTAATTGTCAACGACGAGCTTGTAGCAGAAATAGCCGAGCAGCCGAGCGATCGTGATGACCTCAACCTTCAAGCATCCCAGAATTCCTCAAAATGCTAAAAACTTTTCATTGCGAAATGTGGAAACTTTTTGTAGATCAGGTTGGGCATAGTTTTGATCTCGCTAGACGGACTAACCATCGAACACTTTATCACGCTCGGATTCCCAGCGTCAAACAACGAGGCTAAGTACAAAGCACTGCTGGCCGGACTTAAAAGCGCGCTCCAATTGCAGGCATCCGAGCTGCTAGTTTACAGCGACTCCCAACTCGTTGTAAACCAAGTGTCTGGAGAGTACGAAGCCAAAGATGAGAGAATGGCCAAATACCAAGCTCTAGTGAGAGAACACATTAAGAAATTCCAAGCAATAAGGGTCCAACAAATTGGCCGTGAAGATAATGGCTGAGCAAATGAGTTGGCTGGCCTAGCTACCATGTTCAACAGATCAACTCCCAGCCCTCTCCTGATTGAGTTCCTCCCAAGACCCAGCATTGAGGACTCGAAGTAGACGGAAGTATTCTATACCGAGCTTGGTCCCTCTTGGATGGACCCTATCATCCTTTTCCTTAAAGAACAGACCCTACCAGCCGACAAAAAGGAAGCACATAAAGTCCGGGTAAAGTTAGAGCGGTTTTGGCTCTCTCCATCTGGCGCTTTATATAAGAAGTCATTCATCGGTCCATACCTCAAGTGTGTTCATCCAAACAGCATGGAAGCTTTCCTTTACGAGATCCACGAAGGCATGTGCAGAAGTCACATCAGGGGAGATCTTTAGCCTACTGCGCTATTTTGCAAGGATACTGGTGGTCGTGCATGCAAGCAGATGGGCAAAAATATGTTAGAAAATGCGAAAAATGCCAAAAGTTTGCCCACCAAATTCACTAACCGGCCAGAGAACTTCTCCCCCTCACAAGTCCTTGGCCTTTCGCAATGTAGGGGCTGGACATAGTGGGACCACTCCCAACAGCGCCGGGCAACCGGAAGTTCTTCATTGCGACGACAGATTACTTCACCAAGTGGGTTGAAGCCGAGCCCTTAGCAACTATCAAAGAAAAGGATGTCAAGAGGTTTTGTCACAACCCAAACCCGGCCCTATGGGTTTAGCACCGTAACTGGCCAGTAATCCGAGATTACCGAAGGCCTGCAGAACAGTAATACAGTAAAACAGAGTACAGGGCCTGGCGGAAGCCATTACAGTAAATAACTAGTGTCCATTGAGCTGTGGAAATCAGTATGCCAAAAACATTTTTCATGCATTCATTCAGTTCGAACAGTACAGTCTATATACAATCATCTACAACATTCAGTACGGGGATCTATTCCCTCGATAACAGTGCAGTAAAACAGTAAACAGTTTATACAATTATACAAAACAGTCAGGAGACAGGTGGGGGACACAAAAACACCCCAAGCCATAGCATGGCGTCTCGGAACCTCGCAGTGAGGCACATAGGCTGGCTTGACAAAACTGGGGGACTAACCCACGCTCCTAGCTCCGGTCTGGCTGCTGAGAACCTACATATATATATAAACAGTGAGCTAAAGCCCAGTGAATAACATTAAGTGTAAAGAGGTTATGAATGAATGTCCTTGCAGTAATGAAATCAATTCATTATACAGTATTTCAATCTTTCAGTATTTCAGTCAATCAATCATATGTGGTACATCCATTAGCCTATAAACAGTAGGTCCAGAAGGACCGGGTCTTAACAGACCCAACAGTAGTGATGGCCATCAGTCAGTAAACAGTATGGTTCCACAAGGGAACCGACAGAGCTCTGTAACAGTCAATAACAGTAGGTGCTAAGGATGCCACAGTACAGTTCAGAAATAAAGGACATACATTCATTCAATAAACATTATCAGTTCAGTAAACAATTCAGTTCAGTATTCAAAAGATAACCATTTTGAACATATCTTTACACAATCTGTTACTCACAGAGATTGGGCTAATAGCAGCTTAGAGCGCGTCCCCGAAAGCCAACCCTAAACAGTCAATAAATAGAACACACACTAAGTTTCACAATCGGAAAGGACGATAATTAAATCCCTAAATTTCCTCGGTGTGGTTCTATGTCTAAATCCTCATTAAGATGCCTTAAACTAGGCCTAAGAATGCCTAGGATGAGATGAGGATGCAAAAATACACTTGGAAGGCATTTTTCAAAAGTTGCTAAAAATAGGAGCCTCGCTCGAGCGAGCCTTCCTTCGCTCGAGCGAGCTTCCAAAATCAAAGGCTTCGCTCGAGCGAGTAATCCTTCGCTCGAGCGACCTGCATGAACAGTAAAAGTACTGGTTGCTGGATTTTTACGCGCGATACCACGCTCGATGCTCGCTCGAGCGGAGCCCTGAATAAAGGTGCTCGCTCGAGCGAGGAATCCTTCGCTCGAGCGAGGAAGCAAAATCTGGAATTTCCAGATTTGTCTCCCAAGTTCGAACCAAGCATTCAACCATCCAAAACTCAACCTCTTGGGCCCAAATTCTGGGAAAACATTTCAAACTCATAGTACAACAAGTTTTAAAGCTCAATTTATGAATTCAAGCCCCAAAGGTTGGTCAATTAAATCCATTCAACCCATTTTCAAGAACAATCTTTAAACATGCAATGCATGAACTTCAAACCAAAATCAATGTTCAAATCTTGCTCTATTGAGCTCCAATCTTTGAAAACAACTTGAAAACATGGACTATGATAAAAACATGGACATGCATGTATCATTCTCAAGAATTTAACTTCAAAATCCACCAAAATGGCCATGCATGCATGATATATGCTCCAAATCAACATTATAGAACTAATTCATGGTTCAAATCTCAAATTTGGCATGAATCATGCAAGAATCAACCTTAAATACACAATCACAGAGATGGATTCCTACCTTAAGTCTTGTATGCAAGAAGAACAAGTTCAATTATGCCAATTTACACTTCAATTCCAAGCAATTTCCAAGTAATTCTTCAAGGTGAGTTCAATTCTCCATTGCCTCTCACTCTCTCTAAGTTTGGTCGGCTAGAGCAAGGAGAAATGGCTGATCAATTTGTTTTGATTAGGTGTCTAGTGCTCTAATTATGAGAATAAACAATAGTCCACTCTAATGGCAATAGTGTAAATAAGGCCAACATTTCGATTAACTCATTTTAATCTAGTTTAATCAATCCTAATCAATTTTTAGATAAATATACTATAAAATCACAAATATTCTACTGATTATAAAACACTAAACGGTTTCCAAATCGGCCGCCGATAGGGCCTTCAATTAGCAGTTTAAACATATAAATCAAGCAGATAATCACATAAGTCAACAGATACAATATGCAATTCAATTAATAAACTCATTCAATTTCAGTTTCGATTTCAATCGGTCTATTCAGTACCTCAGTTAATTCAATTATCCGTCATTATCAATTCAGTTTAGTAGTAATCAGTACATAATTCAGTAATCAGTACGAGGGTTGTTACAGTCTCCCCTCCTTATAAGGAGTTTAGTCCTCTAAACTCGAGTTACCTTCAGTTTGGAAGAAAACAGGGTTCAGTGGAAACAGTTCCGGATATCTTTTAGCCATGTCATCTTCCCTTTCCCAAGTGGCATACACACCACCATGGTTCTGCCAGTCAACTTTCACTAGCGGGATCTCTTTGTTTCTCAGTTTCTTGATCCGTCGGTTTACAATCTGTATAGGCCTCTCCTCGTAAGTGTAGTCATCACTCAACACTATCCGAGTAGGCTCAATCACATGGAATGGATCCCGGAGATAATCTCTCAACATCGAAATGTGGAAGACGTTATGCATATGCTCCATTTCAGGAGGAAGTGCAACTTGATACGCCACCGGATTGATTTTCTCAACAATCTCATAAGGTCCAACGTATCTCGGCGCTAACTTGCCTTTGACTCCAAAACGAGTCTGGCCTTTCATTGGTGTCACTTTCACAAAAACGTGATCACCCACTTCATACTCTCGGTCTCGTCTTCTAACATCTGCATAACTCTTCTGTCTACTTTGTGCAGTTTTCAGTCTTTGCTGTATCAGTTTTATCTTTTCGGTGGTTTCATACACAATCTCGGGCCCAAGCAACGGCCCGTCTCCAACTTCTGCCCAGCAAATTGGAGATCTATACTTTCTGCCATACAATGCCTCGAAAGGCGCCATACCAATACTCGAATGGTAGCTGTTGTTGTAGGCGAATTCAGCCAACGGCAAATGACTTTCCCAGTTTCCCTGAAAATCAAGGACACACATTCTCAATAAATCCTCCAGAGTCTGGATGGTCCTTTCTGACTGTCCATCTGTCTGAGGATGATAGGCACTACTCAGTCTCAATTCAGTACCCAATGCAGTCTGTAGGCTTTGCCAGAACCTCGATGTAAACTTCGAATCCCTGTCAGAAACAATAGACATAGGCACTCCGTGCAGTCTCACAATTTCATCAATATAGATAACAGCCAATTTGTCCGCATTATAAATTGTCTTGACAGGTAAGAAGTGAGCAGATTTAGTCAGTCTATCAACAATAACCCAAATAGAGTCCATACCTTTTCTGGAGCGAGGTAATCCAACGATAAAATCCATCGTGATATGCTCCCATTTCCATTCTGGTATGGGTAAGGGTTGCAGTAATCCAGCAGGTCGTTGATGTTCAGCTTTGACTTGTTGGCAATGAAGACATTTGGACACAAAGTCGGCAATTTCTTTCTTCATTCCCGGCCACCAGAAATTCAACTTCAAATCTTGATACATTTTCGTATTCCCTGGGTGGATAGAAAATTTTGAATTGTGGCCCTCTTGCAGAATTCTTCTTTTCAGTTCAGTGTCATTCGGTACACACAGTCTATCTTGAAATTTCAGTACATTGTTCTCAAACTTGAATCCCGGTTTCGGTTTTGAATCTCTTTCTTCAATAATCTTCTTTAAGAAATCATCCAGTTGCTGTTTCTCTTTAATCTCTTCAATCAAGGCTGGTTGAGCAGAAATAGCAGCTAAGGTTCCACCTTGTTCCTTCAAAACAATTTCAATCTCAGACTTTTCAAGATCACAAAGCAATTCTTTCTGTCCAGTCAGCAAACAGGCTAAGTTCCCAATCGATTTTCGGCTCAAAGCATCGGCAACGGTGTTGGCTTTTCCCGGATGGTACAAAATCTGTAGGTCATAATCTTTTATCAGTTCAAGCCATCTCCGCTGTCTCATATTCAGTTCTTTCTGAGTGAAAAAGTACTTCAGGCTCTTGTGGTCAGTATATACTTCACATGTCGCCCTATAAAGATAGTGACGCCAGATTTTCAATGCAAATACCACTGCAGCAAGTTCTAAGTCATGGGTCGGGTAGTTCTTTTCATGTGGTCTCAACTGTCGGGAAGCATAAGCAATAACTCTCCCATTCTGCATTAAAACACACCCCAAACCCTTATGAGAAGCATCACTAAATACAGTATAACCATCCGTACCTGAAGGTAGAGTCAGAATTGGTGCAGTCACAAGTCTAGTTTTCAACTCCTGAAATGCTGATTCCCGTTGGTCAGTCCAGTCAAATGATATCCCTTTCTGTGTCAACTGAGTCAGAGGTAAGGCAATTTTGGAGAAGTCTTTGACAAATCTTCTGTAATATCCAGCCAATCCCAAAAAGCTTCGGACTTCAGTCACGTTGGTTGGTCTAGGCCAGTTCACTACAGCTTCAATTTTCTGCGGATCAACAGAAATTCCATCTTTGCTAACAACATGCCCCAAAAACATAACATGATCAAGCCAAAACTCACACTTAGACAGTTTACCATACAGTTTCTGTTCTCTTAAGGTTTGCAGGGCAAGTCTTAGATGGTGTTCATGTTCTTCTACAGTCTTAGAATAGATCAATATGTCATCAATGAATACCACAATAAAATCATCAAGGTATGGTTTAAAAATTCTGTTCATGAGGTCCATAAATGCAGCTGGGGCATTCGTGACTCCGAACGGCATAACTAAAAATTCATAATGACCATACCTCGTTCTAAAAGCAGTTTTGTCAATGTCTTCCGGTTTAACCTTCAGTTGATGGTACCCCGATCTAAGGTCAATCTTGGAAAACACTTGTGCACCCTGTAGCTGATCAAATAAATCATCAATACGCGGTAAGGGATATTTGTTCTTTACAGTTACCTTGTTCAATTCGCGATAATCAATGCACAGTCTCAGTGAGCCATCTTTCTTCTTTACAAACAGGACAGGTGCACCCCACGGTGAAGTACTGGGTCTGATAAACTTCTTGTCTAACAGTTCCTGCAATTGTACCTTCAATTCTTTCAGTTCAGTTGGAGCCATTCTGTAGGGAGCTTTAGACATTGGCTGTGTACCCGGAATCACATCAACAGTAAATTCAACTTCCCTATCAATCAAATCCCCTGGCAGATCATCTGGAAATACATCTGGGAATTCTCTCACTATAGGAATGCAATTCACATCAGTTTTAACATTATCATTAGCAGATACAGTCAGTACAGAACACAGATATCCTTTACATCCCTTTCTAATCAATTTGACAGCTTTTACAGAAGAAATCAAATACGGAGGAGGTACTACTCCACTCCCATTAAACACAAATTCAGGTAAACCCGGTGGACGAAAAACTACTTGTTTTGTTACACAATCTATAGTGGCATGATATTTTTGTAGCCAATCCATCCCCAATATCACATCAAAATGATCTATGTTCAACGGTAGTAAGTCAATAAACAGATGCATATCCCCAACAATAATTTCACAAGCAGGATACATATATGCACATGTCATGGATCCTCCAACAGGTGATGATACAGCTAACAAGTAATTCATAGGTTCTAAGGGTTTATTCAATTTCCGTGAAAAAGCATGCGACACATAAGAATGTGTAGACCCCGAATCAATCAATACATATGCATTTTGAGCACAAATAGAGAGGATACCTGACACAACGGTCTCAGTATTTTGCACATCTCCCGGTACTAGGGCAAATACTCGGCCCTGCCTCACAGGCTCTTTCCCGGTAGCTTTGGGGTTAGGCTTTGGTGCTACATTTGATGCTGCTGCGCTTGGTGCAGCTTTACCACTAGCTGGTGGAGCAGAAGGGCAGTCTTTAATTCTGTGGCCCACCTTGCCACATCTGAAGCAAGCTCCTGAAATCTGGTAGCAAACCCCTTTGTGTTTATTGTCACATACGGAGCAGGGTGGAATGAATCCACTCCCTTGGCTGGGGCTAGTTGTTGACCCCGTATTCTGTTTCTTGTTCAACTGATTGTGCTTGCCTTTCTTAAATTTGAAACCCTGTCGTTTACCATGCCATTCAGTTGTTGGTGTTTCAGATTGTTTCACTGCTGCAATATTTGACTCGGCCATCAATGCACGGTCGAGCACACCCACATAAGTTGGCATTTTCAAAACATTTATTCGGTCCAGTATAGCAGCACTAAGGCCTCCTTCAAACCTTCTGGCCTTCTTATATTCGGTGTCCACCATCTGTGGTGCATATCTGGCAAATTCGGTGAATTTCTTCTCATACTCGGCAACAGACATTGTGCCCTGTTTCAGTTGTTCAAACTCCGTTACTTTTCTGTCCCTGATGCACTGAGGGAAATACTTTTCAAAGAAGGACTCCTTGAACTGAGCCCAAGTTATAATAGCATTTGTGTCGCGGGTTAACATCCACCACCTTCTTGCTTCTTCCTGAAGGGTGAAGGTTGCTAACAGTACTTTATTGGCTTCAGAGCACGGAAACATTTCAAACAACTTTTCTGTTTCAAGCACCCAAGCTTCAGCCTTTAGCGGTTCCAAGCCTCCCTGAAAGGATGGCGGTTTCAGTTTGCTGAACTTATGAGTCAGTGCAATAATGTCCACCTCATTAGCATTCACATTCTGTACATTTTGTTCCGGGTGAACCGGAGGAGGAGGAGGTGGGGGCTGTTGGTTCTGTTGTTGGTCTAGTCTTTCAAGTACCAATCCCATCATTTGTTCAAGTCTGGCCATTCTGGCCTCAGAGGATGATGATTCAGTTTCATTTGCAGTGTTTGCATTATCCATTCCGCTATAAGCAGTTATAACAGTCATCATTATAAGCAGTTGTACACTTAAACAGTTCAACACTTTAACATATAATCAGTCAGTCATAAGCACACACTTTTCAAGTTCATGAGATGCCCTAATCACTTTTCTAGGACACCCTATAGCTCATTTGGACACGTGTGTGCGGTATAACTCGTGGTTAAGTATCGCTCTGATACCACTCTGTCACGACCCAAACCCGGCCCTATGGGTTTAGCACCGTAACTGGCCAGTAATCCGAGATTACCGAAGGCCTGCAGAACAGTAATACAGTAAAACAGAGTACAGGGCCTGGCGGAAGCCATTACAGTAAATAACTAGTGTCCATTGAGCTGTGGAAATCAGTATGCCAAAAACATTTTTCATGCATTCATTCAGTTCGAACAGTACAGTCTATATACAATCATCTACAACATTCAGTACGGGGATCTATTCCCTCGATAACAGTGCAGTAAAACAGTAAACAGTTTATACAATTATACAAAACAGTCAGGAGACAGGTGGGGGACACAAAAACACCCCAAGCCATAGCATGGCGTCTCGGAACCTCGCAGTGAGGCACATAGGCTGGCTTGACAAAACTGGGGGACTAACCCACGCTCCTAGCTCCGGTCTGGCTGCTGAGAACCTACATATATATATAAACAGTGAGCTAAAGCCCAGTGAATAACATTAAGTGTAAAGAGGTTATGAATGAATGTCCTTGCAGTAATGAAATCAATTCATTATACAGTATTTCAATCTTTCAGTATTTCAGTCAATCAATCATATGTGGTACATCCATTAGCCTATAAACAGTAGGTCCAGAAGGACCGGGTCTTAACAGACCCAACAGTAGTGATGGCCATCAGTCAGTAAACAGTATGGTTCCACAAGGGAACCGACAGAGCTCTGTAACAGTCAATAACAGTAGGTGCTAAGGATGCCACAGTACAGTTCAGAAATAAAGGACATACATTCATTCAATAAACATTATCAGTTCAGTAAACAATTCAGTTCAGTATTCAAAAGATAACCATTTTGAACATATCTTTACACAATCTGTTACTCACAGAGATTGGGCTAATAGCAGCTTAGAGCGCGTCCCCGAAAGCCAACCCTAAACAGTCAATAAATAGAACACACACTAAGTTTCACAATCGGAAAGGACGATAATTAAATCCCTAAATTTCCTCGGTGTGGTTCTATGTCTAAATCCTCATTAAGATGCCTTAAACTAGGCCTAAAAATGCCTAGGATGAGATGAGGATGCAAAAATACACTTGGAAGGCATTTTTCAAAAGTTGCTGAAAATAGGAGCCTCGCTCGAGCGAGCCTTCCTTCGCTCGAGCGAGCTTCCAAAATCAAAGGCTTCGCTCGAGCGAGTAATCCTTCGCTCGAGCGACCTGCATGAACAGTAAAAGTACTGGTTGCTGGATTTTTACGCGCGATACCACGCTCGATGCTCGCTCGAGCGGAGCCCTGAATAAAGGTGCTCGCTCGAGCGAGGAATCCTTCGCTCGAGCGAGGAAGCAAAATCTGGAATTTCCAGATTTGTCTCCCAAGTTCGAACCAAGCATTCAACCATCCAAAACTCAACCTCTTGGGCCCAAATTCTGGGAAAACATTTCAAACTCATAGTACAACAAGTTTTAAAGCTCAATTTATGAATTCAAGCCCCAAAGGTTGGTCAATTAAATCCAACATTCAACCCATTTTCAAGAACAATCTTTAAACATGCAATGCATGAACTTCAAACCAAAATCAATGTTCAAATCTTGCTCTATTGAGCTCCAATCTTTGAAAACAACTTGAAAACATGGACTATGATAAAAACATGGACATGCATGTATCATTCTCAAGAATTTAACTTCAAAATCCACCAAAATGGCCATGCATGCATGATATATGCTCCAAATCAACATTATAGAACTAATTCATGGTTCAACTCTCAAATTTGGCATGAATCATGCAAGAATCAACCTTAAATACACAATCAAAGAGATGGATTCCTACCTTAAGTCTTGTATGCAAGAAGAACAAGTTCAATTATGCCAATTTACACTTCAATTCCAAGCAATTTCCAAGTAATTCTTCAAGGTGAGTTCAATTCTCCATTGCCTCTCACTCTCTCTAAGTTTGGTCGGCTAGAGCAAGGAGAAATGGCTGATCAATTTGTTTTGATTAGGTGTCTAGTGCTCTAATTATGAGAATAAACAATAGTCCACTCTAATGGCAATAGTGTAAATAAGGCCAACATTTCGATTAACTCATTTTAATCTAGTTTAATCAATCCTAATCAATTTTCAGATAAATATACTATAAAATCACAAATATTCTACTGATTATAAAACACTAAACGGTTTCCAAATCGGCCGCCGATAGGGCCTTCAATTAGCAGTTTAAACATATAAATCAAGCAGATAATCACATAAGTCAACAGATACAATATGCAATTCAATTAATAAACTCATTCAATTTCAGTTTCGATTTCAATCGGTCTATTCAGTACCTCAGTTAATTCAATTATCCGTCATTATCAATTCAGTTTAGTAGTAATCAGTACATAATTCAGTAATCAGTACGAGGGTTGTTACAGGTTTGTTTGGCAGAACGTGATTACGCGATTTGGCGTCCCCAAGGCTTTGATTTCTAATAATTGCACCCAATTTGATGAACGGTTGTTTAGAGGATTTTGTAAGGAATTGAAGATAGAATTCTACAACTCCACCCCAGCTTACCCTCAGTCCAACGGCCAAGCTAAAGCATCGAACAAGACCATTCTAGATAGATTGAAGAAAAAGCTGGAGAAAGCCAAATGCAAGTGGGCCGAGGAACTTCCTAGTGTCCTCTGGGCATATCAAGGAGACTCCTTTTGCCTTGGCATATGGCATGGAGGCAGTTATCCCATTGGAGATCGGCATGCCCACCATTCACAGCGAAAATTTTGAGCTCGAACTAAACTTTGACGCCATCGCCCTGGAATTGGACCTAGCTGACGTACGCCGAGAAAAGGCGTTAATCCACGTGGCCGCATATCAACAAGAATTGTCCAGAAAGTACAACAAAAGAGTGCACCCCAGACCATTTAAAGTCGGGGACTGGGTTTTAAGGAAGGTGATGGGCAACACACTGGTGCCGGGCGAAGGAAAGCTAGGGGCAAACTGGGAAGGGCCTTATAGGATAATCGGTCTGGCGGGCAGGAGGGCATACCACCTAGAGGACTTGGATGGCAAGAGTGTACCTCGGCCATGGAATGCGGCCAATCTCAAGCTGTACTATTTTTAGTCTTTGTCTTTTGTGTGTAATTTTTTGTAAAGGGAC
Organism: Camellia granthamiana; assembly: GCA_036172215.1. Lineage (NCBI taxonomy): Eukaryota > Viridiplantae > Streptophyta > Magnoliopsida > Ericales > Theaceae > Camellia > Camellia granthamiana. The sequence goes on along the minus strand of CM069903.1, from coordinate 167,254,270 downwards.
AAGTTTTCCCTTTATTTACCAATGTAATACTCCATTTGCCAATGTAATAGGAATGAATTATTTTTGCGTAGGAAGTTTGTTGTGTTTACAGTAATATAATGAACGAGAGGCAACCGCCTTATAAGCCGAGATGCCTTACCCCGACTAAAAAAGTTGATGATTTGTTCAACTCTATGGTTTTAGCCGAAATGTTTTACCCCGGCTAAAAGAGTTGACGATTTGTTCAACTCTATGGTTTTAGTCGAGATGTCTTATCCCGGTGAGAAGAGTTAGTGATTTGCTTAGCTCTAGTTTTTTGCCGAGATGTTTTATCCCAGCTAGAAGAGTTGGTGATTTGCTCAACTCTAGTATTTTTGCCGAGATGTTTTATCCTAGCTAGAAGAGTTGCTGATTTGTTCAACTCTAGTATTTTTGCCGAGATGTTTTATCCCAGCTAGAAAAGTTGGTGATTTACTCAACTCTAGTATTTTTGCCGAGATGTTTTATCCCAGCTAGAAGAGTTGATGATTTGTTCAACTCTAGTATTTTTGCCGAGATGTTTTATCCCGGCGAGAAGAGTTATTGATTTGTCCAACTCTAGTATTTTAGTCGAGATGTTTTACCCGGCTAAAATGGTTGATGATTTGTTCAACTCTAAGATTTTCACTGAGAAATTTATTCCAGCTAGATGTATTGATGACTTTGTCAACAAAGTGATAATTTTCAGTCTTTCAAGACCGAGATAATTTTCTTGGTTCAATCAGTCTATAACATGCTGGGCATGAATAGCGTGATTGCAAGATGAACAACAGCAGACATTACAAGAATATAAGCGAAATGAGAACTTTTCATTCATTAAGAAATTTAGTACATAAGGTGGGCTTGTAACCCGGTTACAAAAAAGAAAAAAAAAAGAAGACAAGACTAAACTACGCTAATGGGAAGACGTCGGCAAAATCGTCCCCGGCCCCTTCTGTCGTGGCTTCACTGCAGCCTTGTCCTTCTCGCCGGGCTCTTTCTGGCCGCCCTCGTCCTCGGCCTCTTCTTCCGTCTCTTCTTGCAAAGAGTTGAAGACTTCGTTGGCATAAGGAATCAGATAGACCGGCAGGAAAGTGGGGTGAGGAGAAGCAAACACCTCGGTCTCAGATCCCTGGCCGAGTTTTTCACAAGCAACCTTCCAACCAGACTTGAAATAGATGTCCTTGGTGGCTTTGAATTGCTTGGTATAATTGTCTTCAGTCTCCTTGAAACTGAGATTGTTAGCCTCGTCCACGGCGGCCTGCTTCGCTTGTCTTTCGGCTTCAAGTTGGGCCTTCAGTTCGTCCCTCTCTTGCTCGACCCTACCGAGCTGGCCAAAAAGTCTGGCGTTGTCGGCGTTGGCCATTTCAAGTGAAATCTTAGCCCGGCCAAGCTCAGTGGCTACATTTTTACTGGCATTGTTTAGCTCAGTAACTTTCTGGCACAGGTTCACAATGTGGTTCATGACCATGTGTTGTTTCTGGATGGCCTTAACAAGAAAGGTGTTAGCTGAAATAAGAAGACTAGCCGAGCGTACCCTGGGTCATTGGACTTGACAGCGGGATTTCATGAGCCGGGTGTTAGGAATATGTTCGCTCCCGGTTACGTCGCTCGGCAGCAAGCAGTGCCTTCGATAAGTCAAAGGCAAGGAGGTGCTCCTTGTCCCCCTTAACAGATGCGGTGGCCGGGATCTCTTTGCCCCGGTGTTTGAGCTTCGGCTTCCCACGGTGCAGCTGGCTTAGCCTCCTGTGTTGCTTGTTCAGTGCTTAGTTCAGCCACAAGCTTTGCTGAGGGGTCAGTCGACCGGGGTCGCTTGCCAGCTCGACGGGACTTAAGGAGGCGGCCATGGAAGCCAGAGCAATCACGGTTCCCCGAGCTGTAGCCGGACGAAGGGGGCAAGAGGTGGCATGCTCGGTATCCTCGGTGGAAGTAACTGTAATCAGGTTCTTGATCCTGCTCCTTTTTCGCCATTTCTTCTCCCTCGGTTCAGCCGTATGAGGGGGCACATCTGGCAGACTTGGGTTAGGTGGGGGAGATGGAGCCCGAAGGAAGTCTGTGACCTTACTCCTGCGCGGTACTGAATAGCAGTAAAGAGGGGACGTAGCCGAGGAGATCGTGGCAAGTCTCGGTGCCAGTATCTCAGCACGGCCCTGATCGTTTCCCTCGTTGGGATACTGGTAGTTTGCTTGCAGTTCTTCAATAGCTGCAAAAGAAGAAAAAAGAAAAATAATTAGCTCGGCGCGAACAATTTTTGTAAAAAAGATCAGTTGGGAAGATAAGCTTACAAGATGAACTGAAGTTCTTGCTAATATACTAACCAGGCACATCAGCTGTTTCGTAGTTACCGGGTCACGCTAGAAAAAGACGTCGTCGTTCATGTCTTTGTCTAGCATGCCGGTCACTAATCTTTCCCCTACCTGGCCTTATTTTCAAATAATAGTTGAAGCTGTCTTTTGTTCGACCGAGCGTGTATTGACGCAAGATCTTGGCTAGGCCCAGGTTTAAACCGAGCCGGTTGTTCAGCTCGGCCACGCCGTTTATAATTCGGAAGGTGTTGGTAGATACTTGGGTGGGTGCTAGCCCGGTTCTTCTCAAGAATTCGCACATGAGGGGCTGTATCAGGAAACGCAACCCGCCATCGATCATGCTCAGTATGGTGAAGGGGTAGGATTCTAATCTGCCCCATGGATTTATGCCCTCTTCACCGAGCTCCAGGTGTACGTCGACGGGGGACGCCGTACTCCTCGCGGAACACGGCAAGGGCATTCGGCGTGTTTACAAAGGAAGCGGTAGTTGCCCCATGAATGATCGGCTTGTTCAGCACGGCAGTGTTGGTCTGATCAAATTTTGCACAGCGGCTGCTCGGGTCTTTAAGAGCCCTTGTGTTGGTGTCTGGTCCCCTAAGACTCTGCAGTTAAAAGCCAAGTGTAAGTGATAGCGCGCGTCGCGCAAACGAGCTTGAGTTCAACTCGGTCACTTTGGTGGCGTAACAGCACCTCGGTCTTATTGGGTTAGCTCAATAGCTCGATCACTCGAAGCAGACCATATATTAGCCCGGTCAAGCGTCCTAGAGCTTTCTTAACTCGGGCTCTCGCCTAAGTCCTGCAAACTTGGAACTAGCTCGGTCCACTTATGATTTTGGATCAAACGAAGATATGTAGCCCGGTTCAGTCCCAGATCCTCGCTGTGTTCATCACAGAAGATGATGAACAGTTAAGGGAGAAGGGGCATAAATGGTTTTTGATGGCCACACCCTAGGTTAACTTCATTCGAAGTCCTAAAACCTACTGTCATCATGCCCTAGACTCAACTATGACAGTTACAGGCCCAAGTATACAATAAAAACATGAATAACAGATGAAGAGTAGTGGAGGGTTGAGGACTTACAGGTTAGGGCATGGACGGTGGCTCGAAGCAGTGGGACGGGGCCCCCAACGACGGCGAATGTGAAGAATAGGCTTGCGGAGAGGCTCCAATCTCAATAGAATGAGTGAGAGGCAAGAGCTCTGGTTCGCAGGGTTGCTTCAGAACTGAAGATGAACAGAAAATGAAGGGATAAGGGATCTAAAAGGGACTTTTTCGTGTTGACTATCAGGTTACTCAACACACAACCCTCCTCTGCATCCAAGGTTGGAACCAACTATGTAAAAGATAAAACACTAAGCAAGACACAAGCAGAAGAGGATGTATAGATGGATGTGTGTGGTAAGACCAAAAAAGATAGAATTAGAGACGAACATATTCATGAAATGGTAGAAGTAGCACCAATTAAAGATATGTTGAGAGAATAGTTTGATCATGTACAACAAAAACTTGTAGATGCAAAGAGGTGATATGATCACCGTAAATGGCAATGTGAGGGGGAGGAAAAGACTTAAATTGACATGGGATGGTATAATAAAGAAAGATATGATTTTTTTTATTTTATTTAATTGAGCATATAGCGTTTGACGAAACAAGATGGTGAAAAAGAATTTATGTGACTGACCCCACTTGATTGTGACACAAGACTTAGTTTGGTTTGGTTTGATTTTTATTTTTCTTTAGCCTTGTGGTGTAGGTTTGAGTCTCTAAATTCGACTTCTCTAAAAAAGTAGGGGTCAGAATACTTACCTATTACCTTCTTGTGAATGGGAGCTGCGCTATTTTCCCCTAACTTTGTAGTGCAGATCTGAATCATGGAAATCAGCCTCTTTACCAAAAAAAAAAAGAAAAAAAAAAAGGGACCATCTCTCTGAGACCCTATTGCAAGCAGGAGCCTTGCGCCCTAGGTATGGTCAAAGGAGTTGCCTTTGTGATTATGGAATTTTCTTGCGGTGATCATTTAGGGCAGATTACTCAAGGAATGGGCCCAGTTTGAAATTGGTGACAATCAGATAGCCTTCATGAATGAGGTTCAATATTGATGAAGGGGCTGGTCTCTGATTGGGCTCTATCAGCCAGGTTTCTCTTTGCAAAGGTATAAAGCTGGTCTATCAGGATCTATGAGCAAGAGGACAATTTTCAAATGAAATGTTCAGTGGGAGCCCACTGTGATCAGATAAAGGTCCTTATTTGTTAAGAGGAGGAAGGGTAAGTGGAGCAGCATGATTTAAGGCAGTGACTGTTTTTTGCAAACTGAGAGCATGTTAGAAGGAAGACAGTGGCTTGCAGCAAGAGGCAGAAGTGATGGAAAATGTTGACACGGGGAGAGCTCTGTGATGGACGATTGCTTGCAAATAACAGGTAAGTTGCTGAGATGAGAGAGATACTTTATTAAAAAAAGAGAGTTGGTGAGAGATAAGCATGTGATGGGAGCAACTGGTGTTGTATTAACAAATAGTGGTAGCAAAGTGGATTGATTGTGATTTTTTTTGTCACCTCTGGTTCCTTTGTTTTCTTTTGTTTTTTCTTTGAAGAAGATAATACATATGGAGAGAATCAAAGTGTTTAGTTGCTTTTCGAGAGTTTCTCAGCTTGTCAACATATTGCCTTAAAATTTGAATCCTTGGTTCCTTACCATGTGGTCTTATTGGTTGATTCTTACTTTTATTTATCTAAAATGCCAGGATTTTTATTGTCATTAGCTGCAGTCTTTGAAGTTGGCCATTCTTTAATTTTGAGTTGATTATTCTTTAGTAGCTTTAAAGAGAGGCTACCAAAAGAGATGTGGTACATATTTATGCTTCAAATGGTTAAGCTTTGCATGCCATGTCTGAGTCATTAGCCTTTTTGTCAGTTGCATTATCTTTCTGTAGTTTTCTTCTTGTTGTAATTTGTATGTCCTGCTAGTTCACTGTTGTTTTTTTCAATTTGGATGTATCGTATGGATGGAATCTAACAGCTTTAACTAACTTGCAGTTCAAGAATTGCACAGCAAGGAGGTGAAATCGTCATATGATTCATATTTGAAAGGTCTCACAATATTAAAGGTGATCTTGGGAACAGTTTGATGCTTAAAATATTTGCAATTTTCCCTGAACAAAGTGCTGAAGTGTTTAGTTGCATGGTTACCCAACAGGTTTTTACATATTTTTTTGCTGATTTGGTGGTTTTGGGGAGTCCCTGTGGCTTTCATGTATAAGAAACTTGTGGAGCCCTTTGGTAATGCCTTCTTGACGTTAATATCCCATTTCATATTTGTGAATGCTCTTTTCCAGTTTATTGTTGATGTCTTATACTTTCTATTACCCTCTGTTTTTTTAGACGTAAAACATTTTCTGAATTATTTTTTTTTATTATTATTATTTTTTTTTTTGGCGTTTGGTAGAAACAACAAATGTTTTCCATGGTCAAGAGCTGGGCAATAATAGCTTCTCCGCGTCCCAAAGTATCCACTTTTAAATGGTGAAAAACTAATGCCACCACACTACTATCACCATCGCCATCACCACCACCACGGCCACCGGCTTCTACCTCTACTCCTCCACCACCACCAATACAACCATTAGTATATTAGTTTCAACGATACAACCAAACATATGAAAACGCTTTAGAAAACATTTTATGTAGAAAATATTTTTTGCCTAAACAAATAGAGCGTTAATGTTTAGTATAGTTTCTATTGTTGTGATACTGCACTTTTTATTCGAATTGACAACAACAAAAAAAAAATTATATATATTTTTTATAGATAGCACACTACAAAGCTACACCAATCAGCTGGCATGATTATTTTTCCATTACTTGAAGAAATAGAAATGCTTGAAAGGTTACTGTTGTGTCTTGATTTAATACAATTCTTCTTTTGCAGGGAAGGTGCTATCTTGAAGAGCATGTAGTCCTTTGGATGATAATGTTATGGTAAATGAAATATTCACCATTTTCAAACCGTTTTATTTAATTTTTGTGTTGTCATTAGAGAAATGTTCCATTAAATTCTCTCCAGTTATAGACAATCTTGTCCTTTCTTACCATTTCCACGCTTGTCCTCTTTGGCCTTTTGCTGTTTCTTTTAACATCCTAATATGGATCAAATCATTTGCACATGGCCATAACTAGGGATGGCCACGGGGCAAGGGCTTTTCCCTAATTAAGTTAAAATATCAAGTTATTTCTCAAATTAGACCTAATTTTGACGGATTTTTTAAAATAAGCTAAAACGTGATTAGAAATCACGCTTTCACCGTTTTTGTAATCTAACCGCAGAAAATTTGTAAAATTTTAATTAAAAAAGCGTAGTTACAAACCGCGTTTTTAAGGAAATTTGATTTATAAATAAAGCGTTGTTTCTAACTACGCTTTTAAATATATATATATATATTTTCCAAAAAACGTGGTTTCTGACCACGCTTTCTTAATCAAGTTGTGTTGTAAAGAAAGCGTGGCTAGAAACCACGCTTTTAATAATAGACCAAACAACATCACGCACTCACAAACACACTCACACTCTCTCTCTCTCACACACACACCACTCACAAACACACTCACACTCACATCAGACATATATAATTTTTAATATATATAAATAATTATAAAATTGAAACCAATATTAAATATATATAATAATAATTTATAATAGCAAATAATAATCAACTATATAAAATGATTACTTATTTATTTTAATTCTTAATTTTTTTATATTTTTTTATTTTAAGGTTTAAGATTTAGGGTTTAATTCTTAATTTTTTTTATTTTTTGTTTGGTAACCATTTCGTTTTCAGTTTATATTTACAAAAATTTTAAAAACTGTCATAAAAACTTATTTGATAATTTTGTTTTGGTTTATAAATGATTGTCTCAGTTTATAAATTTGAGAAAAAAACGTAAACTCAAAAAATGAGTTTATGTTTTCAGTTTTCAATTTTTTTTTTCAAATAAATTTTTTTTTCAAATAAACTTTTTTTCAATTATTTTTTTAGTTAATTTTTTTTTCATTTTTTTTCAAATAATTTTTTTTTCAAATATTTTTTTTTCAACTAATTTTTTTCAGATATGTTTTTTTTTCAATTAATTTTTTTTCCAATTAAATTTTTTTCAATTATTTTTTTAATTAATTTTTTGTCAATTATAATATGTGTGATCCCATTGTCATAAATAATAAATATAAATATTTTAGGCTTGAACAAACATATCTTGTAGTTTATGTTTTTAAATATTTTTAAATATTTTGTTCAAACCAAACGCGTTTGTAATTTATGTTTTTCTAAAATAAACAAAAATAAGTTTATAAATTTTTTATAAACATAAACAAAAAACGTAAACGTTACCAAACGCTACCTTAGTATTTAGGTATAAATTTTTTTTTTTTTAAGGTTTAGGGTTTAATTCTTAAAATTTATTTATTTTTATTTTAGGGTTTAGGATTTAGGGTTTAGAATTTATAGTTTAATTCTTAAAATTTATTTTTTTTATAAATCCAAAAGCCTAAATCCTAAACCCTAAAATAAAAATAAATAAATTTTAAGAATTAAACCCTAAACCCTAAAATAAAATAAAATAAAAAATTTATCTCTAAACACTAAAATAAAAAAAAAAATTAAGAATTAAAATAAAAAAGTAATCATTTTATATAGTTGATTATTATTTGCTTTTATAAATTATTATTATATATATTTAGGCCTCGTTTGGGGACTGGCTATTTTAGCCAAAAAGTCAAAAAGCCAACTAAAACTAGTCACATCACCTCTCTACTTTTCTGCACATCTTTTCGTAAAAAGTCAAAAAGTTACTAAAATAGCCTGTTCCCAAACGAGGCCTATTGGTCTCAATTTTATAAAATAAAATTTATATATATTAAAAATTATATATGTTTGATGGGAGTGTGAGTGTGTGTGAGTGATGTGTGTGTGTGCGTGAGAGGGAGAGAGAGAGAGAGAGAGAGAGAGTGCGGTTAGAAATCACATTTTTTGGAAGAAAAAGAAAATTATTTAAAAGCGTGGTTAGAAACAACGCTTTATTTATAAATCAAATTTCCTTAAAAACGTGGTTTATAATCACGCTTTCTTAATTAAAAGCGTGGTTTGTAACCATGCTTTTACGATTTTACAAATTTTCTGCAGTTGGGTTACAAAAATGGTGAAAGCATGGTTTCTAACCACGTTTCAGCTTATTTTGGGAAATCCGTCAAAATTAAGCCTAGTTTGAGAAATAGCTTGGTATTTTAGCTTAATTAGGGAAAAGTCCCAAACAAATAGCATAAGTTAAAATAATTAATAATACAAATATATATTTAATTTATAATTATATTTTTTCTCACAATCATTAAATTAATTATAAAAAAAAAATCAATTAATTTTTCAAATACACCTATATATTTTAATCAAATTAAAATAATCAAAAATTAAATAACCATCTCAAATAACCCCCTCACCAACCAAAGCTCAGTTGTGTTGGTCTAGTAGATGGTATGGGCTTTGAAACGCATTGGTCTTCTTTTTTTTTTTTTTTTTTTTTTGTTACAGGAAAATCCTCCCAACCCGCCCGCAGGTCCAAGGCAGCGCCCCTTACAGAGATCACCAAGGTGTCTTGTTAGTCGGACTGAGTGAGGAGACTATAACCTGAGAACTTGCCCCGACCTCCCAAGACAAGCTCCGCTTAAGTCAGGACTCGCACAGTGGAGGAGTATTGAACCCACACCAAGTGTTGACTAGACAACTTGAAGTCCAACCTCCTAACCAACAGTGCTTCGCCCAGGAGATTGGCCTAAGGAGGGAGTTGAACTTGTGACCTTGGGGCTGAAACCCCAAGGCCATACCACAATGCTACACCCCCTTGGTTACGCATTGGTCTTCGTCATACAAAACGAATCTTCCGTGTTACACGTGTCTTGACCTTACATTTGGTGGTATTTTGGAAAGTTGGTACAAAATTAATTTTTTGAATTTTTTAGTCTATTTTATCTTTTTGTGAATAAAAAATGTGAGTGATGATATGATCCAAAATGAGTAAAAAGTTAAAAACTGACTTTTTATTTGGTTGTCAAAGCACCCCAGATAAACCTTCCCCCTTCTATCAAACAAAAATGCTTACAACTCGTTTTTTTTTTTTTTTTTTTTTAATCTCACAATTCTTTTTAGATTTTAATCATTGATGGTGTAGGCCTCACACATACATAAATGAATTCCACACATATATCAATAATTGAGATTTAAGAGGGGCTGTGGGATCCCAAAAAAGGAGTCTCGATCATTATTACCTATCAAATCTCATTTTAATTTTTTTAAAATTATAAAATAAATTACAAATATTTGTTTAAAATATCAATTTTCTCTTGTAATTTTAAAAATTATAAATACACCTTTGTATTAATTTTTATTTAAGAAAATTAACCAAAATAAAATAAAATAATAAAATTATTTAAATTATTAATTTAAATATATTTTTGATATCATTTAAATTATTAATTAACTTTATAATTTTTTAATAAAAATAGTCATTTATTATTTGATTAAAAACTTGAATGAATGAGATGTAATTTTTATAACCACAGTAGGCAATTTATATTTAAGACAAACCTTAGAAAGTGTATTTGTTATTACACTTACGCCTATTTTAAGAAGTCAAAGTTTTTAATCAAAAAGTCACTATAAAAAGTTAACTATTTTATTTTCTTTTTATGCATCTTTTCATAAAAAAAATTAAGGTTGCGTTTGGTAGAATTTTAGAATTGTGATTTAAGAATAGAGTTCTATTTTGAGTTTGTGAGTTTTGAAATTATGATTTGGCTGTGAAAAATTTGTTTAATTATTTGTTTTGAAAAGAGTTTTGAATTAAGTTTAGAAAAATTAATGTGACATTATATTTTATTTAAAAACTTACAACTCATAACTAACACACACAACCCAAAATTCTATTCAAAGCTCATGAAATTTTTTTAAAAATTGGAAAAATATTTTTTATTTAATATATAAAGAATTACAGGTGCCAATTGCCAAAAAAAAAAAAATTGCACTATTTCGGTTAACCAGCTGGACATCCGGGAGGACGACCAGGTAGGCAAAATTCCAAAATTCAAATCCCGCTTGAAACGAGTTTTTAAAAGTGGTGTGGAATTAATTTTTGAACGCTCTATCCAAACAAAAGGTTCAGGGAAAGGGGTGGAATCATATTACAAAAGCCTCTCCAAACACAATCTAAATTTTTCTTACAAAGTCAATTCTCAAAAGGGGCATTTGGGCGATAAATCTACTTTTGGATTTTCTTTGGGTAATTGTATTTCTACACACTAATTCCCCTCAATACACACACTTAATGAACACTTTCTCAATACACACATTATAAAGATATAAATTCTCAGTATATATCTCTATATTCTAATATTATCCTCATTTTCAATTTTAAAACCCCAAGGCTATGTTTGGTTTAATTTTTGAATCAAAATTTTAAAATTTTTATGAGAAAAATATAAATTAATTTGACGAAAATAAATAGTAAGAATTTTTTTTTTTTCATTTTTAAATCTTTTTACACCTAAAAAGATGAAACCATATTGAAATAATAAAAAAAAAATTTATTTATGTTTTAAAACATAATCTAAAACTATACCAAACAAAATCTTTTTTTTTTTTTTTTTTTTTTTTTCCATTCATCCACTCATCTTTTACTGTCATTGCCGTCACTTTCAACCCTTCATCACCACTTCTAGCTCATCCCCCCTCCATTCTAGACTACCACAGTCAACATTGAGTAATTCGTGGTGAGAGACTTGTGGGAGTGTATGGTTCATGGCCAAGAGTAATCGCAGACAGATAAAAAAAGAAGCGACGGGAGGGGATAACGGATGAGAAAGGTGGCGTTCGCGATAGAGGATGGTTGTGGCGTTTTAGAAATACGATTTGAGTAGAAGAAGATGAGAGCATTATGATATTTTTATTCTAAGACAAAATTGTATTAATGAAAATTTTCATTAAATATGTGAACTGAGTGAAATTAATGTGTGGAAATAGAATTGCCCTTTTCCTTGCCTAAAGGTCCAAACATTATGGGATTGTTTGGGATTATCTTTTTTACTTTTTATGAAATATAGGTTGGGTATGAGTTGGGTTTGAAGTGATGTGATAGAGAAGTGATATAATTTAAATAAGATGATATGATTTAAATAAAATAATAATTTTAACTTTTTAACTTTTGGGTAAATTACAAACACCCCCTCGAGGTTTGGTGAAAATACAAATTCCCCCATGAGGTTTGAGAAATTACATCCCGCCCCCTGTAACAAGTCCGCGAGGGACCTCGCTACAGTTCAAACTTGATTTGTGTCACGGTTCTCAATCTGAATCAAAGAGTCCAAATCCAGCAAATCGTTTTGAAAAAACAGATTTTTGAAAGAAGTGCCAAACATGGACTGCTTTGCCAGATACAGAGCCGCCACCTAAATATTTTATTTTTGGGAAAATTTAGGAAACCCTGACTCGTTGCCTAAGGCCACGTGTCTGTCATCACCAAAGTTGTCTCGGCTCGGGAACTTGGGTACGATTGGGGAAGGTCATTTCGTGAGCACCCCCGCTCGCCCGATCAAAGATCGGCCTCTACTAACCATGATATCGAGGTTTGAAAACATTATGTGCTCTTATTCCGGTTATTAGCCTAGATTTACTATGTGATGCGCACAGTATACAAGTATAGACTGGGTCGCCTGAATTGGAACAAAACATTTCCTGTTTATTTTTGAAAGCGATTTGCTACTCGCAAGTAGGCTTAAAATGCAGATTTTGCCACCCTCGGGTGGGCTTTAGGAAAGATGGTTTTGCCACTAGCTAGTGGGCTTAAGACTCACAGTCAATGTATTGTTCCAATCCAAATAACTCAACCTTTACCCACAGGCATTCAGGCAGTTATATCATATAAGCACATAACCTCATGGTAAGTATGCTATCATGGCAGTCACTCACACGCATGCAAGGATGCTAAAGCATAAAAACTTACCGAGTACTCCAAGCCAAAACAGAAGCTAATTAGAAATCCATGCATGATCCTAAATATACAGAAGTGCCTAATGCAACACATGCAAAATGCAACTACAAGCAGGCTCGGCTATTCTAAACATGGCATGTGAAATGCTACAACTAACAAGTATTCAACTTGGAATTGAAATACAATGCAGTTAGTATGATGCGCCGAGTCTGATGTATGCAAGACAAATGAATGAATGCAAACATGCTATCATACTGTATGCTAATTGAAACATGCCCTAATCTAACCATCGTAAGCTGGTAAATAAAATGGAGAAAGACGTGGGGTTGGAAGACATACATCACACGCACGCACACTTATTACAACATTGCCCTCGCTCGGAGGGTCCGAATAAATAATACAATCCCAAATAAATAATACAGTCCGAATAAATACAAAATCCTAATTAATTAACAAATTAAACTAGGAAAGCTGTAAACTAGCATGCAAGCTAGGGACTGCCTCGACTCTGCTCCGGATAATGAATGATGTATGCTCGGGTTACTGGCGCGAAAATCCATTGCGACGCCTCGATTAGCCTCTGTTTCCAGTTCATGCTCGGAATATTGTGCAAAGCTCTGAAAGGCTGTTGATTCTTGATTTGCTGCAACAGAGAGCAAGAAAGGGGCATGGCAATATATTTTCACATATGTATGCTTACCTCGATCCTCGTGCCACCAACCACGCATCTCGATGCATGATGGCCGAGGGGTCGAATTGCACGACTCAATATGAAATGAATGCACGTATAAACACAACAAGACCGAGACTCCATCATGGATAATCCGGAGTGTCGGCGACAGGGAATTGAGACACGTTCCGTCACTCGAAGTACGAAACGTCCCTCGTTTCCCGTGCTTGGGCTAACTCTTATCACAAACACAATGCAATATGCATGACATGCATGAATGCAATCCTAACATGCAAACCTAGCATACACAACGCTATGAAATGGCATACACAATGCGCGATGTAACATGGTATACACGATGCTCTAACATACAACCTAGCATACACAATGCTATGAAATGAAATGGCATACACAATGCATAACGGACTTACACCAACACAAGTGGACCTCAGCCACACTCACATAGGAGGCCATTAGATGGAAAATGAGACACTCGAGATGCGTGCACGCATGCACGCAAATCGAGGACCGAACCTGAGGCACGAATGCCACTCTACCAAAGCATGGTAAGACATGGAACATGATATGCAAACAAGTAAATTTCAGCACTAAAACATGATGCTAAACAGCCCCGAAGCATGGCAATATGGCACCCGATGCATGAGATGAACCCCGAAACTCAAAACTAGGCATACGCAATGGCCTATAGCTATACAAAGCATGCATTATTAGATCATGAAGCATGAAGACAGAGTCAAGGCAGTCCTAAAACATGAACTTTTCTAGTTCAAAGCATTGCCAAAAGATGCTAGCAAAATGGCCTAACATAGCATGCAACTTTGACTATCAAACATGGATTACATGGCAAGTACATGAAACAAGTGAGCACTCACCAAACCAGAAAAAATCAGTGAACTAAACATGCCAAAATATGCCCAAATAAACATGGAGAGGCAGCCAACACATGCACAAATGAGAGGCTCCTTTAGAGGGCATACAAAGGGATTATTAGGCACATACAAGATAGACATGAAGCATGACCAAAACAACTCCGGAAATCAAATATGGTAGTCCCAAAACTCACCAAATTGACCCTGAAATGTGACTTAAAAGCATGCAAGATAGGGTCTCTTTGAAAGGCCAAAATGACCACCAAACAAGTCAAGGTGAGAGGGGGTCACCCCCCTCTGATTTGGAGGCTCAAAATAGTATCAAGGCCACTGGAAATCTACTGGATTCCAGTGGCTAGAAGACCAAACAAAGCATGCAAATGGAGCTTAGGTGTAAGACTCAAAACAAGGGACAATCAAGCATTCAAGGAAGCATGTGACCTCAAATAAGAAAATTCCCTTAATAAAACATGAAGATGATGTCAAAACAAGCCTTTTTCCAGTTTATAACAGATCTCAAAAGTGAACACAAATAGGGCCAATCTATCATGCAAAAATGGCCCTAAAAGAGAGAATAGAGACAAGGGACAGCAGCTGGCGCAAAATGGAAAAGAACCCTTCAACAAAGTTGAAGAGGGGCTCAAAACATGATACTTTACATTTTACATCAAGCCACGAAAATAAACACAAGTGAGGCTAAACTATCATGCAAGAAAAGGCCTAAAAGAGGGATAAAGAGACAAGTGGTAGCAACTGACCTCAAACAGAGGAGAGCCCTTCAACAAAGTTTAAGAGAGGCTCAAAAAAAAACATTTCACAGTTTATGGCCAAGTCCAAAAAAGCTCACAAATAAGCCTAAAATACCATGCAAAAAAAGGCCTAAAAGAGAGTTAAAGAGGCAAGTGATAGTAGGAGACCTCAAACAGCAAGAGGTCCTTGATCAAACATGAAAAGGAGTTCAAAATATGACTATTTACAGTTTGGGTCGGAGCCCAAAAATGTAACCAAGTATGGCTTAGATATCATGCAAAACAAAGCTTCAAAAGGGGAGAAGAGGACTTACCCTTGAAGACCAACTTTCCAGCAACTTTTGGTCCAAATTATTGAGCCTTCAACCTCTTCAAATGTCCTCCAAAGTGCTGGAATGAAGGATGGAGGTCTTGTGCTATGAGGTGTAGGGTAAATGGTGCCAAAACCTTAGGGTTTTGAGGCTTGGAAGAGAGGGAGAGGGAGAGTTGTATGCAATGGTTCTTAAACAATTTTTTTCACCCCCCAAAATGCAGCTGGAGCTGCTGGTTTTATAGAGGGAGAGAAGGAAAAAAGGGGGGGGGGAAATCAAATTCAAATTTCCCCCCCAAAAGGTTGACCCTCGGGTACAGGGCCTAGAGGAAAACAAATTGCACAACTACAACACCCTTGGGGAGGGTACCATGGCCGGCCAGCTCAAAAGGGCAAAAAAGGTCATTCAACCAGCTAGGTGGCCGGCTTGCCACATTTTCTGGCCGGCCTGCTACTTTCAGGACAAAAAAATGGGTCTGCCGGAAAGAAAGGTGGCCGGCCAGTAATAGGGAAGTCCAATGGTGGCCGTTCAAGTATCTAAATTGAAGCCCCGGAAGTTATCTTTCTAATGGCGCAAACCTTGCATTAAAATTCCTCCTGTGGAAAAAGTTATGCCCTTTTTAGTGAAGCCGCGTAGATTCGGTCCAACCGGAGTAATGCCCTACTTCAATCAACTATATCTCCCCCGTCCGGAATTGGATTTAGGAGATTCTTGAGTGCAAAATGAAGCCCCGGACGTCTTATTTCCAACGGTGGTGGCCTCATAGCTTGATTCCAAGTATGCAAATGAATAGGCCCGATTCGGCGAGGGCTGCTCGACTCTTTCTTAACGGTTCATGCCCGTTTTGTCCCCCAACTGGATTTCTTCCCTCTTCTCCTCTTTTCTTCAACTCCAAACCCCTAAGCAAGGTGTTTTGAAAGATTTTTCAAAGATTTCTCAAAGATTTCATCTCTCTTTCATTCATTTCCACTTTGTCCTTGCTCAGTTTATCGAGAAGCGCAACATTTAACGAAATGCGAGCGTTGGAACATCGTAGAAACTTTATTTCAAAAATGTTTTGAAAGAGAGGGTTTTAAGGTCTAAAATCTTTTGATCAAGATTGTTTTGGTCCAAAAAGGGGTATGAAGTTGAGCTTTGACTCTCTCATTGCCGAAGAAACTGAACCTTTGCCCTGCACATCTTTCGAAACCATCAGTCGCGTCCAAGTCTTAAAGGCGATCAAAAATGGGGTGTCTACAGTTGCCCCTCTTTGACAGAACTCGGAAGTCAAGGAGTGACGGGAGTGAATGTCAAAGCCCAGAGACGACCCATTTTTGACAAGGCCGAAGACTTGGACAAACAAACAAAATACAGATAAATAAATGGTTGCGCCCGCAGGCTGCCTATGTATCCCTTTGCAAGGAATCAAACCAGCGTAGTTCAGGGGCAGGATGCAAAATGATATGCAGAAATATTTTGATAATTGGATTTATACACTACGTGAAGCCGATTTGATAATTGGACTTATATGCTATGCGAAGCCGGTTTGAAAATTGGACTTATACGCTACGCGAAGCCGGTTTGATAATTGGACTTATACGCTACGCGAAGCCAGTTTGAAAATTGAGGATTCATGCAATGCACTGCAATGTAGTGGCTAAAATGCAATGTAATAGCTAAAGGGTAAAGGTACCTTACAGGGCCAATTGGCAATGACTTACCTCGACAATGTCCTACCTCATGCTGATGTGGGAATCTTCCTCTTCTTCTCAGTTGAACCATAGGTACTACTTTTCTCCCTGACTATGGTTGCAGCTTTCCCTATTCTCCAACAAGGTGACAGATAAGTTGGATCAGTATCCAGAATTGAGGTGCATACAGATGCTATCTCAATCTATGGGGCTGCCATACAGATTTCAAGCCGAGGATATACCCCTGGGTATTTAAACCAGACTTTAGTCTCGGAAATCCTGAACCTTTGCGTTCTAGGCATAAGCCATTCGAACTCTAGTTTCCACCGTCTCAGTTGGTCTCCTAGGAACTCACCGCAAACACAGGCAGGTAGCTATACCAGACCACCGGAAGTCGTTCGGGCACGACAAATACTAAAGGAATTGCACCTTTCGAGGATTTAAGGTCTCCTAGACCGGAGAGTGCACGAGACAGTGCGAATGAAGATACAGGATTTAAGGTCTCCCAGACCAGACAATAAAACAGATACGATGCAATGGATGTAATAGATGTGATGCAATAGATAATAGATGCGATGCAACAGAGAGTACAATAGATGCAAAATGACGCCATACGCCAACCACGCTGGACTCGTGAGTGGAGGAAGAACAAAGAAAATCAATCAGGAGTGCGTTCCACGCAACTTAAGATAAATTCCAAACACGCTGAAATCGTGTGAGGAAAGGGAGGCTCCAATCACGCTGAAATCGTGAGAAGAGGTAAACAAAGACAACCCGCCCAGCGCGTCTACAACGCAACTTGGGATAAATTCCAAACACACTGAAATCGTGTGAGGAAAAGAACACTCTAACCACGCTGAAATCGTGAGAAGAGGTCTGAAAACAACCGCTCAAGTGCGTGCACAACGCAACCTGAGATAAAATCCAAATACGCTGAAATCGCGTAAGGAAGAGAACACTCTAACCACGCTGAAATCGTGAGAAGATATCCTAAAACAACCCGCCCAGCGCGTCTACAATGCAACCTGGGATAAATTCCAAACACGCTGAAATCGTGTGAGGAAGAAAACACTCTAACCACGTTGAAAAAGTGAGAAGAGGTCCGAAAACACCCGCTCAAGTGCGCGCACAACGCAACTTGAGATAAAATCCAAACACGCTGAAATCGTGTGAGGAACGGGACACTCAAACCACGCTGAAACCGTGAGAGGAGGTCCAAAAACAACCCGCCCAGTGCGTCTACAACGCAACCTGGGATAAATTCCAAACACGTTGAAATCGTGTGAGGAAAAGAACACTCTAACCACGCTGAAATCGTGAGAAGAGGTCCAAAAACAACCGCTCAAGTGCGCACACAACGCAACCTGAGATAAAATCCAAACACGCTGAAATCGTGTGAGGAACGGAACACTCAAACCACGCTGAAATCGTGAGATGAGGTCCAAAAACAACCCGCCCAGCGCGTCTACAACGCGACCTGGGATAAATTCCAAACACGCTGAAATCGTGTGAGGAAAAGAACACTCTAACCACGCTGAAATCGTGAGAAGAGGTCCAAAAACAACCGCTCAAGTGCGCACTCAACGCAACCTGAGATAGATTCCAAACACGCTGAAATCGCGTAAGGAACGGGACACTCAAACCACGCTGAAATCGTGAGAGGAGGTCCAAAAACAATCCGCCCAGCGCGTCTACAACGCAACCTAGGATAAATTCCAAACACGCTGAAATCGTGTGAGGAAGAGAACACTCTAACCACGCTAAAATCGTGAGAAGAAGTCCAAAAACAACCGCTCAAGTGCGCACTCAACGCAACCTGAGATAGATTCCAAACACGCTGAAATCGCGTAAGGAACGGGACACTCAAACCACGCTGAAATCGTGAGAGGAGGTCCAAAAACAACCCGCCCAGCGCGTCTACAACGCAACTTGGGATAAATTCCAAACACGCTGAAATCGTATGAGGAAAAGAACACTCTAACCAAGCTGAAATCGTGAGAAGAGGTCCAAAAACAACCGCTCAAGTGCGCGCACAACGCAACCTGAGAAAGTCCCGGAAGACAACGATCCCAAACGCTGCTCAGCATAAAAGGATAAATGGTAGAAGATAACACAAGATGCAAATAAATGCAAGTATGGTGTGCATGACAATACCAATGGAAGAATGCATAACAATACAGGTGGAAGGGTGCATATCTTTGAAGCAGGCTTGATCTTGCGCTTGAGGTAGAGGCACACTCATACTTCGGAGCATTGACAAGGCTTGAAAAGGTACATCCGGAATGCAATCACGGAATTTTCTAAAGTTGAAGCACACTCAGATGCTTCGATTTTCCCTCTTTTCTTTTGCTTTGCAGTCTGGAACCCATGTAGCTTCAGATAGGTCCTGGTTTTACTGTTCTCACATGACCTGGGTTAAACCGTGCGGTTTTATGAAAGAACGAATCTTGTTTTGCACAAACGTGAAGAATGACACAGCACTTTGAGCACAAAACGATTTTATTTTTGAAATTGAGAGATGAGTTTTCGACCAGGTATTGAGCCTACTACTGAACACGGTGAAAAAGACTCAACAACGAAAAACAAAAGGTAAACAACCTAAACACATCGAGACACGCTCGGAACGACTCAAAGCAAGAATCGAGACAAACAAAACAAGAGACATGACACACCAACGTGTTACAAAGACGAGAGACCTCTCAGTGCACAAGGAGCCAGTTTCTCCGGGTATTATTCCCACCCTTTCTCATTTGTGATTCTCACATCACTCGGCCCTCAGGCTCTGTTTTTCTGAAAAAGCCCTTTTCTCACTTTTTCTCTCAGCGCACATCTCTCTATTCTTCAATCTCTTATTTTTTATCCCTCCCCTGGGTGGTTGATGGATAAACAGAAAGTTGTGGGGTCTTGCCCCTAGCATTCCGCTAGATTCTTCCTCTTCTGCTCACAACAGTGAGTTTCTCCCACAGAGGGGTTGCGCTACAACTGGGTGTGTAGCAAATCTGCAGCTAACATCGGTTGACGATGCTCTGCTGGGGAGTTTGGACGTGATCAGATCTATCCAGATGAGAGAGTGGAATATCTGGCCCCATTCCAGTTCGTGCTTCGCACTTGGCTTGATACCTCGTTGCTTGGAGGGTGAGAGAGCTTTCAGCCCTTTGTTGTGCCCTTTTTTGGCGAATACGGTGCCCTTTCTGGCAAGTAGAGTGCCCTTTCTAGCAAGTATTTTGACAAAGGGGAAAAAACAGAACACCTGACTCAACTACGCCCCTAGTTCATTATTTTGACCATTTTTGTTTTGATTTTTCTACTAAAACAATTTTGACCAATATGAGAGTTAGATTAACGCGCTTGTTCGATTTTCTGATTCAAAATCATGCAAGTTAGGTTATGAGCACTGAAAATTTTCCTTTTTTGGGTCTAGGAAAGTGGTCCAGTTTTAGAAAAATGGAATAATTTTCGAGAGAATTAGTCAACCTCAGTAAAAATTCTCAAAAACTGTTTTTGCAAACGGCCACTGCTCAACGAGCACGGAACCTACTCTTGAGATGCACAACCTCAGATCCGAAGGAAAATTGCCCCTTGTTTGAAGAGAGCTGTATGGCAACGGAAAGTTGCCCCTTGTTTGAACGGCACCGCGGCGCATTGAATGGCGACGGAAAGTTGCCCCTTGTTTGGATGGCACCGCAGCGCATTGTAGTCAGTCCTCAAAGTGATGAACACAACCAAACTCTCGAATACAGAGAAGGCGAAGATGATCAAAACCATTACATGGGCACAATCAAATTGAAGTGTTTTACGGCTGGACTTCAGGATGAAGTTGCCTACGTATCTCAAAGATGGGAATCAAGCCTTACGTAGTTCGGGGTTAAGGTACACTCGGGTATTAACCTCTCCTTTTTAGGCTCTAACTTTTGCCAAGGCGCCCGTTGCGGGTTTTCGACCTTGCGAGCTTTGTTCTTCTTTCTTTCTTTCTTTTTTTATATTCTTTTCATTCCTTTTTCTTTCTTTTTTTTGTATTTTTCTTTTTCTTTTCTTTTTGCATTTGTTGTTTTTTTTTTTTTTGTCTCGCTCTAACTTTTGCCTGGGTCACCCTTCTGGATTGTCAACCCAGCGAGCCTCTCAAAAGGTAAAAGTGTAACTTGGTCCATGCCAAATGGTTGTAGGGTTTTGAAGTCATCCGTATCCAGGAGAGTGGCTGTTGATTTGCAAGAGGACTCATCTTCGGCTCTTCGAGCACATCTAACATCTTTGCCCCTAGTTCAAAGGGTGCTTCCGACCTAGCTTCGCAAGCTATTTTTGGTAACATCTGGTCTTCTTGATCTGATTTTCTTGCCGCTAATTCATGGGCTGCTTCGAATTTGGCCACTCAGGCCTCACATTGTAGTTGACCGTTGAACGTTCTGATTTCGAGTTCAAGGTTCGAAAGTGAGGAGTTAAGTCTCGGGGCTGAGAGCGATCCTGAGCTGCACAATCTCAAAAGTGATTCCACATATGTCCTCGCAGGACCGCGCAAAACATTTTTTGAAAGTTTTTAAGAAAGCGACAAATCGCTCGCGCTGAAGACAGTGTAGAACCAATCTGGATCAAAGCTAGGGTCCTTCTCAGTACTCACACTAACAAGCATGTTCTCGATCATTAAGGGCTTAGCATGCCTCTCTTTCTCTTAATTGATCAAGTTTTGCAAAACCCGAGGAATTCCTTCCTCTTCGTTTTTATCACAATGTTTCAAAAAAGGTTTTGGAAAACTTAGGTCGATGCAATGAATTCAAGGCACAGAAAAGACACAGCTTCTAGTCAAATACTGCCATCTCATTTGGAATTTTTGGTACAACTGGCACACGGCAGAAGCAAACACAAAAGCATGAAAAACCACTGCTGTTCATTCAAATCTGTTGGCGTTACTGGCTCCAAGGCAGAAACAGACTCAAAACAAAACGAAAAGACAAACACAAAACAAAATGGTGACGCCCGAGGTAACACCCCCCGGAATCACCCGACTCCTATATAACAGGACTAACTCGATACAACAAGACAGACCCAAAACAAAAGAGACTGACTCAAAGCAAAAAGACAGACTCAGAACAAAACAACAAGACCTACCCAATACCCAAGTCAAAAAGCACAAAAGCTAGCATTCGCAAATGCTTAAAACAGTGCATGCCATCCACCATATCTGGAGTAAACTGAGCGCTGCCCGCAGGTGGTTCATCCCCCCAATCACATCACATTATCCCCCAAGTTCACCGATCCAGTGCCAATAGACTTTGCAGAGCTTGGCGCGGCAATGACCCCGTTGTCAATCAGATCTTGCACTTCGTGGCGAAGACGAGAGCAATTGTTGGTGCCATGACCGGTTTGCTGATGGTATGCACAGTACTGGGTAGCATCATGTGTAGTCAGAAGAGGGTTCGGGAGAGGCCGAGACTCAAGGGGTTTGAGATGGCCTTGTCCAACAAGGACTTGGAGAGCTTTGGACAAAGGCATATAGAGGGTGTGGAAGACCCTCTGACCTCGGGGTTGATACTTCAAGGTTTGTGGATTTTTGCTGGACGCACCAATAAAGAGATTGGCAGGTGCTGGTCTGGTTTGTTGATCTCTTCTGAGTGCAGGATTATAGCTGAAAGGAACGTTTCTGATACAACGACCCTTCTCCCAGCTTGCCCCTTGATTCAAACTGCCCCCAACTTGAGTGGCGCAAATGTCGTCCACAGTTTTTGCAACGACTGCGAGCACTTGCTCTTTGTTCAGTCCCTCGGCTTTCAAAGCCTCAACAGCCAACAGAAGATGTTCATGGGGATCCATGCCTGCCCCTACCTTGTTCTTATCACTTGCCTCCACTTGGTCAAGGGATCGGCCTTCTTCAAATGCAGCCCGTCCCAAGATTGGGGAGCCTTTTGTCGTGAAACTCTTAGCATGTGTTGTGGTCGATGATAGAGCCAATGTCCCAGAGGCTAGATCTGTCACAGTTCTTTGAAGATCTTCGATCATTCTTTTTAGCTCAGAAGTAGTGGGCTCACGGGTTTGAGATGATTGGGGCCCAGGTGCATCCATCATGCATAAGTCCATGCTTTCTGGAATGAACACCTCAGGCTTGGGTAGATGGGCTGGGGTGATGTATATGCTGGGGTCGAAGGTGGATGGTAGTGTATGGATGAGGTTGAGGTGGGGAGGTGACGAGTCAGTACTAACCTGAGGTCCTTTTGGTGGAGCTAGGGTCTCTTCATCAATAAGATCCTGAATCTTATGACGGAGGCGGATGCAACGGTTCGTATCATGACCGTGCTGTTGATGGTAAGCACAGTATTTAGCTGGGTCATATCTTGGCGGAAGAGGGTTTGAAAGGGGTTGGGGTTCTAGAAGTTCTAGGTGCCCTTCTTCTCGTAGCTTTTTCAAAGCTTGAGAGAGACTCATGTAAAGAGGATGGAATTTTCGGGCTTGGGGCCGAGTTGAAGTGGTTGGTTCTTGGCCATTGAGGGAAGTGGTGATAGTGTCTACTTCTGAGCATTTCGCAGCTGTGCTACCATCAGTAGTAGCATTGGAACTGTGAGCAACATTCCTCTTCAAAGGCTCATTATCTTCTGCAAAGATCCCTTGTCTTATGGCATCCTCGATTTGACCCCCATTTCATGAAGGGTTGGAAAGGTAAACAGAGGCAGAACGACCATCTTTTGCAGCAACTTGCCATGCAAATTCCGAACAATCATCCTGATCTGATCTTTGTCGGAAGGCCTTGTAGTCATCATTGAGGCCTTTGCTCTCCATTTCGTTACGAATTCTGAGAAACCCTCCTTTGGTTCTTGGCGGGTGACTTCGAGATTACGAGTTGTGACCTCGATCTGTGTGTTGTAGGAGTATTAAGCAATAAAGGCCTC
This sequence comes from Camellia granthamiana, assembly GCA_036172215.1. Lineage (NCBI taxonomy): Eukaryota > Viridiplantae > Streptophyta > Magnoliopsida > Ericales > Theaceae > Camellia > Camellia granthamiana. The sequence goes on along the minus strand of CM069903.1, from coordinate 167,230,778 downwards.
AGCCAGCTCTTCCCAGTTCTGTTTCACAAAGCTCTCCAATTTTGCATACCAGATTGCGGCTATCCCAGACAGGGTTCGGCCGAATAATGACAATTTCTGGGCTGTGGGCAAACCCATTGGCCTTAAGATATCAGAAAATAGTTGGAGGTGCACCATTGGGTCTTTAGAGCCATCGAATCGATCAATATGTGGCATCTTGAACCGATCCGGTAATGTCACCACTGAGTCGGTATAACCATCCTCTATATCAGGAATAGAGTGGTCCCCCTGAGACTTTTTGAACAATTTCTCAAGCTTGCTCACTTTCAATGCTGTGGGGTCCGTCTCGAACTCAAAGGGGGAGTCTGGTAGGTTGGTGGGTGTTTTAGATAGCTGGGGTAGAACTGGAGGCAGAGCTGGCCCTGTCGGAATGCCCGTATCTGCCTGGACATTCGGTGTCTCCTCGGGTATCGGAACCCTTGGTGGAGGAGGAGCTTGATGTGAGGCTGATGCTCCGGCTTGCTGTTGCAACCTAGTGATGAACTCGGCTTGCTGAGCCATGATTGCAGCCCGCTGCTTGGAAAATTCTGCTTGGCGGACAGCGTCCTCCTGCATGAGCTTCATACTCTCTTGCATCTGACGTATCATTGCCTCCATCCCTGACGTGTTCTGCTGATCCATCTGACTGACTGGTATATCTATCCCTGCAGTAGAAACTGAGACCTCAGCCTGACTGTTCACTGGTGGGGTGGATAAGGGCCACTGATCTGGTAACTGCTGAACTGGTGATTTGTGCCTGACTGGCCCTTTTACCCTGCCTCTGGTAAAGGAACATTGATTGCCCTTGAACTGAGTCTCTAACTCGACAAAGTCTATCAACACAAGTTTGGTGTACCCGGGGGATATTGGAGCCCTCTGAAGCTATGGTTCCCAGACTATCTAGCAAAAGAGAAAACAGACAGCATCTCAGCCTGATTTCACCTGAACAGATATGAGCGTAATAGGATGACTGTGCCCTCTACTGAATTCTGCCCAAATCTCTGCCCTGTAAACTGATACCCTCAGGTAAACTGAATCCCAAAATACTGAACTGGTGCCCGCAGGCCTGATACCCAAACTTGTAAACTGATACACGCATTCTTGTAGAGACGTACTCTAAAGCACATAACAAGCAAGTGAGAGCCAAAACACCCCTATGTTGGGGTAGGGTTTCCCTGTCCTATTTTGTCAGGAACTAGTGTTTCACTACGCACGCAGCGGTTTCAAAAAACCTATATCGGGTAAGCAACCTGCCCTAGTTTGGAATGGTCACTACGGATCCGAATATGCACTAAGTCGAATGGTCAAAAGGGTGCCCCGGTAAAACCGGGGTTTGTGTTCCCATACTGGCAGAGCCCACAACCGGTCAGCCTTATGGTCATGCCTTGACAAGACAAGCCTCCGGCAAACCGTTCAGGAATAGCAGATGGCAAACACGGTGTCCTAGGCGCACCAATGCAAATGCAATGCAAAGAAACACATAAGTGTAGTCAAAACAAGATATCATGAGTTCGAGTCAAGTTCTTTAAATCCCCAGCAGAGTCGCCAAAAACTGTAACAAGTCCGCGAGGGACCTCGCTACAGTTCGAACTCGATTTGTGTCACGGTTCTTAATCTGAACCAAAGAGTCCAAATCCGGCAAATCGTTTTGAGAAAACAGATTTTTGAAAGAAGTGCCAAACATGGACTGCTTTGCCAGATACAGAGTCGCCACCTAAATATTTTATTTTTGGGGAAATTTGGGAAACCCTGACTCGTTGTCTAAGGCCACGTGTCCGTCATCACCAAAGTTGCCTCGGCTCGGGAACTTGGGTACGATTGGGGAAGGTCACTTCGTGAGCACCCCCGCTCGCCTGATCAAAGATCGGCCTCTACTAACCATGATATCGAGTTTTGAAAACATTATGTGCTCTTATTCCGGTTATTAGCCTAGATTTACTATGTGATGCGCACAGCATACAAGTATAGACTGGGTCGCCTGAATTGGAACAAAACATTTCCTGCTTATTTTTTAAAGCGGTTTGCTACTCGCAAGTAGGCTTAAAATGCAGATTTTGCCACCCTCGGGTGGGCTTTAGGAAAGATGGTTTTGCCACTAGTTAGTGGGCTTAAGACTCACAGTCAATGCATTGTTCCAATCCAAATAACTCAACCTTCACCCACAGGCATTCAGGCAGTTATCTCATATAAGCACATAGCCTCATGGTAAGCATGCTATCATGGCAGTCTGTAACTGCCCTCGTCACTGTTTACTGATTACTTACTGATTACTGCTAAACCGAGACCGATTATGATTGATAATTGAATTGATTAAAATACTGAACTGACTGACTGAGATTCGAGACTGATTGATTGACTGTGACCGTTTAAATGCATAATCTATCTGTTTAACTGCCAAATTATCTGTTCTTGTCTTATGCATTAAACTGCAAATTGAAGGCCTTATCGGCGGCCAAATCGAAAATTTATTGATGTTCTGTAATCATCATAATTTATGTGATTTTATGGTATATTTAATTGAAAATCGATTTGGTATGATTAAATTAGATAAAATAAGCTAAATCAAAGAGTTGGCCGTATTTACCGTTTTGCCACCTAGTGGCCCTTTTCATATAAAACATTCTTGAGCCTTTTTCATCCAAACAAAACATCTTGCTCAGCCATTTCTTACTCCCAACCGACCAAGAGAGAGAGGAAGTGAGAGAATTGAGTTCCTTCTTGAGTTTTGCTTGGAGAATTGAAGAAATTGAAGGATAATTGTCTAATTGAGCTTCTAGTCTTGTGATTGAAGACCTAAGGGTTGGCTTACCGAGGAGACGCTCTAGCTTACTGTAGCCCAGAACTCTGTGAGTAGCAATTGTGTAAAGATATGTTCAAAAATGATTATCTTCTGAACTGTTTACTGAACTGAACTGTTTACCGAGTTGAACTGTTTTATGAACTGTTTACTGTTAACTGAATGAATGTATGTCTTATATTCTGAACTGTATTGTGGCATCTTTAGCAACTACTGTTTACTATTACAGAGACCTCTGTCGGTTCCCTCGTTGGAACCACTACTGTTTACTGATTGATGGCCATCAATTGACTGTTCGGTCTTTTAAGACCTACTGTTTACTGTACTGCTACTGTCACGAATATCTCTAGAGCAAAGTGCTGCACAGACCTAAGTGCTATAGTGTGAGCCACCTCTAGAATCTGTGTAAGACACCTCTTGAGTCCATACTGGGCTTTAGGCCAATCTGTGAAATCTGGAGCAAAGTGCTGCACGGACCTAAGTGCTACAGTGTGAGCCACCTCTAGAATCTGTGCGAGACACCTCTTGAGTCCATAAGAACTGTACTGTTACTGTTACTGTTACTGTTATTGTTACCGTTACTGTACTGTTACTATTACCGCTACTACACTGTTACTGTACTGTACTGTTACCGTTACTACTACTGTACTGACACTGCTACTACCACCGTACTGTTTTGCTATCGGTTGTGCCACGTACGATTACTATGATTTCTAAATGACTGATATGACATGAAGTATAAGCCACCGACTGTATAACTGATCTACCGAGGCAAACGACTGTTTAAAATACTGAAAGGACATTCTTTCTTAACCCCTTTACGCATTGTGCTATTCACTGGGCTTTAGCTCACTGCTCATATATATATGTAGGTGTACAGGCACCAGACCGCGGCTAGGAGCGTCAGGCAAGCTTTAGTTTTGTCAAGCCAACCACTGTGCCTCACTGCGAGGTTCCGAGCCTTTCAAGCTATGGCTTAGGGGTGTTTTAATCTCCCCATCTGTCCCTGTATTCGATTGGTATTACTGTATAGACTGACAGCACTGTACTGTACTATTAATAGGGATTAAGTCCCTGTACTGAATGATTGTAAATATTGTGCATACTGTTCGGTACTGAATGTCTATATGTATGAAAAATCTTTTTACATGCAGACTGTCACAGCTCATTGGACATTGTTTATTTACTATTCTGGCTTCCGCCATGCCCCTGTACTCTGTACTACTGTATTACTGTTAAGCAGGCCTCCGGTAATCTCGGATTACTGGCCGGTTACGGTGCTAAACCCATAGGGGCGGGTTTGGGTCGTGACAGAGTGGTATCAGAGTGATACTTAACCACGAGTTATACCGCACACACGTGTCCAAATGAGCTATAGGATGTCCTAGAAAAGAAGTTAGGGCATTGCATGAGCATAAAAAGTGTGTGTGGTTATGACATGACTGATTATATGCTAATGTGTTAAACTGTTTAAGTATGCAACTGTTTATGTTTATAATTGCTACCACTGCTTCTAGTGAAATGAAACAAAGCCTATATGCATACTTAAAGAAGTTAAATGGAATAACATGTAATGTTAATGTTACTACTGACAGGGGAAATCTATAAGAAAATGAACGTGTGAAAGTAAAGGGTCATGTGACCGTACCTGAGTTGAATTGAAAGCATACCCACGTCTGATATGGAATGAAATGTAAAACTAGTAAGAACCTCTCCTATATTGCTAAACACCCTGTTGTGTGTAAACAAGGGAAAGGACGAGGAACGTAAGCAAAACCAAATCTTCTGATGTTAGAGTTAACAGGCTAGAAGGAATGGTTGACGTCTTAACTGAAAATCTGAGGAGATAAAAAGGCCGACATACGTGCTTGAATCAACTGAATATGAACTGATGACACAGATACGGAAACCCAAATAAACTGAAACCACCAGAAATTTCTGGGAGGTACCGAACCACTGAAAACTGAGACTTGGGTTTAGAAACTGAGAAAATATGGGAAGTTTTCTCTGGAAAATACTTTCCCCAATGCATCCGAGATAAGAAAGTACCTGAGTTTGAACAACTTGAAAGGTGATAAGACTGTGCTCGAATATGAGGTAAAATTTACCCAACTAGCTTGATAGGCACCCCACATAATAGATACTAACTACAAAGACTAGAAAAGAACTGAAGGTGGGTGTGACCTAGATATGATTGACTGAATCGACGTTTTACGACCGTCAAAGTGTGTAGATGTCCTGGATAGAGTATAATGTCTGAGATAACGTAGCAGCATTGAAATATCCAAATCAACATCGCCAACTGAATTAGAAAGAATGAAACAGAAGTAACAGAAAGTGAAAATGACCTCCGTGAATGGAAAATCTCGGGCAATAGCTTTGACCAATGAAGGTCAAAGAAGCAATGTGAACAATGATATACCTATCTGTACTGTATGTGGGAAATACCACTGGGGCGTTGCCGCCACCTATCCGAAACTTGTTTAGACGTGGCCAGGAAGGACATTTGCCTAAATCTTGCCACGAACTCAACTGAACATGAATGAGTCTAACTCTAGACCCTAGTTCCGGAGAATGCTCAGAAAACTGAAAAGACTGACGTAGGTATTACCTGAAATAGATGAAACTGCTTGTACGAACGTTTGTGTGGGAATCGTATATTCCGTAATTTGGTATAGACTGAGAACATGTTGACTGAACCGATTGAATTACTGGAATTATAAACCATATACTATGAGGACTATTAGGACTTGTGAACAGCGAGAACTTGCTGAGTTAAGTCCTTATATCATATTGCAACAACTGAAAGTGAACTGTAGGTATGACCTTTTGAACTGTACTAGAACTGTTGAACATGGGAATACCTTATGATTGACTGTAATTCGAGAAATTTGTACGACTATGATTTGTACTGCACTGTTACGTATTGACGGACATTATTGAATGAACGGACCCTTGAACTCGAATTATACACGCGAACTGTTTGTGTGTGTGAGACTATTGAAACTAAGAACCCATATTGGTTTGTAAAGATGAACTCCCGCTTATGAATTTGTGAACGAATGCCTACATGAAAACTGATTTTGAACTCACACCTGTATATATGTTCCCATGCTTGTAATATTGTTAAGACTGAGAGGAATGGACTATGAATAATGAATCTTTTGAAATCTACCGTTGATGCGGACTATATGTGCGACACTGTAAAACCTTATGTTAACATTTACCAGCGCTATGGAAACTGTTTAGACTTATATACATATCTACTCACCTTTGCTCGGAATGATTGTTATGTTATTTGTGAATAATTTAACCGTTGGGACTATGACCCTGGAACTGCATGACTGAATAAAGACCCCAAATGATAAACTCTAGACTGTGAATTGTGATTGTGAGAAATTGACATGACTGTTTGATTGAACCTGCGAGCCTATGCTTTAGTGACTGTATGACCGATCTGGAACCCTCGTAGGGCAACTCACTATTATGTGTCACCAAGAACCTTGGGTGATGTATTACTGTATACCATATGCTTATATGAAGGAATTATTTGGAAATTGCTATATTGATTGTGATGTTTACCTCTCAATGTGAATAACTGCATGCCTGTGCACTGCCTGTAAATTTATTGGGAGGAACACGTTGTATATGACCTATACTGCTTTGATATGAATTGTAATGCTATAAGACTCTGATGTTGGTTGACAAATTGTGAAACTACTGATTATGTACCTAAACGAATGGAGTCCGAACTAATGTGCCTCATCTGGAAATGATAGGAATGGAACTGTTATCCGATCTAATCTGATAGAACGGTGGGTTGATGAAACCCTTTGTGTAACTGATAGAATTTCTGCTGGATGCTTGTGCTTTGAACTTTTACTTGTAATGATTTGACAGAACTTGCATCTGACATGACCTGGTCGAACTTTCATCGAATTGACCTGAGGGAAACCTTAATGAGAAAGCTATTATCAGATTGCTTACAATGTAGGAAAACTGGGAATGTGACATGTGATGACTTACCCGGTATTACTGTTATGACCATGAACTTGTTTGACTAGGAAATGACTGTTTTGATGATTACTGTACTTCAGGACTGATGGGATCTGTTGACCAAAGACCGGTTTTGATCATAAACTCTGACTGCCTGGAAGTATATGTAATCTGTATGACTGCTGTCGTATTGACATGTGCTATGACTGAATCTGTGAGAACTGGAACTGATGAATAGTAAATGAATACTTACTTCAGAATTCTACCTACTGCTATGGGAGTAATGTACAATTCGCCTTATATTACCGATAACTCCCGAATGAACTGGACTGACTGTGATGGCTTACCGAATTGAGAACCAAATTGAACTAAGACCGGGTGAACAACTCGGAAGAGGACGAATTGAAACTCTGTAATTTAACGATGGAAATTACTTATGAAATTGAGACCAGTGCAAATTTATAACCCCGATAAGTACTGTATCTGTCCTGCACTGTATCTGTTCTATACTGTATCTGTTCTGTACCTGCTCTGGTAGTGCTAATGAGTGCACCCCGAATGCTTAAGTAAGAATTGTGGCATCTATGTATGCCCTGGACAAGAATATGGAAATGAACATGCATCCGAATCTGTCCTTGACTGAAAATTGAATGTGCGTAAGATTCTGTTTTAATATGAGCCCCAATCCTTATACGTGATTTCTGATTCTGTTTCTGTGCATTACTAAGATTGAGATTGGGCCATGAACTTGTTTATGAATCTGATTATGCTCCTGTTATAGAGTGAAAGTTACTTTTATGCTAAGCATCATCTCTGTTGTCATGTGTTAAATCGAGTTTGGAGGACCAAACTCTTTATAAGGAGGGGAGACTGTAACAACCCTCGTCACTGTTTACTGATTACTTATTGATTACTGCTAAACCGAGACCGATTATGATTGATAATTGAATTGATTAAAATACTGAACTGACTGACTGAGATTCGAGACTGATTGATTGACTGTGACCGTTTAAATGCATAATCTATCTGTTTGACTGCCAAATTATCTGTTCTTGTCTTATGCATTAAACTGCAAATTGAAGGCCTTATCGGCGGCCAAATCGAAAATTTATTGATGTTCTGTAATCATCATAATTTATGTGATTTTATGGTATATTTAATTGAAAATCGATTTGGTATGATTAAATTAGATAAAATAAGCTAAATCAAAGAGTTGGCCTTATTTACCGTTTTGCCACCTAGTGGCCCTTTTCATATAAAACATTCTTGAGCCTTTTTCATCCAAACAAAACATCTTGCTCAGCCATTTCTTACTCCCAACCGACCAAGAGAGAGAGGAAGTGAGAGAATTGAGTTCCTTCTTGAGTTTTGCTTGGAGAATTGAAGAAATTGAAGGATAATTGTCTAATTGAGCTTCTAGTCTTGTGATTGAAGACCTAAGGGTTGGCTTACCGAGGAGACGGTCTAGCTTACTGTAGCCCAGAACTCTGTGAGTAACAATTGTGTAAAGATATGTTCAAAAATGATTATCTTCTAAACTATTTACTGAACTGAACTGTTTACCGAGTTGAACTGTTTACTGTTAACTGAATGAATGTATGTCTTATATTCTGAACTGTATTGTGGCATCTTTAGCAACTACTGTTTACTGTTACAGAGACCTCTGTCGGTTCCCTCGTTGGAACCACTACTGTTTACTGATTGATGGCCATCAATTGACTGTTCGGTCTTTTAAGACCTACTGTTTACTGTACTGCTACTGTCACGGATATCTCTGGAGCAAAGTGCTGCACAGACCTAAGTACTACAGTGTGAGCCACCTCTAGAATCTGTGCAAGACACATCTTGAGTCCATACTGGGCTTTAGGCCAATCTGTGAAATCTGGAGCAAAGTGCTGCACGGACCTAAGTGCTACAGTTTGAGCCACCTCTAGAATCTGTGCGAGACACCTCTTGAGTCCATAAGAACTGTACTGTTACTGTTACTGTTATTGTTACCGTTACTGTACTGTTACTGTTACCGCTACTGCACTATTACTGTACTGTACTGTTACCGTTACTACTACTGTACTGACACTGCTACTACCACCGTACTGTTTTGCTATCGGTTGTGCCACGTACGATTACTATGATTTCTAAATGACTGATATGACATGAAGTATAAGCCACCGACTGTATAACTGATCTACCGAGGCAAACGACTGTTTAAAATACTGAAAGGACATTCTTTCTTAACCCCTTTACGCATTGTGTTATTCACTGGGTTTTAGCTCACTGCTTATATATATATGTAGGTGTACAGGCACCAGACCGCGGCTAGGAGCATCAGGCAAGCTTTAGTTTCGTCAAGCCAACCACTGTGCCTCACTGCGAGGTTCCGAGCCTTTCAAGCTATGGCTTAGGGGTGTTTTAATCTCCCCGTCTGTCCCTGTATCCGATTGGTATTACTGTATGGACTGACAGCACTGTACTGTACTGTTAATAGGGATTAAGTCCCTGTACTGAATGATTGTAAATATTGTGCATACTGTTCGGTACTGAATGTCTATATGTATGAAAAATCTTTTTACATGCAGACTGTCACAGCTCATTGGACATTGTTTATTTACTGTTCTAGCTTCCGCCATGCCCCTGTACTCTGTACTACTGTATTACTGTTAAGCAGGCCTCCGGTAATCTCGGATTACTGGCCGGTTACGGTGCTAAACCCATAGGGGCGGGTTTGGGTCGTGACACAGTCACTCACACGCATGCAAGGATGCTAAAGCATAAAAACTTACCGAGTAATCCAAGCCAAAACAGAAGCTAATTAGAAATCCATGCATGATCCTAAATATACAGAAGTGTCTAATGCAACACATGCAAAATGCAACTTCAAGCAGGCTCGGCTATTCTAAACATGGCATGTGAAATGCTACAACTAACAAGTATTCAACTTGGAATTGAAATACAATGCAGTTAGTATGATGCGCTGAGTCCGATGCATGCAGGACAGATGAATGAATGCAAACATGCTATCATACTATATGCTAATTGAAACATGTCCTAATCTAACGATCGTAAACTGGTAAATAAAAGGGAGAAAGACGTGGGGTTGGAAGACATACATCACACGCACGCACACTTATTACAACATTGCCCTCGCTCGGAGGGTCCGAATAAATACAGTGGTGATTGGCACCCCCTCAAATCACCACCCCCACCACCCCCTTTGACACGTGGCGGGTGGTGATTGGAGGGAAAAGAAAAAAAAAGAGAAAAGAAGAAAAAGGTGACCAATCAAATCAAGAGGGGGTCCAAAGGGGGTCCTAAAAAGGGGATCCTGTACATTATTCGAATAAATAATACAGTCCCAAATAAATAATACAGTCTGAATAAATACAAAATCCTAATTAATTAACAAATTAAACTAGGAAAGCTGTAAACTAGCATGCAAGCTAGGGACTGCCTCGACTCTGCTCCGGATAATGAATGATGTATGCTCGGGTTGCTTGGCGCGGAAATCCATTGCGACGCCCCGATTAGCCTCTGTTTACAGTTCATGCTCGGAATATTGTGCAAAGCTCTGAAAGGCTGTTGATTCTTGACTTGCTGCAACAGAGAGCAAGAAAGGGGCATGGCAATGTATTTTCACATATGTATGCTTACCTCGATCCTTGTGCCACTAACCACGCATCTCGATGCATGATGGCCGAGGGGTCGAATTGCACGACTCAATATGAAATGAATGCACGTATAAACACAACAAGACCGAGACTCCATCATGGATAATTCGGAGTGTCGGGGACAGGGAATTGAGACACGTTCCGTCACTCGAAGTACGAAACGTCCCTCGTTTCCCGTGCTTGGGCTAACTCCTATCACAAGCACAATGCAATATGCATGACATGCATGAATGCAATCCTAACATGCAAACCTAGCATACACAACGCTATGAAATGGCATACACAATACGCGATGTAACATGCATACACGATGCTCTAACATACAACCTAGCATACACAATGCTATGAAATGAAATGGCATACACAATGCATAACGGACTTACACCAACACAAGTGGACCTCAGCCACACTCACATAGGAGGCCATTAGATGGAAAATGAGACACTCGAGATGCGTGCACGCATGCACGCAAACCGAGGACCGAACCTGAGGCACGAATGCCACTCTACCAAAGCATGGTAAGACATGGAACATGATATGCAAACAAGTAAATTTCAGCACTAAAACATGATGCTAAACAGCCCTGAAGCATGGCAATATGGCACCCGATGCATGAGATGAACCCCGAAACTCAAAACTAGGCATACGCAATGGCCTATAGCTATACAAAGAATGCATTATTAGATCATGAAGCATGAAGACAGAGTCAAGGCAGTCCTAAAACATGAACTTTTCTAGTTCAAAGCATGGCCAAAGATGCTAGCAAAATGGCCTAACATAGCATGCAACTTTGACTATCAAACATGGATTACATGGCAAGTACATGAAACAAGTGAGCACTCACCAAACCAGAAAAAATCAATGAACTAAACATGCCAAAATATGCCCAAATAAACATGGAGAGGCAGCCAACACATGCACAAATGAGAGGCTCCTTTAGAGGGCATACAAAGGGATTATTAGGCACATACAAGATAGACATGAAGCATGACCAAAACAACTCCGGAAATCAAATATGGTAGTCCCAAAACTCACCAAATTGACCCTGAAATGTGACTTAAAAGCATGCAAGATAGGGTCTCTTTGAAAGGCCAAAATGACCACCAAACAAGTCAAGGTGAGAGGGGTTCACCCCCCTCTGATTTGGAGGCTCAAAACAGTATCAAGGCCACTAGAAATCCACTGAATTCCAGTGGCTAGAAGACCAAACAAAGCATGCAAGTGGAGCTTAGGTGTAAGACTCAAAACAAGGGACAATCAAGCATTCAATGAAGCATGTGACCTCAAATAAGAAAATGCCCTTAATAAAACATGAAAATGATGTCAAAACAAGCCTTTTTCCAGTTTATAACAGATCTCAAAAGTGAACACAAATAGGGCCAATCTATCATGCAAAAATGGCCCTAAAAGAGAGAATAGAGACAAGGGACAGCAGCTGGCGCCAAATGGAAAAGAACCCTTCAACAAAGTTGAAGAGGAGCTCAAAACATGGTACTTTACAGTTTACATCAAGCCACGAAAATAAACACAAGTGAGGCTAAACTATCATGCAAGAAAAGGCCTAAAAGAGGGATAAATAGACAAGTGGTAGCAACTAACCTCAAACAGAGGAGATCCCTTCAACAAAGTTGAAGAAGGGCTCAAAACAAGATATTTCACAGTTTATGGCCAAGCCCAAAAAAGCTCACAAATAAGCCTAAAATACCATGCAAAAAAAGGCCTAAAAGAGAGTTAAAGAGGCAAGTGATAGTAGGAGACCTCAAACAGCAAGAGGTCCTTGATCAAACATGAAAATGAGCTCAAAATATGACTATTTACAGTTTAGGTCGGAGCCCAAAAATGTAAGCAAGTATGGCTTAGATATCATGCAAAACAAAGCTTCAAAATGGGAGAAGAGGACTTACCGTTGAAGACCAACTTTTCAGCAACTTTTGGTCCAAATTCCTGAGCCTTCAACCTCTTCAAATGTCCTCCAAAGTGCTGGAATGAAGGATGGAGGTCTTGTGCTATGAGGTGTAGGGTAAATGGTGCCAAAACCTTAGGGTTTTGAGGCTTGGAAGAGAGGGAGAGGGAGAGTTGTATGCAATGGTTCTTAAATAATTTTTTTCACCCCCCAAAATGCAGCTGGAGCTGCTGGTTTTATAGAGGGAGAGAAGGAAAAAAGGGGGGGGAAAATCAAATTCAAATTTCCCCCCCAAAAGGTTGACCCTCGGGTACAGGGCCTAGAGGAAAACAAATTGCACAACTACAACACCCTTGGGGAGGGTACCATGGCCGGCCAGCTCAAAAGGGCAAAAAAGGTCATTCAACCAGCTAGGTGGCCGGCCTGTCACATTTTCTGGCTGGCCTGCTACTTTCAGGACAAAAAAATGGGTCTGCCGGAAAGAAAGGTGGCCGGCCAGTAATAGGGAAGTCCAATGGTGGCCGTTCAAGTGTCCAAATTGAAGCCCCGGAAGTTAGCTTTCTAATGGCGCAAACCTTGCATTAAAATTCCTCCTGTGGAAAAAGTTATGCCCTTTTTGGTGAAGCCGCGCAGATTCGGTCCAACCGGAGTGATGCCCTACTTCAATCAACTATATCTCCCCCGTCCGGAATTGGATTTAGGAGATTCTTGAGTGCAAAATGAAGCTCCAGAAGTCTTATTTCCAACGGTGGTGGCCTCATAGCTTGATTCCAAGTATGCAAATGAATAGACCCGATTCGGCGAGGGCTACTCGACTATTTCTTAACGGTTCATGCCCGTTTTGTCCCCCAACTGGATTTCTTCCCTCTTCTCCTCTTTTCTTCAACTCCAAACCCCTAAGCAAGGTGTTTTGAAAGATTTTTCAAAGATTTCATCTCTCTTTCATTAATTTTCACTTTGTCCTTGCTCGGTTTACCGAGAAGCGCAACATTTAACGAAATGCGAGCGTTGGAATATCGTAGAAACTTTATTTCAAAAACGTTTTGAAAGCGAGGGTTTTAAGGTCTAAAATCTTTTGATCAAGATTGTTTTGGTCCAAAAAGGGGTATGAAGTTGAGCTTTGACTCTCTCATTGCCGAAGAAACTGAACATTTGCCCTGCACATTTTTCAAAACCATCAGTCACGTCCAAGTCTTAAAGGCGGTCAAAAATGGGGTGTCTACACCCCCTAAGGTTTATATTTCCATTACAAATTACTCCCTGAGATTTTTATTTTCATACAAATTCCTCCCTAATTTCTCCTAATTTGTTTTGAAAATTTGACTCTCAGGGGGGCAATTTGTAATTTCTCAAACCTCAGGAGAAATCTATATTTTTATCAAACCTCGAGGGGGGATGTTTGTAATTTGCCCTTAATTTTTTTAGTTTATAACAAACAAGCCTATATCATAAAGAGAGAATATTACAAAATAATCAAACTACCATATATATATATATATATATATGTTATACAGTGAAAAACCAACAAATGAAACCCCCCCCCCTCTCTCTCTCTCTCTCTCTCTCTCTCTCTCTCTTCATCTCCCTCTGTTCATGTCCGTCAACACCACCATCCCAACACTTATCTCCGACACCACCACCGTCTCAACACCATCGCCCTACAAATCCTAACCAAAACCACGTTCTCTCTCTCCATTGTCCTCTTTCTCTCACTCTCTCCTCGTAGTCAACGGTGAATCCGCCATCGCTGCTGTGGTACGGCGGTGAATTGGCGGCGGTGATCCTCTACCTACTCCAGCTCCACCATATGCAAATGGCGAAGCTCTCCAAGCCATTCGACGTCTTGGATTTCGTGATCAACAAAGGCAATGGAGTCAAGGGCCTTTCAGACACAGGCTTCAAAACTACCCCAACCTATTAAAGATCGGATCTACGTGGCATCACCACCGTCGTCTGATTCATCATCATCGTCTTCCATACTAGTTCTCTAATTTGGATCTCCAGAGGACATGTAAACTTAGGTACACTATATATATGTGTGTTTATAGCGACTCTCTGGTTTCTTTAATGCTCTGATTTCTTCTCTTTTTTAGATTATGTTCATATCTCAATCTCGCCGGAAGCTTTTCTTTGATCAACAGATCTAATGTTGCGTTAATTACTGATCTAATGCAGCATTTCTATCTATTTAATTTTTTTATTATTATTATTTAACTTTTGATCTTTATTATTTTCACAGATTAGATTCAAGATCCAGATCCGTTGATCGGTTTCCCTCGTGAGATCCAGATCCATCCAGATTCAGATATCACAGATCTGATGTGTTATTTATTTATTTATTTTTTTCTCTTGTTGATTTATGGTGTTGTTGATGATGATGACCTGGATATTTATTATTATTGTTTTTGTTCTTCTTGTTGGTTGCAACAGATGAAAAAAAAGATTTGAACAGATAACCATAACAAAATGTTATGCCACAGATAAGTGAAATATACAAGAAAACAGATAAGTGACAGATATGACAGATTTGTTAAAATATCAGTAGATAAAAAAATTAGAACAAAATTTTTTACAGATAGGAAAAGATAGGACAAGAATTTCAACAGATTAAATTTTACACGGATAAAAATATTTGTGTTTTGTTTGTGTTCGATATGTTCAATTTTTCTCTCCCATAAGAATTTCACACAGATAGGGGACTAATTGTAATTTTGTTATGCAGTGTGTTGTTTCATTGATTAGATAAAGAGAGAAACTCACAAAATCTGAACAAATAGCGGAAAAAATTGAATAGATAAGGAAAAAAATTCAACAGATACATATAAATTTGAATAGATAGTAAAAAAAAAATTGAACAGAGTCAATGAAAGGCAACAAATAAATTAAGGGGTAAAATTAAAAAAATTGAGCAGATAGTCAATGAAAGGCAACAGATACTAATTGCAATATTCTTCTCTTTATTATTTATTCTTTAATTTTCATAATATTTTATCTTTGTACTATAATTTTTAACTTAAGGAAAAAGCGGTTGGTAGTGGAGGGTTTAGAAAATAAAATAAAAAATAATGTTAAAAAATATAAATAAAGTAGAAAATATAAGAAAATTATAATTTTGTCTTAAAAAATGAGGTCATTTTTGACAGTTTTCATTTTAAAATTTACAACTAAAATAATAAAATAATCACATCGTAATTTGATTAAAAGTACCAGAGATTAATTATGACAATTGACTAATAAGTAATCAAAATACAAAGGTGTGAATTGTAATTTACCCTTATGTAATTTAGAAAATGCAAAGATAAATAACAAGAAAATTAGATTAAGGCAACAAACAACCTATAATTTAGGTTGTTTAATTCACAAATGGTTAATTTAAGATCATGTTTGATATATGATGTTAGTTGAGTAGGTTTATGAATTTGTTGAGACATATAAGTTGGAGATGTATACAAGTTGGGAAATTCTAATATACACACCGTTGAAAATGGTGTATTATGTGCATTCCTAAGTATGCTATCATTTTTTAGTTATGACTAATTTCATTTATTTAAATATGATATTATTTTAGTTCTGTCTCATATTGTGATTGGTTATGACAATATTTTTTTATGTTATGAGTCGAAAAATATGAAATTATGTCATTTTCTTATTTAGTTATAAGGTACATATGATATACATCTCTTTAAGGGTGTATACAGTAGTGTTTCCCTGCAGGTTAGTCATCTTTGTTTACTATTATGTCTGTTTGTTTTCTGAAGTAGACGTCTGAACTGGATTGTTAGTGAGCTCCTCCTCATTAATATCATGTTTATTTGCAAAATGGAGGTCCGAATTGGGAGTATGTTTGGAATATGAAAGTCCTTGGAGGAGTGGACTAGCAGTTTGGGTGAGAAAATGATATTTAGAAATAGTCGGTTGGGATTAAAATGTAACCGACATCCAATCGTGCAGCCCAAGTGCAAATATATATTTTTTACCAAAACATTAATTGAAGTTCAAAGTCATGGCTTCTAGTGAAAAACCAATGGGCTGTTTTGAAAAAACATGGCCTTTCATTATTTTATATAAAAATAATTTAATATTTTTCACACTAACAACTATCATCAAATAAATACAATTTTACTTAATGGATTTGGTTTGTCTCCAGTTGAAAGTTGAACTCCGACCAGTAAGAGTCATTAAACAAAAGACTCTTACCGATAAAAGTTTATTAAAATATGGCCTAGTTGAATTTACCAGTCAGAGTCTTCCGTTTAATGACTTTTATCGATTAGAAACCTCAACTGTCTAGTCCAATTGAAATTTCAACTAGAGACAAGCTATTCCATTACTTAATCCCTTCACTAATAATTTTATTTATCCTACCTCTGAAAACAAACAGGGCGTTAGAATTATGACATTAACACCAATAAGCTTTGTATTGATTAATTGAGATTAAATCTATGAAATTCTAATATCCTTAGCTTGACTATGTAAATTTCTACATCCTTTTGGCATGAACTTCGGTGAAATTCAACCACCAACTCCGCCAACCCTCACTGCCTGGCCACCATCTCCAATAATTCATTAAATATGTTTTTTTTTTTAATAAAAAAAAAGTCAAAATAATTTTTAATGACAATTTAAAAAAATATATATATATAGACATAAATGACATTTAATTGAAGAGGCTAATAGTTACCTAACCACCGCTTCCTCATTTTACTTTTTTTTTATTATAATTTCTTCATTTTAAAATCCTACTCAATTTTTTATTTTTTTTTTGAGAATATGAAAAGCAGTTATATTAAAATAAAGCAAACACCATACAACAAATGAAAACAATACCCTAAAGTGCCAAACAAACAACTAACTAACAAAAAATAAAATCCGTTAAAAAAACTAGTTACGATTAAGGAAAACTACTGATTTTCTCATAAATGTGATTTGAAAAGTTAGATAAACAAGATCTGCATCAACACCTGCCGTCACCGCCGCCGTCGATGTCGTCCCCGTCGCTGCTGTCCAACTCCGCTACCGTCGCTGTACTTCAAACACCGCCAAAAGTTAGAATTAAAGAGTAAGAATACCTACAATGATATGAGAGATAAATTTCTTCTCTTTTTCATCTATTTTTGTCATAACTATTTCAAAATTTTAAAAACATAAAAGAAATACTAAAATCAAATATATATATATAATTTTATACTGTGCTGACAATAATAGTAGACAAACACCATGTTAGGTCGAAGTATACTATATAATAAAAGTATATATGTCATCCTAAAGCCGGCCCAGTCTGAAATTGGACTTACTTAACCATCTTAAACCCAATCCTAATAAATGTCTAAATCTTATTTGCCTACTTAACCTAATAGATGTAAGTTACTAATTTTATTTTATTCCATCTTCAAGAGCTATTAAATTATTTAGACTATTTTAATAATTATTTAAATTTGAAATATTAATAAAATTCAATTGTAAGCTCCAAAAAAATGCATATATGTAATTTTTTTCTTATCTTTTACTAATTTTCAAATTTATTTTGTAAATAAATCATATAAAATTAAAATAATATTTTATAAATATACAAGTTAGGTTGGATTTTACTAAAACTATTTATTCCAAATTTAATTTGAAAATTAAATGAAATAAAAATTCTGATCCAATTCGATTCTACAAAATAAATATTTTTTTAAAATTTTAAAAATATCAAATTAAATTGGACGGAGTTGATGAACCATCGGATTATGGCAACTCCTAGCTCACGCATTACACTGACATCCAACAACATCTTAATTAGGGGCGTAAAAATGGCCCACAGCCCATAGCGCGACCCGAGATGGGCCCGGCCCCTTTGGGCCCAGCCTGAGCTCTTGGGCTAGGGCCTGGGCCATTGTTTTGAAGCCCGGCCCGACCCATTGACCCCGCTCATTTGCCCTGGCCCATCAGCCTGCTTAAAGGCCCACTTAGGACCCGGCCTGAACCCCGACCTGCCCAAGACCCATTGTATTTTTTAATGGAAAATAATAAAATTTTGATAGGAATTTTTTTTAAAAAAAAAACAAAAAAAAAAAAGGTTAGGCCCGCCCAAGCCCACTGGCCCACCCAAGGCCCGAATACCCATGGGCTTGGTCCTGGGCTTAATTTTTGGCTCGTGGGCCTGGCTAGACCGGCCTGAATTTTGGCGAGAGCGCCCGACATGGGCTCAACCGAGCTTGAGCTCGAGCTCGAGCTCAAGTGGGCCGGGTTGGGCCAGATTTACACCCCTACATTAGGGTAGGAAAAACGCCGCCTATACTAATACAGCAACGTTTTTCAAATGCCATAAGCTATAGCGACAGCCGTGTTGTCGGCGTTTGGTACTAAATGTCACAAAAAGAATTAGCGACATTTTTTGTACCTATAGCAGCATTTTTTAAATGCCGCTAAATGTGTATTTTCCAGCAGTGCAGATTGTAGGAAGCACTGGAAATATCAAACCATTGATACTAGTAAAGGAGGACACTGGGTTAAGAAAAACTCATCTAATGATGATATAGGTTTTTTGAGGCCCAAGTCTAGAGAGCTGAAAGAAAAAGCTAAGGAGATTACTAGGAAAGTGAGAGAAAGTTTACACGGTGAGCCGATGGATTTGCCCTCCATATTTAAGGGATATGCTGGGGATGAGAGCTCATATAATGTGTTTGGAAGTGATTCGGGAAGTGAATCAGAACTGACAATATCGACTCTTAAAAAGACTTTTCACTGGAGTAATTGACCTAGACCTTCATCATGGCTTTCGATTGAGTCATCTGTAAGTAGGGAGGCCAAGAAGAGACTCTTAGAGAGATGGAAGATGTCCCAAAGGTTTCAGAATGTTGGAGCAGTTGGTAAGGCCAGCACTCTAGGTTAAATACTTTATATTCGTGATATGGAAATGAGGCTAGAGAATTTTTATCCAATGACTGGTTTGGATGGATCCAGTGACAAATTTGTTAGCAATGATAAAATTGTTGAGTGGGTTAGTCCTTTGGGTATTAGTAGTAGGGATGGTTAGAAGGATAGTATCAGAATTTCATCCAGATCGAGATCTTTTGCTGCTTCATTTGTTAGCTCTAGTGGCCCTAAAACAAACATGCAATGTGAAACTCTTGACCAGGACAGTTACTTGATGGTTGGAGAAGCCATGAATCGGGGTAAAAATAAGGCAATTAGGAGAAATTCCAATAAGAAAGAAGATTCTTCATCCAGAAAAATAAGATCCAACAATAAGAAATCTCAATCCTCTCGCTGTACCTATAGTGATAGTACTGATTCCTTTGAGGAAGAGCAATTTAACCTATCACAGGTGAAGATCAACCTTGGAAAGAAAGATCCTGCAGAACAGAAGTCTTTAGTTTCTCAAATGCGGACTCATGACATCAACGGTAAAAGTTCAATTAATGATACTGAGGCGGATAGTGGACATGTGAATATGTATTCTGAATCTTTTGATGAGGAGTTGCCCTCAAAACCATCATCTTGTTTGTTAGGAAATCCTACTTCTTATAGCCCTGGTCCAGAGGATTCAAAAGCACAGGTTTGATTTACTTGACTAATAATCTTTCAATACTTGTTGACATAACATAGATGCAGTATTAATATCTATGGTGGTCTTTTCCCCTTTCTATACCCATACCTTGTGAGGCAAAATAGTTCAATTTGCTTAACATGTATTTTATTATCATTTGTAATATGGTTGTATTTAATGAACTTGTGCATTGCTTCCTTGTTGTCCTTCATGTTTGTTAGATTTTTTTAATGTGTATAGAGCATCAATATCTCATGATAAATAATTACATTTTGTTATAGGTGCATTTTATTGTATCTTGCTATATGGTTAGATACATGACAAGTATAATTTATGCACTATGTTGATTATTTATTTATTTTTATTTTTTAGAATGGTCAACTTTTCCTTTAAAAAGTTCATATGCTATTACTTCAAACTTCAAATATACATTAATATTAAAGAGACTGATTAGAAACTTTCTATTACTCTTTGAGAATGGTAATAGGGTATGCTCTGGGTTGATCATCCCTCCCTCAATCTTATCATGGAATAGAGGTAATGCAGCACATTCAGGTTTAAAGCAGTCTGAATCTGGTCTGGGGTTTGGTTGTGAAAGGTTTGGGCTCCAGGGGAAAAGAATTTTTGTGGCATAATAAAAGCTGTTTAAAGGCTGTAAACTGTAATCCATGAACATTAAACAGAAAATAAGGAAAAAGAGGAAAAAAAACTAGGAATCAATCCTAGAATACTACAACAAAAGTAATCTATGGTGACAAAAACTAGTGAAGAAAATAAATTTCGTCACTAAATAAGAATAATTCGTGCCGAATTATAAAATTTTGTCACATATAGTAAAAAAATAAAAATAATAGGTGACGAAATTTATTTTCGTCAATAAATACTTTTTTTTAGGTGAGGAAAAATTAAGTTTCGTCATCGAAGGCTTTCCTGTTAATTTTTTTTGGTGGCGCCAAAATTTTGAGACTTTTGGTGAGATAAAAATTTGTCACAAATTATAAAATTATTAGTGAGGAATATATTTTCGTCACCAATAATTTTACATTTTGTTTTTTGAAAAACTTGATTTTAAATATTTTAAGCTTATTTGGTGAGAAGTATATTTTTGTCACTAATAATTTTTAATATTTTGAGACCTTTTAGTGAGGAAATTATTTTGTCACTAATTTTGGAGGAAAAATTTTGACAAATTGAACTGTAATGAAAAAAATAGAGTATTAATTTTTTTCTTTTTTCTTTTTGTATTTATCAGTTTTCCTCTCATATCTCTCTCTCACTCCAACAAATTGCAAATTTAGTGATTAAAAAATTTCATAAAACAAAGATTTATTTTTTGGTCAGAATACTTTCACACTACCGCACAATTTATAAATTATGATTTATTTTTATTTATTTTCATATTTTTCTCTATCTTTAACATGCGTCGAAAATTAAAGCGCCAAAAAAAAATTCTGATTTAGGCTCTGTTTGGGAACAGACTAATTTAGTAATTTTTTAGCTATTTAACTAAAATATGAGCTAAAAAAAACTAGTATGTTTGTGATGACTTTTTGACTTTTTATGAAAAGATATGCAAAAAATAGAGAAAATTTTTTTTTTTGACTTTTTGATATAAGCGATTGACTTTTTAACTAATTTAATAATTTTTTAACTAAAAGAGAGCTTCCCAAGCAAGGCCTTAATGCCTAATGGAATAATATCAAAATTTCAGTCCAAAAAAACTTTTTTAACTAAGAACTTTGTGCCCTGAAAAACTTTTTTAACTAAGAACTTTGTGCCCTGATCTATCTATAATTCTTTCACAAAGCTGTAACAGAGAACCACCGTGAGTTCGTCCTCTACCGTGACGACGGTTCATCCACCACCGTTAGTTCATCCTGCACCGACATCAAGCTGCAGCACCACCGTGAGTTCCAGGTCAGTTTGTTGTCTCTGTTTCTCTTTCTCTACCCCTCTCTCTCTCTTCAGGTCTCTGGGTTTCTCAGTCTATACCCTAACTCTGTCTTCGGACGTGTTTCGTAAATGGAATTCATTGTTAAGATGAGATTAAAGTCATTCCATTCGTTACTTCTAACATCTCCAAAACTTCTCTACTTTAAAGGGTTCCATATTTGGGGAAAAAATATAGAACATAGAATGATTAACATGTTCTGTATTCTGATTATGATATTCATATTCTACCCAATGTAATCATCGAAGTGAATGAATTGTTGGTGATTCTACACATAGTAAAGTCTCATGCTTCTGATTATGGGTCTGCTGGGTGTTTGATAAAATGCCACAATGGTTAGTTTTTTCTTTATTGTTTTGTTTTGTTTTGTTTCGTTTTTTTTTTTTTGAAGGAGCAGCAGGATTGGATAATTATAAAATCTGATTCATCCTCTTTTTTTTCTCACAAAGTTATTGTAATGATAATGACTGATAAATGACAATACGTTTTGCATTTCACATCCTCAGTTCTTGTAATGAATGATAAATGATAATAATGTCCCTGCTATACATGGTCTAAATTCATGCCAGAATTGCTAATTTGCTAAGTAATAGAAATTCTCTTTCTTTTGTTAGATGTCCTGTATTTTAATGCATTATCTTGCATCTCCCATATGTAGTCAACTCCTCCCTTAAGAAAATTAAAGCAACATTGTAGGTAATTTTGTAATGAGTCTTGTTAATTTGTAGGATTTGAATTATTTGAAATTATTGACTCCCTTCTTTTTTTCAATTGACAACAATTCACACAACTATTTTAGTAATCCACGATAATGTTTCTCTTTATATGTACTATTCATCAAGCAAACCTTTTAATAGAATCAAAAACCAAACACAACCACCAAAAACATAAACCAAATGATCAAATTCCATCAAATCATTCAAAACTCTGTAAAAGCAAACATCAAATTCTAAGTCATATAACTGAATTGCTGCCCACAACTAATATTGAAGCCCAAACTGTGAAATCTTTTCATACAACTAAATCTAGTTAAATTTTCATCGAAGACTGACTAATGCGCTGCCAAATTGTATCAATTGACCATCACAAACAATTCAGAATAAAAAACCAATTCAAACAGAATAACCACAATAACACACCAAATGATCAAATTCAATCAAATCATTAAAAAATCTATGAGAGCAAGCGTCAAATTGTAACTCACCTCACCGAATTGCTTCCCACAAGTCTCCTGATTCCCACAAAACACCCAAGAATCACACAAACAGGGCCCATGATTCCCAGTACACATGACCTTACAAGCCTTACAACACTCTTCAGAAGAATTGAACTTGAATTCAGAACCCCAACACATGGCCTTACGTGATTCATTTGATTGTTAATGTTTGGGTACTGGGTTGGATTCAATTCTTCAAGTGAGTAAAGTTTGATACATATAGTATAATTTTTTATTATATATATACACCAGTTTAGTACTTTTTGTGTAGTGTTTGTTTATTGATTGAAACCCACATTATTTACTTTTCATACTTAATCAATCTCTATCTGTATCTCTCTCTCTCTCTCTCTCCCTCTTAAAACAAAACAAAAGTGATGTGTGTTTTGTTTATTGACGAAACTAAACACACTTAATTTCTTCCTTTAGCACGCACCCCTTCAGTGTGTTCTTCTCCAGCGCCACTGCCGACGTCCCTGTTCTCCTCCTTCAGTGGCGCCACAAACGTTGCATATCCTTTATTGCTGTGTGTTCTTTTCCATCAGTGCCTCTTATTACTCGATTTCTCTGTTTTTGTATTTTCAGGTATGGGTCCTCTCTCTCTCTCTCTCTCTCTCTCACACACACACACACACACACACACTCAATTTCTCTATTTTTCTATCTCTGTTTTCCCTAATTTTCAGAATTAATGTTTTCCCTAATTGTGAATGTGTAAACTATGAATGTATAAATTGTAAATTTGGCCATCCTCATTTAATGTATTTTGCTTGTTTCTGCTATAACCTTGAGAATGAATGTCCTATTGGTTATAATTAACAGTTTGAAATTAGTAAAAGCCCTTGACTAAATGTGAATATTTTATATGATTTGGATTAATTGTCTGTATTTTTAATAAAATTAGGGTTCAACTCCTCTCTATATTTGAATGTTTGTTTAATATCTGGTTATTTTGTAGGTTTTTCTACTTAGGTTATTCATAAAAAAAATAAAATTGATTACTTAGGTTATGATTTCGATTGATTCCTTTGCTTCTGTGATCATCCTTGCTAGCTGGACTAGCCTCCTGATTCTCCTTGGATACCATGCCTGGCTATTTGAGGATCCTTGTAGATGCTTGATGCTCTGCTACTACCATTATTTCTTGCCTTTGTTTTAGTTGGCTGTGGGCATCTTCTTTTTGAGTAGTTCCTCCTTCCAGGGTGTTTTGGGGTCTCTTTCTGTTAGCAAGTTCACAGACCCCATCTCTCTTTGTTTATGTGGTCTCTGAACTTGTGTGGAGTTTTCTTTTTATTTATTTTCAGCAGTTATGCGGAGCTGTTCTTTATACGTCTCACATTCTGGTTTACTGTTCTAGAAGTGACTTCTGTTTTGTGTTTTCTTGATCAAGGGGTAACAGCTGGAGAAAACCTCAACTGTGATTAATTTTGTCAAGATTACTCAACTATGTGTTGTATAGTTAAGAATGTATACATATTTGAGTACTTGATGACTATGATGTTTGAAAGAAGTGATCTATCTCTCTTTAAGACAAGCTTTGAAGCAATCAAATTAAAGGCTGGTTCAAAAGTTTTATGGTGCATCATCAGTATATGCTGAAGAATGCAGCAGGAGCTTTCTTAGTCAATGATAGATCAAAATAGTGTCTTCAGGTGATTGATTGTGCAAACAATAGAGCAAAATATAGTCATTCTATTTAGGGTTGAGTCCTCTAATGGATCTATTCATTTCGCAAAAACATTCATTTCATATCATTTTCAGTATAGAACTTATAACAAGAAAATGTAAATGCTCAATAACTAATTCTGATTTCTGGCTGTAAAGAGAGTATGAAGAGACAAAAATGCTTGTCAACAGAATCTGCACAAGATTTAGACAAATATTGTTGACAGAATACAACATAAATGACACTTTTTTACACTGTCTAGTTCGTTTGCTCCAACTTGAGAATGATTCCACAGATTAGTTAATACATAAAGCACAAGCTATGCTATGCATAATAGAAGTAAACAAAAAACAATAAAATGGTGATTTAAATCACTGCACTCGAAAGCAAGTCTCAGTTAGGTGATAAATGTATGCTGAGATCATTGAAGTTGGTGCAGCCATGGATGTTCAATCCATGCTCATTGACTAAATGCAGAAGGCATATGAAACACAGATGGGGAGAGATATCCTGAAGTGCTGCAGCCGCCCTGCAGTCTTCCGGAAAGCTGGCCAAGATGTCCTTGAAAGATACCATTTCTTTCTGCCCCTAAAGTTAATCCACAATTAGCTATTACTTCTCATTAAAAAAAATAAAAGTAAATAATAATAATAATGAGATCAAGCACCATGGCCATAATATAGCACCAAAGTTAGACATAAGAAATCACCCCAGTTTCAGTACAGAGGAAGGGAGCCTCCATCTGTCCATAAACCAATCACTAGTGGCATTCTTATTAAAGTTATTCACAGAAAGAATTGTAAACCTTACAGGATTGACAATTCTTTTTCTGAATCACCTCAACAGGAGAGCTAATAGATTGAAAAATTCTAGAGTTTCTTTCCTGCCAAATACAGTAAACAGATAGGTTATTTGTCGTAGATAGAAGGGGGGAAAAAAAAAAAAAACGATTGTCAATAGATTTGTAGCAAAGGTTTATTAGCTAACGCGGCTTGATTATGCTAGTCCAACTCTATAAATTTGTTATCTATTTAATTACGTTTACTAATATTAAGTAATTGTGCAAACTATTTTGTTCCCTAGTTTTCCCATCCTGAGAAATTTCCTTGTTATGTTGGAAAGTTTTGACTGGCTGCTTGAATTCGGGCAGTTTTATGAACCTGCATATTCTTGCAAATTTCAGATTTAAGTATTTTACTAAGTGCCATATTTTGGCACTTAAGACTTCATTTGTACAAGTAATAGTAAAATTGATTATGAATTTAAAGTTAGTGCCTAGAAATGAGAAGCACTGTGTGAAAAGGGTTAAAAATTAGTAAAACTAAAACCCAATATATGGAATGTAACTTTAGTAACCAATAGAAGTAAAAATAATGAACTGAATTAAAAAAACCAAGAGATAGCAAAGAGTGAATATTTTTGTTACTTGCATACAAATTTCAATCATTAATAAGGAGGAGTCCAAATAAGCTTATCAGGACCAGTCATGGGAAGAAAAGGAGTGGACTGGATCAGATTACAAATATCAACAGTGGCCTTGATGAGTTTCCATACGCATATCTTTACTTATCCATTTTTATGTATTTATGGTTTATGCTTTTGTATTTTGTTTTTCAGGGCTTACCAATGCCACCAAAACGATTGGCGCAGTTATCTCTCCAACCTTCGCACGAGGCAATTGTTGTTCTGAATGGGGTTTTACATGACAATGTGGAGACCCAATACTCACAACCACTTGATGTCGATATAGAGGCACCGAAGGAGGCAGCCCCCCAATCTAGTGTTGGTAAGATGCTGAATTTTACTATTAAAATGAAATTCTCTGTTTTAGTATAATTCTATGGTTCAAAATTTTTGAAGCAGGTTGTTTCATAGGATTTGATTACTTTTTTTTTGCTATAAAAAGTGCTGGGGTATACCTTAGTTGAACTCTTGTAAGTTTTGTTTTGTTCATACATAATACATTTTTTGGGTGAATAAGTCATAAAATAACTACAAGCGAATGTACAGATTTACAAGGGGTATACCCCAGGCCCTACCAAGAAACTATACATAACAAACATATTAGCAAGCCCAAGCTAGACTAGTAGAATAATAAACTAAAATTAAAATGGTCCTAGACTGCAAAACTGTTCATAAGCCCTATACAAACGATGGGGGTCATGAACAAGAGGCAGCCCAAAACCTGCTAAATGAGCATCAAAATGAAGCACCTGGTAGATCCTTGAGATTAATTTCCCAAACATGACAACAACTTTGCATGAACCACAGCAAACTTCAACAACAATTCATACTCAGTAAACTTCACTCCCTCTTCAATCCAACAACTATCAAAGCACATAGTTCCAGCCAGGAGCAACCAATTACAACATAACATACTACATAATATTCAAGCCACATACTCCAAAAAAAAAAAAGAGAAGAAAATACATCCCAATGACATCCCAATTGGGTAGGAAACCAAAACATATCAACGTATTACATAGTAAGATTAAACAAGAACCAAAGACAGCCTGCTAAATTCCTTTACCAGCAAAGACAGCTGAGAATCTGTAGAGAGGAAGACAGAGCACTATAGAAGCCAGCAGCATCTAGTCATAGCTGGACAGATCATTTTCAAAGCAGTGGATGCCAAGTACCAGAGCTCAGAATTAATAGAGCCTAGAAAACACAAGGATCAACACAAGCTAAGATAATACAATTCAGAAATAAGCATGCAAACAAGACTCTCGTATAGGACTACAGCCACTCAACCTTCATACAACACTCAACACTCAGAACTGGAGTATGCAAAACCAAAAAACAAAATGTATCTCACAGTCACTCAACCTCAAAGGAAGAAAGCTCCCAAATCACAATTCTCAGGTATGGAGGATTTCACTCACACAAACCTAACATACAGAATTTACATCATTCAACCCACCATCCCTAAACATTAGGACCAGCCAAACCAGCACAGCACACAATTAGAAAAGAAGACTGTAGAGCTACGTCACTCAACCCTCAAAGCTTACCACACTCACTCAAGCATTTAGGATCTCACATCACTCAACTCTCTTCCCTACATTACAACTAGCCAACCTGCAATGAACTAACCTGCAAAAAACAATTAGTTATACTGCAGGCTCACCCCACTCAACCCACAAGACTCATATCACTCACTCAGTAAGCTAGTTTAATCCTCTCAACACTCAACCCAGATCCCTTAAAGAGGACCAGCCAGTAACCTGCAGATTATAAACAGTTACCAGATTTGATCACAGAAGCAGGTAGAGACCATTCCTTCAAGAACCAATTATTAGTTAAATCAGCCTTGAAGTTAGTGATGGACATCACACTGTATCTTACTAGTTCCTTAATCCTGCTGATGATGGCCACCTCAGTAGACTTTGTAGCTTGGAAAATTCTACAATTTCTTTCCTGCTAGATACAGTAAATAGAGCAAGTGAAGACCAATTTACAAATAGTAACATCCAGAGAGGAGCCAGTAAGCTGTGTAGCTAACCAATTCACAAGGTGGTTCCAATTCAATTTAGGCCAATTCACATTACACTTAGCTGTCATAGTGGACCAGATTCTAAAAGAGTAAGAACACTCAAAGAATAAATGATTATGGTTCTCATCATCAGCCTCACAAAGCACACACCTAGAAGTATCCCTCACACCAAGGACAACCAGCCTATCAAGGGTACTCAGCCTGTTATAAATGGCCATCCAGACAATGGTACTAATCCTAGGAATATGATGCTTGAACCAAAGCAGCTTAGCCTACTGCACCTTGGGATGCTGGGCTCTCCACAAGTTCCAAGTTGACTGAATAGAGAAACAGCCATCATACATACATACATGTTACCTGGTTCTCCAGAATTCGAGCATTTCTGATACTTTCATAGTCACTCTTTGTTTCATGATGATTTGAGCATTTCTGAGCATTTGTAACCTCAAGAAAAGTTTGGCAGACAACACCATTACTAGAACAGTCTGTCATGCCTGTCTAGGAAATGTTTGTATGTTAAAGCTATTTAAGTAACTTCAAAATGTAAAAAAAATGAATTTGCAGTATGACACTAACCAATGCTTGGTTGATCCATTTCTAGATTACAACACTGCT
The DNA here is from genome assembly GCA_036172215.1 of Camellia granthamiana. NCBI lineage: Eukaryota > Viridiplantae > Streptophyta > Magnoliopsida > Ericales > Theaceae > Camellia > Camellia granthamiana. The sequence goes on along the minus strand of CM069903.1, from coordinate 167,201,924 downwards.
TACAATCTTCTTCACCTTTCAATGTTTTTCACCTGAATTTAGTATTCCAAATTCGTAATAAGAACACTGAAAACTTTTCTGAAATTGAACTTTAAGATGAACAAAAGAACAGACTCTAATGAATGTTCATTTCTCAACTCTAAGCTAGACAGACAGACAGGCACACACACACACACACACAATAGTTAAAGAAAGAGAAGAGTAACTAACTAACTAATAACCAACATCTGGAACCAAGAGACATGTAAAGACTTGGTAAATATGTCAGCAACTTGGTCCAAAGAAGCAACATAAGAAACCACAATCCGTTTTGTGCAAGCAAGAAAAATCAGGATTATGAGAAGAACGAAGAAGCTGTAGAGGTAGGAAAGAGTGAAGAAACAAGAAAATGGAAGAGCAAATATAACATGAGAGAAAACAACTTGAGAAAGGAAAAGCATCAACTTGAGAGTAGGGAACAAAGCTGCAGCTATACCTATGTGGCTGCTGGTAGTGCTGTTTGTGCAAGGCTTTTCTTGGGTTTATTCTCTAGTTTTGCTTGGTTTTTCTCTCTTGAGGGTTGTGCAACTGTATTTTGTATTGTTTTTGGCTAGTCTATTCATCTATTCAATGTTCATAGCTCTTGTTTCCTCATGTGGCAAATGAAAATTCCTTTGTGTGGTTTATTTTAGGATGATTCTCTTTATAGTTTATTTAGTTTAGTTTATTTGTTTGGTTTTGTTTCTCTTGTATAGCTCTAGTTTTTTTTGTTTGGTGTTGTAAGACCTGGGGAATGCCCCTTGTTTATCTCTATATGTTATAAATTTATTTTATGACTTATTCAACAACAAAAACAAGTTACTTATATTGCTTTTATGATTTCGCTTTAATTAATTACTAACCAGCCAATATTATGTCTTTAAAACAGTGCCTAGTAGACACCCTCATGGCTTGACACGCGGGTTGAATGTTCAAGCAATGGTTCAGAAAGATGGAAAGCTCAAAGTTCCCATACCACAGGAGTATCGTGTGCCAAATGCCTCTCAATTAGTCTCCAAAATTGGTGTTGAGGTCCGAACACACTTGCCAGACTTTTAGCATTCGCAGGTGGAAACATGTCAACGAAGAAGTTACGGCACCTATGTTTCAGCGTCTAACGGTAAAAGTTTTACGTAATTGATTGAATTCATGTAATATAATTAATTATGACTCACAATATTTGTGGCTGTTGCTAGGATCAATTTGACATGCAAGGTGAATCCACGGATGTTAGCAAAGCGGTGGCAACAAAGTGTGGACGGAGCTTGAGCACCCACACCTACAGACTATGAATAAAATACCTGAACTTTAAGAGTGCTAAGGGAGAGGAGTGTGCTAGAAGCCACCCACCGCTTGAATGTGACCTCGAGAAATGGAAAAACTTGATTGACAAGAAGTGGAATGATAGCGATTGGTTGGTAAACTTTTCTTATGTTTATTTATTGTTGACAATTACCTTGTTTTCCTAATATATATATTTTTCTATTGGAACTTGCTCCTTGTAGAAGCAATCAAAAGCTAACATTGACAATAGAAATCAATTGAAGACGAAGCATGGATGTGGGTCAAAATCTCTCCCAGTTAGGGTACACGAGGCGGTGAGTCTTCTTTTTTTTTTTTTTGAAAAGATGATTCTACTACCATCTTTCTTATTAACTTACTAGTTGAACCAAAAAAAATCAGACAAGCACAAATGGGGGCCAACTGCCAGAGTTGTCATGTGTTTACAAATCCACACTTTAATGATGTCACAAAGCAGTGGATTTCTCTGGAGTGCGAAAAGAATTATGTATGTGTATTTACCTTTTGTATTATGATGATTGCAATTTTTATTGTACCTTTTATATTTACCTTTTCTATGTTTTTTTTAAATGATACGATAATATGATAAAGATTCAAGCTGAACATTATTCCCAACCTGGTATGGTTCCAATTACTCCAGAAGAGCTATTTGTGAAGGTGCTCAAGCGAAGGTCAGGATATGTTAAAGGACTTGGGTTGAGGCCTTTCTTCTCTGTCAGGACTAGCAGTGCTTCAACTGATAGTGACTATGTGAGGCGCCTAGAGATGGAAATACAAGAGCAAAATGAGGAAATTCATTCACAAAAAGAGAAAATTACAACACAGAAACATGAAATTCAAGCACAAAAAGAGGAAATTCAAGCACAAAATAATGTGATAGGAAAGATGAATGAATCGCTTGAGGAGAATTTTGAGATGACATCAAGCATCATGGAGTTTCTTAAGAAGCAAGGTTTCAAAGGACAATTTAGAGGAGGAGGTATCCTATGAACTCGTAGATTGCCGTTTTGGTAAGTCTCGCTTATTTTATGTTTTTAATTTTCTAATGTTGGTTAGTATATACTAGTTAAAGTACAACAGTTTCACTAATTATTAACTAAGATTTAACAAGTTTGAAGATGAATTTAATGAAAATAGATTCATTAGTTACTTCTTACTTAGCATGACCCTTGTTAAAATACACAGTAACCCAAGTAGAGACAAAACTATGTGTATATATTTTTGTGTATTTTTGCTAGACAGTATTGGAGTTGCTCTAGGTTAGTGATGTGATTAATAGGAGCTTGCCATGTAGAAAGGAACTTCTGGTTGTTAAGCTAGACTTATTGTGTACGCAATTTGTATTGACATGGATAGAGAGGTCTACACAATGTAATTAATAATATGTTAATGTTTTTCTTGTTTATTTTCTTTGCAGATTGGTTTTTGATGATGTTTGAAAGCATACTTGCAAATGGTGTTGAATTTTTTTTTCTTCAACAAATTCTTAGTTTTAGTTGCAAATAAAGATTGAGTGTTGATTTTTTTTTTTTTTGGAGACTCCATGTTAGTTTATTTTGGGATTTGCTTTGATGGTTATTTTATTTTATTTTTATATACTTAATGGATTATTATTAAATTCTTTTGATGTATATAATTTTGATTTACAATATAAATTGTTTAGTGAATTTTTTGTGTGGAGTGGTGTATAATAGCTAGTGAATTTTTAGTACATTTAAAAGGCTATTGGAATATGAGCAGGGATATTTGTGAAATAATAATTTAAATTGAAATATAAAATATGGGACAAGTTTAGTGACTAATTTTTTTTGTCATTTATACTTGTTATTATGACAAAATGATTATTCGTCGTTAATAAATATTTTTTGTGACAATTTATTGCAACTTATATATGAAAGTTTTCATTGATTTTGTTGTTTGGTGACTAAAAATTTCGTCATGTATATATATTTTTGTTACGAAATATATTTCGTCACCTATGTATGACGTTTGGTGACGAAAAATTTCGTCAACTTTACATCTTATTGTGACGAAATTATTTTCTTATTAATGATCAACATGTGTGACAAATTTATTCGTCAGCTAAGGTTATAAATATGGTACTCAATGACTATTTGGTGACGAAAATGAGGATTTTTAATGACAAAATGTTGTTTTATTGGTGACAAAAAGTTTCGTCACTGAAGTAATTTCATTAGGGACGAAATTATTTTTCATCATGATATTTTTTAGTGACAAACATTCAATGACAAATCCGGTGACGAAAATATTTCCTCACAAATATCTATAGTGACTAAATTAGCTCTTTGGAGACAAAAAAAATTCGTCATCTAAGACCCAACTTGTTGTAGTCCCTTAGGCATCACACCTAGCGCTAGAGTTGCAATTCACAAACCAAAAAGAGGATTCAAAACTCTAGAAAATTCTGTATAATTTGATCATTGAATTAGAAGCAATGCATAGCATAATATAGAATTAGTGGAGACTTCTTTAACCAAGTAGAACTAGGATTTACCAAAAAAGAAAAAAAACTAATAAAAAAATTAACTTCCAAAACTTATCTAATACTAAATAAAATTGTTAAACAAATTAAAACGATACCAAGGCTCACGGCTCAGCAAAACAACCCATTCTTGAGACCAATTCCAGAAATTCTGCAAATTAAAAAAATACCCAACCCTAAAACAGAACCAAAGCTCACATAAAACATAGATATGAATAGAGATAAAACTCAAAACTAAATTATTCTAGTTCCCAAGTGGGCCTAGCATCATCCAACACATGCCAAATCAATGTTTGAGCATTAGAAGCATATTTTCTACATCGTTTATAAACTTAAGTATTATGTTGCCAGTTGTCTCTATCAAGAAGGGATCCAACTTGGATTTGACACAAACCACATTACTATGGGTTTAGGGGACAAGTCAACAATTTTTTTCCTTTTATTGGGTTGGTTGGCGGGAGCTTTTTTTCCCCTGTAATAATTATATGAAAATCATTGGAAATGATATAATTATTGACTCCATATACGTGAATTCTTACGTCACATAAGCTAATGTCATGGTGGACTGCCATTATGATGAACATGTAGAGTAATGGAGGTAATTGATGATTGATTTATAGGAGGTAATCCTTTGTTATGTTAACTCTTTTGGATTTAGGACGAATACTTGTAGGTTTATATCATCATTTATTGAAATGAAATTGTTTATTGTACAACTTTATAGAGGGAAACAATCCTTACCCACATTCCTCTCATTCCACTAATTGTTTTCTAGTTTGAGAAACACTTTAGTGAGGTAATCCTTCACTTGTAAACAATTGCCTACATTTCATGATTATGGTTGAACCTAGCATGATTTTGTCTATGAATTTATTTGTTATTTAGGCCTTGTTTGGGGACTGTATGTTTTAGCCAAAAAGTCACTATAAGTTGTCACATCACTCTTTCTACTTTTCTGCACATATTTTCATAAAAAATAAAAAAGTCACTAAAATAGTATGTTTCCAAATGAGGCCTTATTATGCTATACATTAATTGATTTTCTTTTTCTTTAAGTGATATTCTCGAAAGTAAGTTTGTGGTTTTTGGAGAGAGGAAGACAAATATTGTTGTGTTATTATACAAATAAATTTCATGGTTGGCAAACCTATTTAGACATGTTCCATTGGATATGGTCGTCTTCTTTTCTCTACTTACTTCCTAGTTGAACCTATAACCTCCACCACAAAATCCACCCCTTATAAATTAAGAGGGCAGGGAAAGTAGTTGTGTTGTTGTTTTTTTTTTTTGGGGGAGGGGGAAGGGAGGCGTTATTGCCATCCATATAAAAGAGTTCATTTGACTTTGAATTTCCAAATTGGTGAATGCCCTATGATTTCTTGTAGTCTCATCAATTGGAGTTTTTGATGAGGCCAAAACTAGAGATAATCCATAATATGTAGTGTGGAGATGATTGAATCATCTGCATTGTGTCCAAATCATGTGGACACCATGCAAATAGCCCCTTGGCTTGCTTGTTGACTTATAAAGATCAGTTGTAGCAAAGGTGACTCTGATGGACTCTCACTAAACAATATTGATGGATGGAGTTTTCTCTTTGTGAACAAATGCAATATTTTTAAGATGATAATTGTGTGTTCAAATAAATGTTGGTTTAAGAGTGTTGTATTGATTTGGTTATCAAGCTTCTAATTTGTTGGCCCACAAATGATTTTGCCAAGTTGAGTGGGTTGCTTAAAGAACTTGGTTCAAGATGATAGTCCTTAATAGTGATCTTATTTCTCCATGTCAAAGTCATGAGACTATGAAAGCTGTCTATTAGCCTGCAAGATCCACTATTTATGTTGGAACTGTAATTTTTAGTTAAAAAAGGAAAACAAACTTCTTGTGGCTCCATTTGAAATGTTGTGATTCTTACATATGGGCCCATTTACTTGGATTGGATAAATTTGATGATAATTTAACAATCCATCATAAGACCGAGTGCATCATCTTAGTTTGAGGATTGAAAGTACAAATGCATGAAATAGGTTGTACATGTCGGATATGCATGGATATGTATCCTCAATTTAATTTACCTCATTTAGCATGTGCTTGAAGGACTCAGTTCCGATTATTACATAGAAAAATGCCTCCATGAGTGAGAGATACGAAGGGGGAGAAAGACAACCCAAGTTACGTGAAACATTTGTTTTTGTCTGGATGATGAAAATTGAAGGCAATTCAATTTTTCTAAGAAGCACAAGCATTTCTAAGAAGGTAACGTGTCACCGACACGACACAATAGTCGTCAGACACTTCCTAACTCTTAGATACACATGAAATACATTACAAGTTTAAATAAAATAATTTGGAATCCAATGATAAAATAAAACAATATAAATTTATATCTAATTTTCTTCTTGTGACTTCAAACATTATTATATTTTACTTAAATATTCTTATATGTGACATATAATAATTCTGTATCCTTATATATGACATATAATAAATATATAAAATTATATATTTTGCACGTGGCCCCCACATGTCATGTGTACATTTTTTGAAAATTTTGTGTGAGCCTGTCAATGTCGTGTCATATGTCTGTATCCGTGCTTCTTAGCCTTTGCTGCTATCATGAGTGCTTTTCAGCTTGCCTTTTTATGTTGCCATGTGATGGATGTTTTGATATTTTTGGAATCATTTTAGTAATAATATTTTTAGCTAAAAGAAAATTCAAGCTATTTTATTGATTAAAAAAAATATATATTAATATTAAATAATAATTCAAAATTATTGCTATTTTAATGGGAAAATTACAAATACTCTCTTTGAAGTTTGCTTAAAATACAAATTGCTTGTGGTAGTTTTGGAAATTATATCCTACTCTTAAAATTTCTAATCGAATAACAAATAAATTTTGGGCAGAGCCTGCGAGCGTAGCCTCAAAGAGTTGATAGCACCTAGTAAGAGTTAAACCTGAGACCTGGAGGGAGTATACCCCCAGGCCCCAAGCTGGACATTTCTTCACTGATCAACATCTTCATTGAAGCCTCAGTTGGATAAGAGTTCTCGCACCACTCATGTTTGACTTCATAAGAGTCCTGACAACCTTTCTTCTTCTTGTTTTTCTTTTCTAGCTCTTTCTCTCTGTTCTGTTTTCAAGAAAATGTAGGAAAATTTAGGGGGAAAACTAAACCAAGAATCATCAACTCTGAACCATCAATCTGGATTCAGTTTCTGAGAAAATGTAGGAAAATTACCCTTTCTAAAGCTCCTTCATTTTCCCTACATTTTCTCAGCAACCAAACATCGTATTGAAGAGGGGAAAAAAAAAAAAAAACCGAACCATGGTGGGTTTGAACTCTTTCATTTTCTGCAACTTCTTAAGCTCCATCTGAAGCTTTTCTCGCTCTTTCCCCCTTGCTCAAGCTCCTCCTCCTTCATCTTCAAAGTCTCCTCTCTTGCCTTCAATAGCTCCTCAGTTTGCTCCTTCTCGATCCTCAACTGTTGAAGCTTTTCTTGCAACTCCTTCTCAAAAGATTGCTTTTGTTGTTGTTTCGCTTTCGTCCCTACTTTCTTAGCTTTCTTGGCGGATTGAGGCTGTGAGAGGCTCTCATGGTTTTCAAAGGTGGTGGTGGTAGTGGTTAGGATGGTGGTGGTGCAGAAGAGGGGGAGGATGCTGGAGTACTAAAAGGCGGCAAAAACCTTATTCATTTTTGAGAGAGAGAGAGAGATAGAGAGAGAGAGAGAGAGGCTCTGTAATGGCATCAAACATTGATGTGTGTTTTGAAAGAGAATTAGGTAAAAGGTAGCAGTGGTGTCACCAAAAGGCAACCGAAACTATATATGAATGTAGTGGTGCAATATGGAGGGAGAGTGATCCGCGGAATATCCTAATTTCTTTGAAACAAATATCCTAATCTATCTTAATTTCCATAATTTGGATCATTCTTATTTTGGAACTTATTAGGTAAAATATTTATATAAAAAATTAGGATAAATTACACTGACACCCCTTGAAATTTATATTTATTACAATTATCTCCTTACATTTGGAAAATTACACTAACACCAATCACAGGCCCAACCAAGCTCTGATACCAAATTGAAAAACTCAGCCCACACTTCTCCCTAAAACACAGGTGTTAAAGAGAGAGAAATTGAAGCCTTATAATCAGCACAGATGGGACAACTCCAGGTGATGTAGGACACATTCCAACAGAAGGCACTAAAGTTTAAACTGGAGTAGATGGAACTAATCACAAGGGCAAACGAGCAAAAGAAGCAAGAAACAATCGGGAGCACAACTATGATTTCTTTTTTCGCATGCAACTAGTGTTGGGAGCACAAATCTAAAATGTTTTAGCTCCTAACCGATTGTTGTGAAACTAGTTGAGAGCAATGTTGACCGCAAAAACAATCGGGAGCACAACACAATTCTAAAATGTTGAGAACACAAATTCCATTTCTAAAATGTTGACCGCAAAAACAAACAAATTCCATTTATTATGAGAGGAAAATGTTTCAGCTTGTCGTTCATTTGACAGACGATTGTTTCATCCTCAAACCTAAGAAGCATGGATATGGATACAAGTATCATAATTAATCAAAATCTAAGAAATTAGGATATAGGTACAATACGGATACATCAATAATAAAATATATTTTATCCTAATTTTTCCAAATGTAAGGAGATAATTGTAATAAATATAAATTTCAAGAGGTGTCAGTGTAATTTATCCTAATTTTTTATATAAATATTTTACCTAATAAGTTCCAAAATAAGAATGATCCAAATTATGGAAATTAAGATAGATTAGGATATTTGTTTCAAAGAAATTAGGATATTCCACGAATCACTCTCCCTCCATATTGCACCACTACATTCATATATAGTTTCGGTTGCCTTTTGGTGACACCACTGCTACCTTTTACCTAATTCTCTTTCAAAACACACATCAATGTTTGATGCCATTACAGAGCCTCTCTCTCTCTCTCTCTCTCTCAAAAATGAATAAGGTTTTTGCCGCCTTTTGGTACTCCAGCATCCTCCCCCTCTTCTGCACCACCACCATCCTAACCACTACCACCACCACCTTCGAAAACCATGAGAGCCTCTCACAGCCTCAATCCGCCAAGAAAGCTAAGAAAGTAGGGACGAAAGCGAAACAACAACAAAAGCAATCTTTTGAGAAGGAGTTGCAAGAAAAGCTTCAACAGTTGAGGATCGAGAAGGAGCAAACTGAGGAGCTATTGAAGGCAAGAGAGGAGACTTTGAAGATGAAGGAGGAGGAGCTTGAAGCAAGGGGGAAAGAGCGAGAAAAGCTTCAGATGGAGCTTAAGAAGTTGCAGAAAATGAAAGAGTTCAAACCCACCATGGTTCGTTTTTTTTTTTTTTTTTCCCTCTTCAATACGATGTTTGGTTGCTGAGAAAATGTAGGGAAAATGAAGGAGCTTTAGAAAGGGTAATTTTCCTACATTTTCTCAGAAACTGAATCCAGACTGATGGTTCAGAGTTAATGATTCTTGGTTTAGTTTTCCCCCTAAATTTTCCTACATTTTCTTGAAAACAGAACAGAGAGAAAGAGCTAGAAAAGAAAAACAAGAAGAAGAAAGGTTGTCAGGACTCTTATGAAGTCAAACATGAGTGGTGCAAGAACTCTTATCCAACTGAGGCTTCAATGAAGATGTTGATCAGTGAAGAAATGTCCAAAGGACCAAACACCAGATGAAATGTACCGAGTGTTGTGGCCCGTCTGATAGGAATAGATATGTTATCATTCGATACAAAATCTGTAGCTCGACAGGATGGAAAAAAGAATCAAAAGCCAGGAACCAATTTGCATAAGAAGGAAGAGAATAAAAAAGGCTCAGGTGGCCATGTCCACTGTAACTCAAATTCTTCTAGACAGATGGAGTTTAATTCTTTTCAACATAACAAGGACAAAGATCCTGATAGTCAGCATGTTCACACGAAGTTGAAAAAGCCAAGGTCACGAGAACATCCTCAAGAGGAGGAACTACAGAAGTTTAAGAAAGAATTTGAAGCATGTCAAGCAGCAAGGATCAGGGAATGCTCAAAGGTTGTTGAACTTGACAGAATTCCTAGCCAGTGGCTTGCTCAAGAAGCCCTCAACAAGGAAAAGGTTGCTCTCTATTCAAATTCAAGAAGAATTACAGCAAGTGAGAAGCCTATAGATTTTATGGGTCATGCAGTAAAAGCAAGCCCATGTGAAAGTGGGTTGCAACATCATGGATTTAGGAAGGAACTTTTTTCATCTGAGCAGAAGGAATCATATTCTTCAAGGAACCGAACCCTAATTAGAGATTTTGAGTAGCCATCTCTGATTAATTCCGACCAGAAGCTGGATATATCTTCTGCTCCAACAATTAGAGATTTGTCTCCTAGGAGCCTCATTAGATCTATGTCAGCCCCAGCATCATCGGGAACATCATTTGGGAAGGTACTTCTAGAGGACCGCCACATCTTAACTGGGGCACAAATCAGGAGGAAGCATGAAGTTGTTGAAAGAGTAACAGTGGATGTAAGAAAAAGGAAGAAGGAAAGGTCCAATTTGAAAGAAAAAGTTTCCAGCTTGAAATACAGTTTCTCTCTTAGAGGGAGTCTGTTTGGCAGAAAGATTCTATCAGCAGGGAGTCTGTTTGGCAGAAAAAGGAAGAAGGAAAGGTCCAATTTGAAAGAAAAAGTTTCCAGCTTGAAATACAGTTTCTCTCTTAGAGGGAGTCTGTTTGGCAAAAAGATTCTATCAGCAAAGGAGCCACATATGTATGAATGTGATTCCATGAAAGATATCATAAGTGGACCGACAGTTATGTTGAACTTTGGAGAGAGGCATGTAAGGATTGTTTTATATAGAGACAATAAGAAAATTGTGAATTGACTGCATTTCATTGGTTGTTGACCTGTGGTTATTCTTTAATCACATTATATCTTGTTGTTTCAGGAGAACTTTACTGAGGTACCACCAAGCCCTGCATCTGTGTGCAGCAGTGTTTACGAGGAGTTATGGAGGGCAGCAGATCATTTTAGTTCAACATCAACATCAGATCTATCTCCGCTAGAAGATGTCTTTCTGCCTCAGGTTTTCAGAGAGATCAGCTCTAATCTAAATGGTATGCGAATAAATTATGTTTCTGTAGCTTTTTAAAGAAAAGTTTGGAATGGTCTTCTGGTTATGAACTTTGGTCCTGCATTGCTGATTTTATTGCTTGACTATTAATTTTCAATTACACCTTGTTCATTTGTCCAATGATGGCTTTGGCACATACGTGTAGGCTTACTTGAATATTGCAAAGCCATAATGCATATTTCTTTAAATTGCCACCTATCATATGGATCATCTGAATATTCATGATGTTTTTAACTAGTGTTTTGTACAACCTACATGGCAAGGCAATGTTAAACTGAAGTGTACTTGAATAATACACAAGTGTGAAAGAAATTCAGTTCTCATTCTTAAAACTAAAGCCTGTCCTGGAATAGATAATGAGACCAAAACTGATATGATGCAGCAGAAAAGTAGGCTTTTGTGGCTGCTTTGTAATTGGGTTTCATGGTTGAAAGCTTAGTAAAATAATAATAGGGGCTTCAAGGGTTTGATTGGGGTAATAAAGATGAGGGTTTAAGCATGAAAGTACATAATTTTTAGCACTGTTTATGGGTTTTTCTGGTGCTTTGAGCAGTATTCGAGAGCAGTAACTGGATTTTTGATGTATATTTTTTGTAAGCTAGGGTGCTAAGGTTAAGGAACTATGATGTTTGGGGGTTGAATAGGGGTTAATTCAAAGAAGAAGAAAAAGAAGAAAAAGGAGGAAGATAATCACATATGGTTGGGCCTATGTTGGAGTAAAAAATGGTTTTGAATGGTGCCTCCATTCCTGTTTTTGACCCTGGAAATTATTGTGATACTTTATTTGGTGTCCTGAGAAATAAATCTTGAGTTTATCAAAGATAATTTTGTTTGTGGCACTTAATTACGGAACTGCAGCTGCTTTTGAGAGATTTGGTGACATCTTATGCTTAATGATCATGCAGAGCTGCCGAGGCAACTGAATGAACTCGATGCTGATGGCCCCAAGGAGACAGTCACCGAAGAGCAGCCCTTGGAAACTGAAATGGCAGAGTTAGAGGATGAAGCAGAAGCTTACATCCGAGACTTGCTTGTTGCTTCAGGTCTGTACGATGGTTCATCTGACAACGTTTTATCAAGATGGGACCTACTAGCAAAGCCTATAATCAACGACATCTTTGAAGCAGTAGAAGAGTCTTACAAGAAAATGACCAAGGATAATGAAGGGTCCAGAAGAGATCACAAGTTGTTGTTGATTTGTTAAATGAAGCACTTTCAGTTGTACTTGGACCACCTGTGACCATGTCTACATTCAGAAAGGCTATTGGTCCTGCACTACTTCCTCCACGTGGACAGAAGTTATTGGATCGTGCATGGGAGATTGTTCATGCACATCTATACCCTCCAACAGACAAATTTCATTACTGCCTTGATGATATGGTGGCCGAAGATCTAGGGTTCACCACATGGTCAAGGTTGATGAATGATGAAATTGATGCTGTGGGGAAAGAGATGGAATCCCAGATTACCGGATATTTGATTGAAGAAATAGTGAAGGATATGCAGAGTCATAACGGTGCATAGAAAAGCCTCTTCTTCTGTGTTGTGGCCATTCTGATGGTCAAAGGGACCGTGGTAGAGGGTGCAGAAAGTGCTGAAAATTTCGGCTCGCGATGTGGGATCTCTTTCCTCACAGGCAGTGTTAGTTATTATAGGTGAGTGTCAACAAAATATTGCATATCTTTTTTCATTGGGGATGGTTGTGATATAGGATATGGGTTGGTTTGGGGTTCCTTTTGAGTGTATATTGAGTTTATTATTTGATACATTAACTATTTTTTTAATTTTTATTTTATTTTATTTTTATCAATTTGGCAATGTATTGGACCAGTCTGCTGGACAATCCCAGATCAGTAGAAGATTGTGAACCACCGTATTTGTTTGGGTAAATTATATTACTTCCCTTGATGTCTGAAAAAAATATAATAAGTCTTACAAGTATATTTGGTTTTCTTAAAATTTTAATTCATACAACATGTAAGCTATTTTCATCAAGAATTCATTACTTACATAGATAAAAAAAATAATATTATCATCTCTTTTACATAAAATATATGTTCTATCTTGTATATATTTTTATTTTCATACTATTTGTATTAATTGAGTCTTTTTAATCTTAAAAAAAAAATGGGTATAATTAATGTAAGTTACTCTATTTTGTTCTTTTGTTGTTGTTGTTGTTGTTGAGGTCATAGGATTAGGGGTGCAACTTGGACAGGTTCAACCCGAGCAATCCAAATCCAGTATGAATTTTTTTTAGGGTTTGGATAAAGATATTTTCAAATTCGGTACGGATTTGGGTAAAAATTCATAAGACCAAATTAAATTTGGGCGGGTTTGAGTAAAGAAGTCAAACAACCTGAAACTCGAATTATATATATATAGATATATAAAAATATTAAACATACATATAAATTATTAGTCATTACATGATGTTAAAGTAATTTAGATTATTAAATCATATTGAATATATATTATATATACAAATAACATAAAATCTTACTTTTTAATTTTCACTCATAAATTGTAAGGATTATTATAGCGGCATCTCTCTTACATTATATAAATTATTTATTTTGGTGGTATTAATGATTTTCTATAAATAAAAATATATATAAATAGAGTCAAGTTTTAATAATTTAATAATGTAGTTGCAAAAAAAAAAAAAAAACTGAAATTCATTTATAATTCGGGCAACTCGGACAATTCAGGTTTAACTCAGGTCGGGTTTGGGCAGGCAACCTCGGGTTACAATTCAAGCCTGAGCAGGTCTCAGCACAACTTAGGCCTCGTTTGGCAAGTGGCTATTTTAGCCAAAAAGTCAAAAAGTCACTAAAAAAATCAAGAAGCCAACAACCTATACCAAAAAGTCAAAAATTCTATTTTCTCTCTACTTTTTGCACATCTTTTCGTAAAAAGTCAAAAAGTCATCCCAAACATACTAGTTTTTTTTACATCACATTTTAGCCAAAAAGTTACTAAAAAAGCATGTTCCTAAACGAAGCCTTAGGCTAGGCTTGGAGAACCTCTCAACCCAACCGAACCTGTCCGAGTGCACCCCTACATAGGATAGTCCAAAAAGGGTGAAACAAAATAAAGATCGATTTATGACAACATGGGAAAATTATAATTTTAGGAGAAATTACAATTAAGTGGTCATTTGAAAAATTATTTACAATTATTTAAAAAAATTAGAATTTTAATTATTAATATTTATAATTTTTACCATTAATTTGTAATTTTCTTTTTAAAATTTACGCTGAATTATATATTTTCATAACTTTAAGAGAAATCAATATAATTATTGTAAGAAGGGTTAACTCAAACCCATCTAACTGATTGAGCTCAATCGGAGCCCAGTCAAAAAGTATAAAATTAGTGGGTCCAGACATCATCGAATGGGCCAGATTGCTCTAGTCTTGAAAGGGTTCAGAACCACGAACCTAGAGACCTATTTGAGTTTGGACTCGAAAAGGTTTAGAACCATGAACCTAGAGATTTTATTTGAGCTCGGACTTGAAAGGGTTAAGATCCACAAACCTAGAGATTCGAAGCGCTTGGCTTTGAACAGATTCTGACACAATCCAGAAGCCACTCCATTAATGAGTTCCAGAGCACTTGTGGACTCAGAGCTTTTTGGGATTTACGCACCAGAACCATAGTGTAAACCGCTCGAACTCGCTCCGCGCGCGAGGGGGCGAATTGGGTTCTAGCTACTACAGTTCGGACTCCTGTCACGATTCTGAATCTAATCTCACAAAGTGCAATGTAAGATTGATAAATCACCAAAGAGTCCAAATCCGACAAATTGTTTTGGAAAATCGATTTTAATCAAAAAGCGCCAAACATGGACTGCTTTGCCAAATTTCAGAGTCGCCACCTAAATATTTTGTTTGGAAAATTTAGGAAACCCTGACTCGTGCCTAAGGCCACGTGTCCGTCATCACCAAAATTGCCTCGGCTTGGGAACTTGGGTACGAGAGGGGAAGGTCTTGAAATGAGCACCCCCGCTCGCCCGATCAAAGGATCAGCCTCTACTAACATGATATGCTGTTTTTTAAAACACATGTGTTCTTATTTCGGTTATTAATCTGACTTACTATGTGACGCGCACAACATACAAGTATAGACTCAATCACGAGAATTGGAACAAAACAACTCATGTTTGTCTTTTTTAAAATGGTTTGAAAGTGCTACTCGCAAGTAGGCTAAAGCGCGGATTTGCCACCCTCAAGTGGGCTTAGAAAAACATGATTTTGCCACTTCAAGTGGGCTTAAAACTCACAATCATTGAGTTGTTCCAATTCAGGCAATCAAGCTTTCATCCACATGCATTCATGCAGTTAAACACATAAGAACATAGCCTCATGGTAAGCATGCTATCATGGTAATCACTTACACTCATGCAAGGATGCTAAAATATAAACACTCACCGAGTACTCCGAGCCAAAACAGAAGCTAGTTAGTAATCGATGCATGATCCTAATTATGTCAACAATGCCTAATGCAACACATGCAAAATGCAGCTAAATAGGCTCGGCTATTCTAAGATAGCATATGAGTGCAACACTTGATACATGTATTCAAATTGGAATTGAAATATAATGCAGTTTGAATAATGCGCCGAGCTCGGTGCATGCAAGACGAATGAATGATGCACACATGCAAAGCATAAGTATACAAAGCATAAGTACTACCAACCATCTCACTTGGTTGGTAGTGAGTAGGAGTGTGACTCCTAGGAGGACTCTACTAAGGAGAGTAAAGTCCTATTAGGATTGTGCAAACCATCTCACTTGGTTGGTTGTGAGCAGGGTGTGTGATTCCTAGAAGGACTCTTATAAGGAGAGTTGGAATCCTACTAGGATTGGGCCGGGGCAGAATCTATAAAAGCTCATGATCAGACCTTTGTACAGGGATCCCAATTCTTACTCTAGAATACACAGAGCTTATTGTCTATTGTCTAGTTGCTGAGTTAAGCATCGGAGGGGTTTCCGGCACACACCCGCCGGTTAGCTCACGTTTGTGTTTTCAGGTGGCAAAGCAACATTGTTTGGAGGAGCGCAAACTTGATCAACAGGATTATACGAGAAGAATTATTTCGTGCTCGTACAATGTAATATAAAATATTCTCATTTTTTTTAATATATCTTTTTATTGGTCAAAGAATTTGAATTCTTACCTAATTTGTTCCTGTCAGTTGCCTCTTTTCATTCCCTTCCTTTCCATTTTAATAATTTCCTAATAATTCCATATTTTTATCAATATATTGATATTTTTATTTTTATTTTTTTTATTGCACAATTGTTTTCACTAGTTCTTGAAATTTGTTTGGAATGATGTCAATCGTTGATTAATAATACACATTTTCAAACAATTAACAAAAAATGGGGTGAAATTTTGTTTGGATCAAACTGAGTTTTTGGTGATCGTCTTGGGAATTATGTGTGATTAAGTCTTACTTCTTTTTATTCAGAATCCTTTGGTGATTATGCTTAAATATCGTGAATTTATATGATTGGGCCATTTTGTATCCAGTGATTCCTCTTGGTGGGTTTCAAGCCTTCTTTGTTTCCCCTCTTCGTCAAATATTGTACAATTTTTATTATTTTAGGTTTTTTTAGCTACTATGTTTGGTTTTTTTTTAAAGGTAAGGTATAATTTTATTCAAACACAAAACAAGTACAAAGAACAAGGGTCAAAACCCAAAAACTCTAGTAATATTTGAATTTCAATTACTTGACTTTGCATGTGGGTTGGGTTGGGTTTGAATTACTAGGGTTGGACTTTTTGTATTGGGTAAATTACACTGAGCAATGCTAAATTACACCAAGCCTTTTTAGTAATGCTAAATGATCCAAAATTAATGCAAATAGTGCAAAGAAAGACACAAGGACAATAAGAGTAAATATACATTTCAGTGTAATAGAGATGATAACATTATTTTTTTCATCCATACAACTAACGGATTATTGATGAAAAATGAGTTTCGTGTTCCTTGAATTAAAATATCAAGGAAATCCAATGTAATTATACCAAAATTTTTGAGTTTGGTGTATTTTCTCCAAATCTCAGGAAGGTCATTGTAATTTAATCTTTTGTATTTTTAATTTGCATCATGTTATTTTCTACATATTCTATTTTTTTTTATTTTTTATTATTTGAATGATGATAAGCTAATGTGTTGTCGATTGTTTATATTAGTTTTCTCATGCCAATTATTTGGATTTTCTTTTTCTGAAAAAACTATATATTTTGGTTATATAATCCTTAGTGGGTATTATTGTTTATCGTATTTTTTTTTAAACTCATTTTAGTTGATTTCACCTTGTATTTGTTCTTTAGGCTTTGGTTAGAGAAGTTAATTGGTTGATATTTGTGTATTTATGCTTTGATTGTTACAATTACAAGGGATTAAAAAATTGGAAGGGAGGAAAGCTAGGCATCCTTAGAGAAAGGAAGTTGCCTTGATCTCCTTCTATTTGTTTGATTGATTAGGAAGGAAAGCAAAGGTGATAGAAAGGGTTAATTTTATTTACACCTGTGCATATCAAAGGAACGATGATGTTTGAATGTCAAAAACATTAAAAAGAAAGAAAGAACCCGTGTATATCAAAGAAGAAGAAGAAGAAGAGGAAGAGAGGGGCTTAACCTTCATCACGGCTGGAGGAAAATTGCTTTTTCCCTTCTTTCCTTTCTACCAAATGAAGAAAATGCTATAGATCCTTCCTCCCGCTTTTCTCCCTTACCATAAGGAAAATGGTGCTCAAATAGAATTTTCATACACAAATCCCATCCAAAATAATGTGGCAGTGGCAGTGGCATTTTTGAAATTATGAAGTGTCTTTTATCTGGAATGGGAAGACCACGATGAGTCACACATCTTGTATAGAAATTTTGAATAGAAGTTGTGTTTGTTAACATTATTCTTAACATAAAGATCTTAAAGATGGGAGGAAACTCTTAACATGGTGTTTTTTTCTCCTCTTTTTTCATAAAATGACTGATTTTCTTTTGGTAAATATTAAGATTTTTTTTTTTAACTTGCTATAAAAATCTTGTTCTTGCTCTCTCCGGAGCCAGGTTGGGAAATCTATATTGTGACCCCTTAATGACATCTGTTGGCCACAAGATTAGTGGCAGACAACGGTGGACTCCAACACCTGTACAACTTCAAATTCTTGAACGTTTATTTGACCAAGGGAATGGGACACCAAGCAAGCAGAAGATCAAAGACATAACCTCTGATTTGTCTCAACACGGCCAAATTTCCGAGTCAAATGTCTATCATTGGTTTCAGAACAGGCGTGCTAGATCAAAAAGGAAGCAGCATGTTGCAGCACCAAACAATGCAGAATCAGAAGTGGAGACAGAGGTTGAATCACCTGATGAAAAGAAGACAAAGTCAGAGGATTTCCCGTCTCAACATAACCCAGCTCCAAGGGCTGAGGATTTGTGCTTCCAAAACCCTGAAATAAGCTCTGGGATGCGTTCTTTAGATTCAAAGTCCAATAAAGGAGAGCCCATGTTTCCATCAAATGGCAGCTCAAAACCTGAAAGGAGTTCGGGACAAATTTCTTTCTATGATAGCATGTTATCGAACCCAAGTATGTATATCCTTCGAGCATTTGATTTCTTTTTACTGGCCAATCATGCAACACAGATTGATTCTGATGGACCTCATGCTCTGAACTGTTATTTATATAAGTTGATGCATATCGTAGTTGGAGTAATTAAGAAAATGTTATATTCATGTTCAAAGTTCTTTTTTTTACTCTTTTATCTTTTTCTTTTTCTTTTTCTTTTTTTTTTAAGTTCCATGTTTGTAATTGTATTACAGTTTGTTCAATTTTGATTCATCCTTTTTACTTGTGATCAGTTACTAACACACATGCATAGACACTCAACACATTCTAATTGCATTGACTTTCTTTACAAGTCAACTTAACAAGCTATATCGCAATTACTATTTCTGGCTATGCACTTCTTTTGTTCTTTGTTTCTCTCTTTCTTATTTATTTATTTTTGTTTTATCATTGTAGCACATTATTCTTCAATGAAATCTAGTTCTGGCTGTGGCACTTTTGTTGTCTGCAGCACTTCTTTACTCAAATTTTGATTTATATATATCTTTCCGTCTTCATATCCTGTCTCCTAAATTGAATTTGTCCCTTCTTTATTTAATGTGTTGTCATTCATATTAACATGCCAAAGGTTCATGTCAAATGTGTTTGTTTTTGCATATTCAGATTACGTGCTCTCCCGGCTTGTATAGTTTTTACTGTTTGAAAGGTTTTAGGCTATAGAAGCACAATTTGATGTGATCATTAATGGGAGAGTTACTAGAACTAGGGGTGTGCGCGGTGCGGATCGGTGCGGTTTGAGAGAAAAATAGAAACCGTATGGCGGGTGGCGGATTGATAAAAGTGTCACTAAAATTTGCGATTTTCCTTATCAAAAACCGGTGGTTCGGTTGGCAAATAATGGCGGATTTGCCTTGGCGGTTCGAGCGGATTGGCGGTTTATAAAAAATATAATTCAAATTACAAAACTTAAATCAAAGAGTAAAAAAAAGACGGGAGATACCGTGATGTTAAGCATCTTGCGAAACTTTCTTTTGATGCAGCAAGTGTTAATGCAGCAAGTGTAGCAACAACATGATAATATCAACGACTATGCCATCAGTTCATTGCAAGCATCTGTGGAAGTTACAATGATCAAATACAATACATAAAATTAATATCATTCATGGTTTACAATATATTGAAAATGTTTACTGTTGAAAAGTATTTAGATTGAAAAGTGAGCTGATGCAAGTTTGCAACATGGCCAGAAAAAAAAAAAGATTGAAAAATGAATTGGAATCCAACTTTATTTTGAATTACTGACATCTTGAATTCCCCTCGAGTAATAATGTAATACTATATTCTAAGGTATAGAACAATAAGCAAACTTAAGTAAAAAAGAATTTTTAGAATCTTATAAAACATGATTTAATAGCGGTGCGGGTCGGTGCGGTTTGGAAGAAAAATAGAAACCGGCGGATTGATAAAAGTGTCACTAGAATTTGCCATTTTTTTTACCAAAAAACCGGCGGTTCGATTGGCAAATAATAACAAAATTGCCTTAGCGGTGTGGCTCGGTGCGGTTTTGACAGTTTCGGCCGTTTCAGCGGTATTATGCACACCCCTAACTAGAACTATAAATTGAAATGTGCTGACAAAGTTCTACAATACTTCCATGTGGAGATATTTAGAGAGCTTTTGGATAGGTTCAGAAAGGAACGGTAGGAGAATTAGAAATCTTTTTTGTTCATTTCAATATTACTTTCATGGGTAAATTACACTTTGCACCGTTGCACTTTACACTGGATCCCACTTTAGTATTTCGGTTTTCAATTGAAACTGTCAATCTCTTTCACTTCTCGTTAACTAGCAATTTAGCCCTTCCGTACATTTTTCCGTTAAATAGTGTGACATAAAATGGCACATGACCCTCATGTGCATTTTAAAGGGTAAAAATGTAATTTTTTGTCTCTGTATTTCACAAATGGTTACAATTTATCCCGTTTACATTCAAACTCACTGTCTCATTCAACTCCACACCCAATGCCACCCCCATTTCCCTAATATGCACCTCCCAATTCACCCCAACAACCCATCCCACCATTTCCCCTCTCTTCTCCTCCTCTACTCTATGATGGACGAAATAGGAACTACTTCAGTGTCTAGGATTGCTTATCAATGACCCCAATGGCATAACTGTAGAGCTAGGGGGGCGGCAGAAATCAGAGTAGTTGGTGCCGACTGCAACCCATTAGTGTTGACAACAAACAATAATCATTGGTTCACTTGTCATGCCTGAAAATCAAAACATTGGGCTATGGTGCGGTGGTTCTTTTTGGTCAGTGGTTTGGGCCATGTGAGATTGAAGCTGGGCCAATGGTGGTGGCTTAGGTTGGGATTGGGACAGAGGGGAAGTGGGAAGTTCGAAGTTCGAAGTTCGTGGTGGTGGAGAAAGGGATGTCGGTGTGGCTGTGGGTAGTAGGGAAGGGATTGAATTTCTGGGATAAGGGGGAGAAGATGGGTGCGGGCTATCCATAGGGTGAGGGTAGACAAGTAGGCCTCTCTCTGTCAGCCTTGGGAAAATTTCGTGTCCCTCACTCGTTGAAATTCTATATTTGCCCTCAAAGCTACTTATGTGAACCTTAGATTGGAAATTCTGTTAGCCTATTTAACAGAAAATGGACAGAAGGGCCACATTGCTAGTTGACTATTTCAATTGGAAAATTATAGACTAAGGCCAAGTTTGGCATACCCAAAATAATTCATCTTTTTATCTTTTTATCTTTTTTTCATCACATCACATTTCTACTTTTCTGCATATCTTTTCGTAAAAAAACTAAAAGTACACTTATTTAGGTCATCCCAAACAACCCTTAAAATGAGATTCTATATTGTTATCCATACTTTTTGCTGCTTTACACCGTGAGATATATTATGCTTCTGATTTAACTTTTTTGACCTTCATAACTCTTGTTACATTGAGTGCAAGTACAACAAGGATATCATCTTGCATGATGGAGATACTTATTATTTTTGGTACTATTTCAATTGTTTAAGAAATATGGTTTGGTATCTTATTTTTTAAATGCTAGGTGGTTTTAACTTATTTCTCAAGCCTAAGTTATTTCATAGAATCGTGTTTTGAAAATAGTAAGTAACATGGGCTTAGGAAATGAGTTAAATCCAACATAAATGTGAGAAATAAGTTTTCAAATAACCCAAGTTTGGTAAATAACTTTTAATTACCTGTTCATTGATGATTGCAGGAATCGACCACTTGATTGGAAAGATGGAAGCGTCAGGGAGCTACAATCCATATTTGCAGGAAGATGACTACAACATGACAAGTTGATACTATAATGCAAACTACTGTGGTTTAACGTTACTGGTCTACATAAAATTACTATTTGTTGATGAAACATATGAACGCAATATATTAAAGATGCGTATAGTTTTACCACACCAATGAATATATGAGTTCGATAAATTTCCTTTCTCTTGATCATGAGATTGTGTTTTTGGTTGAATATTGAAATCTAGTAATATGCTTTGGGGAGTCTTTTGAGTGAATGATATAACTATTGCATTACTTGCCTACTTGGAGTGGTTGGTTAGTTAGCAATCAACACTTGACCTAAAATGAAAACCCCATAAGAGCTGGCTACAAACCTGTGTGAGGAATGTATGGCTTAAGTTGGAGCCATGACTTGATTGAAGAGGTTGCTTCTGAATCTGAGTCAACTGTTGACACCCAAATCCACCCTTCTTAACCCTAATATTAATTCTGAACATTAATATCCAAATATTCAACAAATCTTTAAAAACAAAACAAGTGTTTTTTTGAAATACCGAAATTTAATTTAATGGCTAAGCATAAAGCATCGACTACTAGATTAAAGTAGTATTTGGGTTACTTGCGGATTAATAGTGGGTTCATATCAACATGTTGACATAAATTATTATACGCGTCAACCATATTATATTTGAGTTATGTGTGTTCAATCTAAACACAATCCATTTACTATTCGTATTATTGTGTTGTGTCATAATCAAGTTTGTGTCAAAAAGGATCAATCATAACGCTTTAATTACGTGTATTTGAGTTCCGTGCCAAATTCTCAACTCTACCAAAATGATATAATCAAATGATTGATAAAATTGTATTTTATCTTGATATATTTTTTATTTATTTATGTAAATATTTTTAGCTACTTTTTTTTTAAATTTCGTAGAAAATATTATAATTGATAATTTCTTTTAGATAAAATTACACACACCACTCCAAATTTGAAAAAAAAAAAATAGTTAGTCGATATAATTATATTATATTAATATCCTTTGAAATTTTAATTTACATAATAATTAAATTTTTTTAATCTATAATTTATTAGTTGTATGAATAAAAAAATAATATTATCATCTTTTTTAAACTAAAATGTATGTTTATTTTTATATATTTTAATATCTACTCACTATTTGTATTAATTTAAAGAAACAGTGTGAGGCAGCTGGGTTGGCTGCTTGAAGCCAATGAATGGGCGTCACACGTCTGAATGACAGCGGCGTCAGTATTGAAAGGACAGATTGATAAGTTGAAGCGCCGACCGAGCAAGTCACAAGACTGAGCGTGGGACTTAGCACGGTGAATGGCTTGCGATTAGGGGTGAGCAGTAGATATACCGATCCATCCAAACTGACCTAACCGAACCGATCAGCCGCATTTTGGATGGATACGTGATGACGAGCGGACGGTTACAGATTGATTTTTTCCAATCCGCCTAGTTTTCGACAGATGGCGGATTTGAGATTCATTTGGCCGCAACCGAACCGCTAAACCGCCGAGCACTGCTAGTAATTTGTAAGATTTTGTGTTTTCAATTTATTTATATATTTTATTTGTGTTTTCAATTGAAAAAGAATTTAAATATTCTGTTGAATATATTATGTTGAAAAAGAGTTTTCGACTTAAATATATTTTTTGAATTGAAAAAATAAATGTATTATTTATCTATATATTTTAGTTTTTAAATCTAACTCTAAAAATAATAAATAAAAAAAGATTATATATGCTGGTTGGTTTTTGTTTTCAAAAACAGATATGGATGTAACAATACAGAGGCATACAATCTCTACTACTGCTCTGTTAATAATTTTGGTGGTTTGAATTATTTTTATATTTTAAGAACCACAGATTATAATACTTTACGTGGATGAGGTATGCTGTGATTGTAATATGTGAATAAAGTTTCAAACTTTCTTTCTTTGGATAAGGCATGCAGTGATTGTAATACTCTATTAAGTCATTGACTGTAATTTTTTTTTTTTTTTTTTTTTGAGAAAGTGCACAAGTTGAATTATGTTAAAAATTTATAAAATTTTAAACTACCAAACCGATTCACATCCATCCACTAATCTGCTAATCTGCTCAATCCACATTCATCAGATTGGCGGACAGATGCAGATTGATTTTCTCTAATTCGCCAGTCTGGCGGACGGATGGCGGATTGGAAGTTCCATGGCCGTAACCGACTCGCGCCCACCCCTACTTGCGATGTAGGGCTGAGCAAATGAATGACCCTGGCCGGAGCATGTAATCCCGGTTACGCTAGCGCGGACAGAATTAAGGGGCAATTGAGAGGGAGATTTCATAATCTGGCTTTGAGCCGTGGTAATGGCCGGGCAAATTGGGCCAGGCAAGTTTGGGCCGAGTTGGGTTGGGCTAATCCGGTGGTAGTACGCTCGGTCAAGGCCCAGGTCTGATTTGGCGGGGGTAATTTCGGACTGCGGACCCGGTTCACTTTATTTGCTTACTGAGTTAGGTGGGTCAGATCCTCTGCAGACCAATCCAACCAAGCAGGAGCTCGGTCATAGCGGAGGGCGGCTAAGCCGTAGTGGAAGTAATTCATGTCATAACGGAGGGCGGCCGAGCTCGGTCATAACAGAGCTCGATTCAAAGCATTGCATATCTTGGAAGTAGTGCGGTCGTAGGAAGAGAAGGCGGCGCCGGGTTGTCCGTTCGCGCTAACGCTGTTTGGTGGTGTCACGACCCAAATCCGGCCCTATGGGTTTAGCACCGTAACCGGCCAGTAATCTGAGATTACCGAAGGCCTGCTTAACAGTAGTACAGTAAAACAGAGTTCAGGGCCTGGCGGAAGCCAATACAGTAAATAACTAGTGTCCATTGAGCTGTGACAATCTGTATGCCAAAAACATTTTTCATGCATTCAAACAGTTTAGAACAGTACAGTCTATACAATCATTTACAGGCAGTCAGTACAGGGATCAAATCCCTTGACAACAGTGCAGTAAGAGGGATAACAGTCTAAACAGTAACACAAAACAGTAGGGAGACAGGTGGGGAAACAAAAACACCCCAAGCCATGGCATGGCATCTCGGAACCTCGCAGTGAGGCACATAGGCTGGCTTGACAAAACTGGGGACTAACCCACGCTCCTAGCTCCGGTCTGGCTGCTAAGAACCTACATATATATATAAACAGTGAGCTAAAGCCCAGTGAATAACATAATGCGTAAAGAGGTTATGAATGAATGTCCTTACAGCAATGAAATCAGTTCATTAAACAGTATTTCAGTCTTTCAGTATTTCAGTCAATCAGTCATATGTGATACATCCATTAGCCTATCAGTGCAGTAAACAGTAGGTCTTAAAGACCAGGTCTTAACAGACCCAACGGTAGTGATGGCCATCAATCAATAAACAGTAAGGTTCCACAAGGGAACCGACAGAGATCTCTGTAACAGTAAACAGTAAGTGCTAAGGATGCCACAGTACAGTTCAGAATACAGGACATACATTCATTCAGTAAACAATATCAGTTCAATAAACAGTTCAGTTCAGTATTCAAAAGATAATCATTTTGAACATATCTTTACACAATTGTTACTCACAGAGATTGGGCTAATAGCAGCTAGAGCGCGTCCCCGAGAGCCCACCCTAAACAGTTAACAAATAGAACACACACTAAGCTTCACAGTCGGGAAGGATGATAATTAAATCCCTAAATTTCCTTGGTGTGGTTCTATGTCTAAATCCTCATTAAGATGCCTTAAACTAGGCCTAAGAATGCCTAGGATGGGATGAGGATGCAAAAATACACTTAGAAAATATTTTGCATAATTTGCTGAAATAAGAGCCTCGCTCGAGCGAGCCTTTCTTCGCTCGAGCGAGCTTCCAAAATCAAAGGCCTCGCTCGAGCGAACAATCCTTCGCCCGAGCGGTCTGATGAAACAGTAAAAGTACTGGATGCTCGATTTTTACGCTCGAGCCACCAATCCTTCGCTCGAGCGTGGCTCAGAGGAAACGTTGGTCGCTCGAGCGAGGAATCCTTCGCTCGAGCGAAGAAGCCAAATCTGGAATTTCCAGATTTGCCTTCCAAGCTCAAACCAAGCATTCTCAACTCAATTCTCGACCTCTTGGACCCAAATTCTGGAAAATACATCCCAAAACAATGTATAACAAGTTTCAAAAGCCAATTTATGAATTCAAGCCCCAAAGGTGAGTCAATTAAATCCAAAATTCAAACCCATTTTCAAGAACAATTTCAAAACATGCAATACATGAGTTTTTAACCAAATTCAAGGTTCAAATTTTGCTCTAATGAGCTCAATAGTTGGAAAACAAAATGAAAACATGGACTTTGATAGAAACATGAGCATGCATGTACAATCCATCATGAATTCAACTTCAAAATGCACCAAAATGGCCATGCATGCATGAATTCAAGCATAATTCAACCTCTATGCACTAAATCATGGCTTGATTCTACAATGGAGCCTAGAACATGCAAGATGAAGCTCAAGACAACAAGAAGAAGATGGATTTTCTTACCTAAGTCTCAATTACAAGTCTTGCAAGCTCAGTTTAGCAATCTATGTTACAAATCTTCAAGTTCTTCTAGCAATTCACAAGATGAGCTCAAATCTCTCTCTCTCTCTCTAACTATGGTCGACTAGATTCAAAAATAGGGGTTGATTAAGTGTTTGTTTGGGTGTAAGAAGGCTCTTGAAAATCAATAAACAAATATCCACTAACCATGGCAATTTGGTAGATAAGCTACAACTTGTAATTAATTCATTTAAATCTAATTTAATCATTCCTAATCAATTTTCAGATAAACATATCATTAAATCACGAATATTCTACTGATTCCAAAACTCTAAACGGTTTCTAATTCGGCCGCCGATAAGGCCTTCAATTAGCAGTTTAAACACATAAACTCACACAGATAATCCATCAATCAAACAGATAGGAATGCAATATAACAGATAAACTTATTCAATTTCAGTTTCGATTTCAATCAGTCCGTCCAGTACTTCAGTTAGTTCAATTATTAGTCATAAGCAGTCCAGTTTAGTAGTAACCAGTAGCTAATTCAGTAATTTATCGGTAATCAGTACGAAGGTTGTTACAGGTGGTTTGGTTAGGTGGTGTTTAGCTGTATTTGCGCTGACACGTGGGAAAGTGGGATAGGAGAGTAGGTCCACGCGTCGCCAGGTGAATGGATACGGAGGCACGCGCAGAAGGTATATAAGCGTGACTACGCGCCCTATACTGAGGTATGGAACATCTTCTGGTGAGAGAAAAACTAACACATTGTCTCCCCTCTCTTCTCTCTCTCTCTCTCAGTGTGTGCTGACTTAACTGTGGGAGGGGTTTTCCGGCAACGCACTGTTGGGTAGTTCACCTTCGTTGTGTTCTCAGGTCGATCAGAGGAAGGTGCAGCTTGGACACGAGGAGTATGGATAACGTCGGATATTTGGTCTCCGTACAATATTTATCCTCATATATATATATATATACGCGTGTGCTACTTGAATAAGTTAATAATATTTACTATATTTATAACTTATATCCTTGGATAATTATTTGATTGCCTTACCAATTAGGAAAATGTTTAAGACCACAAAACCCTTCAATAATTAGGAAAATGTTAAAAAATCTCATCTTATATTCGTTTCTCACATATTTTGGCCTTATTTGATTTCTCTTGAGAAGGGAAAAAAAAAAATTGACTAAAAATTTCAAAAAATTGTTTGGTTGAAAATTTGCGAAAAAAACAAATCTGGAATCATTTTCCTCTCTACTATATTTCAAGCAATCTTTTTTTCTTCTCGTCTCTCCTTCTCTCACATCCTATACATCATTCGATCAGTTTTTCTCTAACACCCATCTATTCAACTATAAAAAAAAAAATTTAAATCATCCCAAACTCCAAAACTATTTTCAAAACATACAACCAAACAAATTTTTAAATTTTGTAAACTCTTTTAGAAAATTATTTTTCTAAAAGAGTTTACAAAAAAAAAAAATTCAAAATTGTTTCACAAATACACCAAACATGGCCTTTGTATTTGACCCATTAAAACATGATAATAAAAAACAAAAATAAAAAAACACAGCCATTTACCAAGATCATAATTATTTTCAAAAAGGTTTCCAATTCAAAAAATCCAAAAAACAAAAACAATTAAACTAGGGCAAAAAATTTTGCATTCAAAATCCTAAAAAAATATTTATAATATGAAAATTTTCATTGTATATAATCCAATTACCATAAACTAAACCCTAAACCTCGAAAGTCCATTAATGCTCATTCTGAACTGCCGCCTCTTCCTCCGAAGTGAAATCATTCTTGATATTGAATATCTTTCTCACCTCCTCCGGCATCAAATCCTTGATCTGATCTGCAATTCGTTGACAAATCAACTCTAGCAAGCACTTCACATCAAGGTAATTCGCGGCAGAGACAAGTTTGAAGAGCACAACCAAGTCCTTCTTTGCCACAAACTCTAAATCGAACTTTTTCAGATCGACTTCTTCGGAGATCTTCTTTGAATCCGTGTGCTTTGAACAGTAATCGATCGCCATTGTTAGGGTTTCGCTATCCACATTTAGGAGTGGAATTGTTGTGATTGTGGATTCTTCGTCCTCAATTATGCGATTGACTCTTTTAGGATGAACTCTTTGTTGTCGGAGCTTTTCGATGTGAAGCTCTTCTCCAAAGATGAAGACGGAGAAGATGATGAAGATGCAAACATAGTGTATCTTTCATTGTACGTTGTTTGGATTTTACACAGATATTGAAAATATTAGGGTTTGTATAGACAAGGCAGAACCATGAATTTTATATATAGCGGGCTTTTCTTGGTGAAGAAGTAACCTAAATAAATTTGAAAATTGAGGCACTATTTAGCATGCATTATTTTAACATATTATCTTATTTGAGTTACAATCATGTTATTTTGATTACATCATTTTATCACATCACTTCAAATCTAACTCATATTTTATATTTTTTTCATAAAAAATTAAAATATATACTAATTTAACACATGCCAAACACCCTCTAAATTAATGCCAAAAATATAATAGGGAGTGTTTGGAAATTGACCTTTTTTATACTGATTTTTTTGTTTTTTATTTTGATAAAAAGACTTGATAAAAAATAAAGAGAATGATTTAATAATTTTTATGATTTTTTGACTTTTTAACTAAAAAACAATTCCCAAATAAGATCTAAGTATAGTTTTGGCACACAATTACATTGGATTCTCATCATAATCAAACGTAATACTTACCTCTTTCTTTGTTAATAACTTTTTAGTTATACGAATGAAAAAAAGTCATATTTTTTTGTACTCAATTGCATATTATTTTTTTCTTATTTATCTTTATTACTTTATATTATTTACATTAATTTTGATCCTTTTAACTTTACTAAAAATGGAGTCAGTATAATTATACTAGAATTGTGATATTAATTGTATTTTATTTAAATCTCAAAGAATTTCTCTATAATTTTCGTGGATAATAATAATACTCTTAATATTCATGTATTTAAATCTAACTAAATTACCACCAGTAATAATAATTTACTAAATACATTTGTTGGACCAAATTTTTTTGATGTTTTTAATTTAAGGTCCCTGATATTAAAATTTTATAAAATAAAGAACACGTAACATTTTTGTAGTAGTTGGGATCTCTTAACATTTTCACAAAGAAATTTGTCTTCATAGAGAAATTTCAATTTCACAAAGAGAAATAAATTTCTTTAAAAATATTATTGAGGGACCTTAACTAATAAGAAAATATATGTTAGACCTCTCTTACTATTTATAGTTGGAGATGGATATTTTACTATTTTTTTCAATTAAGCTACTTCTTACACAAAATATAAATTTTTTTCTTTTCGTTTTTAAATTTTTATTCAAATTTATGACCAAATCACTATGTTTGTGTATATATATATATATATTTTTTTCCCAAGAGAATGGTTTAAAAGACTTGAAGTTGTTTACATTAAAAAAAAAGTTGCATGCGTGTGCTGCCATGATCATGAATATATCTTGAATATATTCATCCTCGTTTATTGATAATTAAACCAAATTTGCTATTTGAATAACTTAATAATGTTTACTATATTTATAACTTATATCCTGGAATAATTATTTGATTGCCTTACCAATATAATTAGGAAAATGTTTAAGACCACAAAAACCTTTGATAATTAGGAAAATGTTAAAATCTCATCATATATTCGTTTCTCACATATTTTGGCCTTATTTGATCTGTCTCTGGAGAAGGAAAAAAAAAATTTGAGAAAAAATTTCAAAAATTTGTGAAAAAAACAAATCTAAAATTATTTTTCTCTCTACTATACTTCAATCAATCTTTTTTTCTTTCTCCTCTCTCCTTCTCTCACATCCTATACATAATTTGATCCACAATGATGTGATAGGATACATGTCAACTTTTAATTTGTCATATACGTCTATCTCTCTTACCACATCATTGTCAGTAAATTTAGGAATTCAAATTGTGAGTCTCTAATATTACTCATATAATTATAACAAATGAAATTGTAAAATGTGAGCTCTCATCTCATTAGAAATATGCAACATTGAGTCTATTTTTTTTTAGGATTGTGCTTGTTATTTGGAGGGGGAGTTTATTATGGATTCTATTTCATGATTTGATTGTTTTGTTTTTTAAGCTTATATAGGTATATTATTTATGGAAAAAAAAATTCAAATTGACTCAATAATTGCAATTTTATCATATTTATCTTTTACAAAACTTAAAAAAATCAAAACTAAACAATCTATTTTAATGTGCATACAATTATTTGATCAATCTCATTTCCTTACGAATAACATACTTACAATGACTTACAAACTGAACAAATCATATAGTCAAAAGAGCCCCACAAGGAACCTCCAAGTTAGATGATAGGAGAGAATCCATTCACTTTTTCTCTATGGATGACTATGAGTGAGTGGTTGTGACCAAAATTAATATGATAGTCCTAGAAAGAATTACTTAACAGTTGGACAGAGAAAAAAAAAATACACAAACAACTTTACGCTTGCACGGTTGCACTCCATCACGGATTCACTTGCACTTTCCATGTTTTCGTAATTTTTTTTTTTTGTCCCACTGTCAAGCAATTCTTCCATAGTCAAACCACAAAATAATTTTATCCTGTGAAAATTAAATAAATTTGTGGATAAATCTTTTTTTTTTTTTTGACAAGGTCTTGTTACCACAAAATATAAATTTGTAATTTTTTTATTTTTTTATTTTTTTTATAAAATTTTCGTACATGTATTTCTTAGTCTTTGTGGGAACAAAGCTTACAATTAACAAACACATGAAGAAGTAGAAGTTTCCATATATGGATTCCAAATCCTGCTCGAATCTAACTTGGGGAGAAAGCTCCTATATATGTCTCTCTATATAGATACACACCCCCAAAACCACCCATTCTTGTTTGTTTTCTATCAAGCAGTCAAGTTTTGTAGTTGAGAAAAGTAGAGTCTGGTTGTAGCATAATAATCCACTTCTAATTACAAATTTACAATCCATCAAATACCATAATGTCATCATCATTGGAGAAGAAGATGCTGATACTGAGGAACTCTGATGGGGAGGAATTCATCGTACCAGAGGTGATTGCAGTGATGTCGAAGACTATAAAAAACATGATGGAAGCTGAATGTGCCTCCAACACTATTCCAGTGCCTAATGTCGATGCCAATATACTCGCGATGGTGATTGAATTCTGTAAGAAGCATGCTGAATCTGAAGCCGAAGCAGCCAGTGATCTTAAAAGGTTCGACTCTGAGTTCGTAAATAGAGGTCAGGAAGCTCTTTACGATCTGATAACAGCAGCCAACTTTCTTGATGTGAAGGAATTGCTGGATGCACTGTGCCAGAATGTGGCAGAAATGATCAAAGGAAAGTCGGTTCACCAGATTCGCATCCAATTTCTGGGTTACCAACTTTTTAATTGGTATTTCTGGATTACCAACTTTTTGAGATACTCACATCCAATTTTATTTGGAATATTTGGTGTGACAATGAGATTTTGATTAAGCATATAGTACAAATTGTGTGTTTATTTATTGACAGAGAGGGTTGAAATAAGATTCTCATTAACTTTCTAGGGTTGATCCAGACCATATTATGAACCGATTGACACATTCATCCATTCAATTCAAATTTTAGAACTTAAATTTATTTCCTTAAAAAACTAAAAATTAATTTAATAAAAATAATACTAAAACGATGTTTTGAATTTTCAAAATCCATTTTTTCACAAAAGAAAGAAAATAATATAAAAATGACGAGTGCTTTTTCCATCTTTCATTAAATTTTTTTCTCTCACCAAATTAGTATTAAACGTTTTTAAAAAATAGATTCCGAAATCAAAAATTGAACAGAGTGATTACATTTGGTATAGGAACTGAATAAGCGTAACCAATCTATAGGACAACCTACCAAATGAATAAGGTGAGACCGATCCAGTCTCATGCTTAACCGATCAAGTTATCTCTACCCGGCTTCATTTGAAGTCATTGGTCAATAATAGCATGCGACAATATATTAGGTAGGCCTACTGTACTTTCTCTAAGGGCTAAACATGGAGTTTCTAAATTGATATCTTGAGCCTGAGAATAACATGAGAGTTATTGTGAAGCAGATGTTGATGTTCGAATCTGATCAATTATCAAAAGGACCCAAACCCAAATTAAAAGAAAAGAATCCATTAACAATGTACATTTTGGGATCTAGTGTTTCCTCCTAAAATTACTAGGACAATGCAAATGACTCTTCATGATAATGAGTATTTATGTCAGCAACAAAATTTCCAACTAAAATTATGGGAGTCGCTCAAAATCCTGTCACCAAAGATGAAGCGGCAAGGATGGACGGAATTTGGCTCACGCCAAATATGCAGTCACATGCAACAATGGTGCAGAGGATTATTTAAAAGTGAAGAGCTGAGTTAGAGAGCATATAAAGAAGGTGAGCTTACAACTTTCAGAAGTCATGTAGATTGCATTGGAATGCATTTCGACAGGGCAGTCAATTGTCAAAAGATGCCTGAATATTATTATATCAGAGTTAGAATACATGTATCCCACAACAAGAATCTTACCTTGATCTCGTGGTTGCACACTGCATGGTTGAGCACAATTCATGATTTTACAGCTTAAAACTAAAATGATGGAATCAAGCAGAGAATCAGTGTAGAAAGATGAAGTTCATGACAATATGCACATAATATCACACAGGTAATCAATACCCTTCATATGGGCTACTCCATGCTAATTTTCAGAGCACTAAAATCATGAAGGGGATGGGCGTGGCAGTCGCTTAGCAATTTCCTGCCCAAAAAAAAAAAAAGTATGAGCTCCAACTTTCACAGGGAGCATGTATCCATTTGACATGAAGATAATACTACCCAAGCTTTTCAAGGACGATATCATAGGATCATTTCTAGTTACAATGTATGCAATGTCTGAAGTATCCACTACAATTTTTGATAATTATTGTCAAGTAATATAATTACTAATTTAAAAATCCATATAGTTGATTTAAATTATCATAGTACTAAATGCATGAGAAAGGGGCAGCCAGAAGGAAACAGCTAGAATGTTAAGTCATGAAAATAAATACTCGAGACAATTCAACAAAGCCCCAACGCAACGATTTGTGGAAGCCCTGATAACAACACATTGTATAACATAAGTTTCCTAAAACAAAAACAGTTTGTTACACAGGAAGACAAGAACCAATGATGTTAACATTTAGTATTGTAAGTTTTTTTTAATTTTTGAAGTTTACTAAAATATGTTGTTCAAATCAATATTTATTTTTATTTATTATTTTTTTCAAAACTATATATGATAATAAATCATATACATGGTCAAATACAAGCAGAAAATCATTTTGAAACAATGGTATGTTTACCTTTTAATTATAGATATGGGTAGCCTTTCATAGAGAGGCAGTGGTTTTCCTTTCATTAATTGATCGGCAAAAAATCAAATATTTTGTGTTCTGAACATACCTCAAACAGCTGATTTATATTATCAGCTGTCTTTGCAGATGTCTCAATGAAAAACATTCCATTCTTCTCAGCAAAGTCAACGCCATCCTTCAGGGGAAAAGATATAAATAAATGAATGTGTTAAGTTAGCAAACTAAATCTTGATTTGTAAATACAAAGGAAAAGCTGATGTAAGTAACGTCCAGTACTCAAGTCTGCCACTCACTTGAACTGGTACTTCTCGTTGCTCTTGAAGATCGGCTTTGTTACCAACTAAAGCCATGACTATATCAGGGCTTCCATGTTTTTGTAGTTCCTGTAGCAAGCCACAATAAATCAATAGTAATGAATACACACAAAAGCATAGTCAGCAATTTATAAAAAATTAAGAAAACATTTGTGGATCATACAACTTGATTTTTGGGTGGTCACACAAATGTCCAAGTTGTGAACCACAGGAGCAAGGAGAACAAAGGTGAAAAGAGAACAAGAGTGTAAACCAAAGAAGAAGAAGAAACCTTAATTTTTGATGCTCAAGGCACATTAAATCACAAGAGGGAGGAAACAAAGATGAGAAAAGAACAAGAGTGTAAAGATGAAGACCCAACAATATAAATGATGAATACACAATGCTCAAGCTTTTCTAAAATTTTTTAAACAAACTATTCAACAGGAAAGCCTACTTACATGTGTTTCAAAACAAAAATAGCTAGATTTTTAGTGGGTTACTCTTGAAATTGAATCTCTTTCTATCTTTAGTAGACTTTTAACTTGTAAGGAGATGAGAAGACAATCCTTGTTTAAAATTTTTTGCAATAATTTACTGTAGAATGTCCTCTATATTCCTGGACAACTATTTTCGACGTGAGTCAAGGTTGGAGGAGACAAGTATTAAAATGACCACAAATACCACTACTTTCCAGTTCTCACGAACTCTATTTCAAGGGGGAGCTTTAGCCAATCCAAGATTGCAATTCATTAGCAATGGAAAACCACTTATTCATCTTTAAACTAGCTAGCATTTCTATAGTGTCATTGTCAGTTTTCCATAGTTAATCAATGAAACATGTTTCATTAAGATCCATCCGGTGCTAAAAAAAACTGATATGTCAGGTCCTTTTGATTTTCATCTCTCAACAAACTTTCAACATCCAAAATTTTCAATCAGTTTTGCGCTTCTAAATCCTATATCTCCAAATTTTACATAATAGTCTTGACAATACCAAATCTGATGCTTTACTTTAACAACAATATTGAGTTTCCACTGTAGTCTCACAAAAAAAGCTATTGTCTTAAACCAGCCCTTTCCACATTAAATCCTGATTGAAGAAAATTAGAATGCATTTAACTATATCCTACAACTAATAAACCAAAACTGAAATAGAGAAAATCATCTTCCAATATGTGCAAATCATACCTTAACCCAATACTGTGCTTTATTGAACGAATCAGGATTTGTTATATCATACACGATAACTGAAACTGCAGCACCACGGTAATATAGTGGTGCCAGTGCTGCATACCTGAACAAGACACGTCCAGAATTAGACATTAATATGCTCTCTCAAAAGAGTCTTAAAATGATTCTGGGAAGGTGAAATTGGTAACAAAAATAAATATAATTAATATATATACTGATTTTAGCCAACAGTAATACCTCTCTTGACCAGCAGTATCCCATATTTCAAACTTCACTGTTGTAGAATCTTGCAAGGCAATTGTTTGCGACAAAAATGAAGCTCCAACTGTTACCTGAAATTTTTGCAAGAAAAAAAAAGTGACAAATATAAGTGCATCTTTCATGTACTTAATTTCTGGGTATTTAAGAGAGTATAAATACTCAAATTGCCAAATGATTGACCACAACTTACACCAAAACTGAAAAAACATGAGATGTTACCAAACCAATGCAATGAAGCATCCTTACCTTCGATGTTGGATCAAACTGACCACGAACAAAGCGAAGAACAATGCAGCTTTTCCCTACACCAGAATCCCCTAATAGCACCAGCTGCAGGCAATGGTTGAACAAAAGACTAGCCACATTCAGGCAATAAAAAGAAGGGCCCCAATCTTGAAATCCATAATATGATCAGTCATACTAAATCCAATAAGCTTTTAATTTTATCTCTAACAACGCGCATAATCCCCACGCCTCCCCAACAGGCACACAAAAATTAAAGCGGACTATGATGTCAAACCACATGAACCTACATACTACGACAAACATGGGTGGTAGAAATGTAAGAAATCATCTCAAACAGGATAAGTAAAGCCTTAACTAGTCAAAATGGCAATTTAAGAGAAAATATTTGACACTATCTAACATTGGTATGACTAATCATTGAATCCCATGTTACAGCATAGACTCTCCACTCTCTCTCCTCAAGCCACAGCAAGTCCATTCATGTTCTATGTTTTCTGTTGTCTTAGCTACGTCATATTAGCATGCCCACCAAGATATATTTGCATTATCTGAGTGTAGATTAATAAAGAACTAAAGAAGAGCTCTAATTTAAAGTAAAATACTTCTTAATCTCATGAAATTAAATAAATAAACCAAACCAAACCAAATCCAAACTAAGCGTTAAGTCCCATCAAATGGGGTCGACTGCATGAATCCTTCTTCTCCACTTGACTTTATCCAAGGCCAATTCGTTAGTCAAATTAAAGAGATTCATATATCTATTTACTACACTAATCCACGTCAATCTAGGTCTACCCCTTCTCCTAACACTACCATCTACCGTCACTATATCGCATATCTTCACTACTGCCTCTGTTGATCTCCGTTATATATGACCAAACCGTCTCAATCTATTCTCTCTCAACTTATCTTCTATCGGTATTAAGCCTTAAGTCCCATCAAATGGGATCGATTGCATAAATCCTTCTTCTCCACTTGACTTTATCCAAGGCCATTTCGTTAGTCAAATTAAGGAGATTCATATCTCTATTTACTACACTAATCCACGTCAATCTAGGTCTATCCCTTCCCCTAACACTACCGTCTACCGTCACTATATTGCATCTCTTCACTAGTGCCTCTGTTGGTCTCCATTGTATATGACCAAACCATCTCAATCTATTTTCTCTCAACTTATCTTCTATCGGTACTACCCCTATTCATTCTCAAATATACTCATTCCTAACTTTGTCTTTTCTAATCTTGCGACACATCCACCTTAGCATCCTCATCTCAACAACATTCATCTTATCTACATGTTGTTTCTTAGTTGCCTAACATTCCGTCCCATACAACATCGCTGGTCTTATAGTCGTTCTATAGAACTTCCTTTTTAGTCTAGTGGGTACTTGTTTATCGCACAATACTCCAGACGCACTCCTCCACTTAAACAACCTCGCCTTAATTCTATGGACCACGTTCGCTCCAATCTCCCCAATCGTTGTGATAATCAATCCTAAATAACGAAAATGTTCACTCTTAGGTAGTTCTTGGTTCTCAATTTCACTTCTCCCGTAGTTCTGTTGTGATTGTTACTAAAATTACACTCCATATACTCTATCTGAGTTCTGCTTATCCTAAATCCTTTAAATTCAAGTGCTTTTCTCCAAGTCTCCAATTTAATGTTAACTCCTCTAGTCTCATCCACTAACACGATATCATCTACAAAAAGCATACACCATGGCACATTATCCTGAATATTTTACGTCAACTCATCCATAATTAAAGCGAAAGATAAGGACTTAAGGTTGATCCTTTGGTGCAACCATATAGAAATTAGAAATTCACTCATCTCTCCAGCAAGCGATCTAATAGTGGTCACTATACCTTCATACATATCCCTAAGAACAAAGATAAAAGCAGAAGCAAGTCCAACAAGTTTGCTAATGTTAAGTGTTATCATTGTGGCATGAAAGAGCACATCAGGAAACATTGCAAAAAATTGAAGAGAAAGAACAAAGAGAAAGTGAATGAGAAAAAGAACAACGATGAAAAGGTTAATGATCGTGTTACCATCACTACTTTACAAGACTTCATAGTTGTTTATGATGATGATGTTGTTAATATTGCATGCCATGACACCAGCTGGGTGATTGATAGTGGTGCCTCTATTCATGTTACATCTCGAGAGGAATTCTTCACTTCTTATGCATTCCATTCGAGGTCGAAGCACATTGACGTGAGGTATCATTAGATAAGAGAAATTCTTAATCATGAGTTGTTAGAACTTAGAAAAATTCATACTGATGATAATGGTTTTGATATGTTAACAAAAGCTCTAGCAAGGGAGAAACTTGAGACTTGTTACTCGATCGCTGGGATAGAGAATCCCTTCACCTAGTCGGAAAAGAGGAGATTAAGTGTTGGGTTGGGTTTCCCTCCTATTTAGAGGATGACCCAAATATTTTGGTAATGCCCATGTGAGCTACTTAAGCCTACATGGAGAGAAGCTTGGTTTTTTGGCCCATTTGTAAGAGAGTATTTAAGCTCCATTTTGCTACTAGAAAATCTGAGAGAGAGAGAGAGAGAGAGAGAGACAAGAGCACCCACAAAACAGAGAAAAAAAAAAAGAAAACAACAGTTTTCTATAAACCCTATCCAATTTTGATTAAACAATTCGATCAACAAGCATTCGTGGTCCGATTGAGCTGAAATTTGGTAGGCGAGTTCACAACTCAAGGCTCTAAGATTTGAACAGTACCCTATTTTTGGTGAGATCTTTCCTTTTTTATTGCCAAGAGTGTTTATTTCTTGAGTTTGTATCTTTGTTGTTTGCCTCTAATTATAACTAAGAAGAACTTGTTGTACACCCATTATTTGTTGATAGTGGAGATTTTGGTGGACTACGGTCCCGTTATTTTTCCTTCTCACACCAAGAAGGTTTACGTAAAAATTGCTCGTGTGTTTTTGTGCGTGTGCCTTTGGATCCATTTTGTTATATATATTTGCTCTATTTAGTTGCTTCCAAATAGATTCGCATAAAGAGGAAGAATATTTTATTTCCGCTAATTTTTGTTTGATTTGGATTGTTGAATCGGTATTTGTTTCTCCCATCAAAGTGGTATCAGAGCCAGGTTCATATTGTTGAGTATCATGTGTTGAATGATGGAAGCTAATTTGAGTAAAATGGTTACTTTGAATGGTTCTAATTATCACTTGGAAAGGAAAAATGGAAAACCTTTATGTGAAGCAATTTCATTTACCAGTGTTTGCAATTGAGAAGCCAGATAGTAAATCTAATGAAGAATGGACCTTGTTGCATCGACAAGTATGTGGATACATTAGGCAGTAGGTGGATGATAATGTTTGGAACCATATTAGTGGAGAGACACATGCACACTCACTTTGGAACAAACTTGAACAATTGTATGCCCGAAAGACTGGAAACAATAAAATGTTCTGATAAACTAATTGATGACTTTGAGATACCAAGATGGAACCCCATTGACAGATCACTTGAACACATTCCAAGGAATAATTAATCAACTGGCTGGGATGGGTATCAAGTTTGATGATAAGGTACAAGAGTTGTGCTTACTTGGTACATTACCTAATTCTTGGGAGACATTCAGAATGTCATTATCTAACTCGGCCCCAGATGGTGTAAACAATATGGATCTAGCTAAGAGCAATGTTTTAAATGAAGAGATGAGAAGGAAATCACAAGGATCCTCTTCACAGTCAGAGGTTTTGGTTACAGAAAGGAGGGGTAGAAGTAAGAGCAGAGGTCTTAAGAACAAAGATAAAAGCAGAAACAAGTCCAACAAGTTTGCTAATGTTGAGTGCTATCATTGTGGCATAAAAGGGCACATCAAGAAACATTGCAGAAAATTGAAGAGATAGAACAAGGAGAGAGTGAATGAGAAAAAGAACAATGATGAAAAGGTTGATGATCTTGTTGCCACCACCACAACTTCAGAAGACTTCTTAGTCGTTTGTGATGATTGATAGTGGCGCCCGCATTCATGCAACATCTCGAGAGGAATTCTTCACTTCCTATACACATCCAAAGGCACACACACAAAAAACACACGAGCAATTTTCATGTGAAAAACCTTCTCGGTGTGAGGAGGAAAAACCACGGGACCGTAGTCCACCAAAATCTCCACTATTAACAAATAATAGGTGTACAACAAGTTCTTTCTAGTTATAACTAGAGGCAAACAACAAATATACAAACTCAAGAAATAAACATTCTTGGCAACAAAAAAAGAGAGATCTCACCAAAAACAGGGTACTGTTCCGACCCAGAAAATCAGCTTCAAAATGCTCCAAGTCTGATCTCCACCGATCAGATCTTAGAGCCTTGAGTTATGAACTCGCCTACCAAATTTCAACTCAATCAGACTACGAATGCTTACCGATCGACTGTTTGATCAAAGCTCGACAGAGTTTAACAAAAACTGTTGTTTTCCCTTTTTCTTCTCCGTTTTGTGGGTGCTTTCGTCTCCTTCTCTATCAGATTTTCTAGCAGCAAATGGAGCTTAATATACTCCCTCACAAATGGGCCAAAAAACCCCCGCTTCTCTCCATGTGGGCTTAAATAGCTCACACGAGCTTTACCAAAATGTTTGGGCCATCCTCCATATAGGAGAGAAACCCAACCCAACACTTAGGCTAAGTTTGGCATCTTTAAAAAAAATCAAAAAGTCACTATCCTATTTAAGTCACATCATCTTATTTAAGTCACATCATCTCTCTACCACATCACTTCAAACCCAACCCATATTTCATAAAAAGTCAAAAAGTACACTTATTTAAAATATCCCAAACAACCCCTTAATCTCATCCTTTCCGACTAGGTGGTGGGATTCTCCATCCCGACGATCGAGCAACAAGTCTCTAGCTTCTCCCTTACTAGAGCTTTTGTTAACATATCATAAACATTCTAGCAACTTATGATTAAGAATTTCTCTTATCTAATGGTACCTCATGTCGATATGCTTCGACCTTGAATGGAATGTAGAGTTCTTAGCCAAGTGAATAGCACTTATCACAAAACACCACATATTGTTGTTGTTTGAAACCAAGCTCCATCAAGAACTTTTTCATCCATAACAACTCTTTACAAACTTCCATTGCTGCAATAAACTTTACCTCTGTTGTAGAGAGTGCAACACATTTTTGCAACCTTGATTGCCAAGAAACAACTCCACCTAAGAAAGTGATCAAATAACCCGAAGTAGACTTACGGGTATCCACATCTCCTGCCATATCAAGTGGTTTTAGGACCCACATTTTGAAAAGTTCTGTCAGGTTCTTAGTAGCAATCAGCAACCTTTTCTTCTTTTACTTCACATAGCTTTTCATCTCCTTGATAGCTAGAAGTTCTCCAAAAGTATGAAAAGCTGGAGGACTTTGTACCATCCATTCCAACGTGGTTGGATTCTGTTCAACAACCCAAGGAAGGACTTGGAGAACATCTTTTGTTGTTTCCACTACTTGAAGTGATTGTTACGACCACGAAGAAATGACAAATCCCAACTACGGAAATATAAGAGCCAAAACTGCTAAAGGCATATGACCAGCACAATAATCTGGAATGCAAAGTGGCATACCCGAAAGCCCTAAGAAATGCATAGGAAAGAAGGTCGGATTAACCCCGAAAAAAGTGATCCAAAAATGGATTTGACATAAAGTTTCAGGGTATGTCTGACTAAAGATTTTACCTACCCAATAGTGAAATCCTGCAAATAAAGCAAAAACGGCTCCCATAGAAAGTACATTATGAAAATGTGCAACCACATATTAAGTATCATGTAGAGCAATGTCTAGCCTAGAATTAGCCAGGACTATTCCAGTGAGTCCTCCTATGGCAAGCCTCATATGCCACAACTATACTGTCAACTCATCCTCTATTGCATTAATAATGCCTTTGGAGAGCCTTGCTTGCAATATGTATAAAGGTAGAAAACTTCTTGCCTTTGAGCTACAACCATAGCACCCCTAGTGAGCTTCTACTGAACATCATTGAAGGTGCTGCAATACCCCTCATCATCAAGTTTACTTGCAGAAATTAAGTTCATGCGGATGTCAGGAATATACTTTACATCTTTAAGAACCAACCCTGTGCCATTATTTATCTCCAAGTGAACGTCTCCAACACCAATGATTTTGGCCAAGCCATCATTGCCCATCTTTACTATCCCAAAGTCACCAGGTGTATAGGAAGTGAAGAATTCCTCTCGAGATGTAGCATGAATGGAGGTGCCACTATCAATCACCCAACTGGTGTCATGACATGCAATATTAATGACATCATCATCATAAACGACTAAGAAGTCTTCTGAAGTAGTGGTGGCAACACCATCATCAACCTTTTCATCATTGTTCTTTTTCTCATTCACTCTCTCCTTGTTCTCTCTCTTCAATTTTCTGCAATGTTTCTTGATGTGCCCTTTCGTGCCACAATGATAGTACTCAATATTAGCAAACTTGTTAGACTTGCTTCTACTTTTATCTTTGTTCTTAGGACCTCTGCTCTTACTTCTCCCCCTTCTTTCTGTAACCAAAACCTTTGATTGTGAAGAAGATCCCTGTGATTTCCTTCTCATCTCTGTATTTAAAACACTGTTCTTAGCCAGATCCATATTGATTACACCATCTGGAGCCGAGTTAGATAATGACATTTTGAACGTCTCCAAGAATCAGGCAATGTACCAAGTAAGCACAGCCCCTACCTCATCATCAAACATGATACCCATCCCAGCCAGCTGATTAATTATTCCTTGGAATGTGTTCAAGTGATTTGTCAATGGGGTTCCATCTCGGTATTTCAAAGTCATCAATTGCTTTATCAAAAACATTTTATTGTTTCCTGTCTTTCGAGCATACAACTGTTCAAGTTTGTTCCAAAATGAGTGTGCATGTGTCTCTCCACTAATATGGTTCAAAACATTATCATCCACCCACTGCCTAATGTATCTAAATACTTGCCGATGCAAGAAGGTCCATTCTTTATCAGATTTACTATTTGGCTTCTCAGTAGCAAACATTCGTAAATGAAATTGCTTCACATAATGAAGGTCTTCTAGTTTTCTTTTTCATTTTTCCTTTAGTAAACTTGGTCATGGAATTTGGATAGCTCATAGGATAGACTGCTTTATTCTAAGAGATAGGAAGGAAAGGTAATCCTTACCCTCTTCCTTCCCTTAGAAGGAATAGACGGATGATTAGCTACCACTAAGTAGAGTAATAGCTACAAGAAGGGCATTTCTTACTCTATTCTTAGGAACGAATAGCAAGATGGGAATTGATAGCTACAATATCGACTCTCGTGCATACTACAATATCGATCCTAAATTAAATAAATATTCCAAGAAAATTCAAAATATTTCTTTATATTTTAATAAAACAAATATCAAAATCCCCTATGCGATCACTTTCTAGAGATTTGACTATAATATAGTTTTCCTGATTGAAAAAGGAAAGAAAAAATTCAGTAAACAAGCCCCAAGCATCAGTGGCATGTACCAAAAAATAAACGACTTATAAAACAAAGCAACTCAAATAAAAAACACCTTCTTCCAACATTTCCGATTCGGATATGTGAATCTATTTTGCACTCACCCTTGTTTAAGACCGTGACTTCAGTCAAACGACATGCTGCCATGTGTTTCCTTACTACCCTAATGCAATGTCTTCCCCTTGTCCAAACATATATGGGGTTATTTGTTGCAACTTCCATAAGCTGATTATAACTTATTTTAATTTGGGAGTCTGTGCCAAACTGTTTGGTGCAGCTTCTACTTATAGCTTATTTGGCAGAAATAGCTTCAATAAGCTAAAACAAGCTGATTATTTAGAAATTGGGGAAGAGTTGCTTTTAGATTTTGCTTTCTAATTGATGCTTTTAGCTTAGAAAAAGCTCTACGAGACCAAGTTATCTCCTATATTAGTCTTTGCTCCAAATTCCCCACACTCTTGTGAAAGGAAGGTAGATTAGGAAATTTGAAAGAAAACCTTACAAAAGAAAGAAAATTTAAAAAGTGAAGTGTAAGAGAAAATATCAAACTACATTGCAAACAAACTGGGGGTGGTGGCCTAGTGGACACAAGGAGGCTAGCTAAAGAGCTACCACCGGGGATGGTGGCCTAGTGGAGAAGGCATCCCTCTCCACAGGCGTGACTCAGGTTCGACTCATGGGAGGGGGCGAATTTTCTACTTTGCAGCTAGCTTTTTACAGAGACCTCGCCCTGTACTCCGATTGAAACCTGAGCTCATCTGTAGCGTGTGGTTGAGCTCCATTGGTGTTTCGGTGGTGGATCCCTTCCTATGGGTTGGGTTAAATCATACCAGAAACCAGTTACCCCGGGGCATGAGCCCACGGATGCGGTGATGACATCTCAGAGCATCATTTTTTCTTCAAAAAAAAATAATAAAAGAGGCTAAGGAGCTATGAGTTTTACTTTGTCCTGAATAAAGAGAATCAATAATGTATGCATTTATGTAACACAGTACTCTTTGACTTTCTGCCTTCATAGTTTCCACCATTTCTGAAGTCCCCACACAAACTATGATTCCTTAATCTTTTTATAAATTGTTATATCCACATTTCCAACCTCAATGAAAGATGCATGATTGTAAACACTCTTTCTTAAGTCTATGATATTTGAAGGGAACAGTTCAATACTTTTGACCCTTCAGTCTTGTCCTGCAGCTAAAAGATTGAGATTCAGATAGATCTAACCCTAAGGCTATGTTTGGAGCATGGATTTGAAAAGAGATCTGGAGAGGGAAAGGGAAAATGTGTGTAAAATGTAGGC
The DNA here is from genome assembly GCA_036172215.1 of Camellia granthamiana. Lineage (NCBI taxonomy): Eukaryota > Viridiplantae > Streptophyta > Magnoliopsida > Ericales > Theaceae > Camellia > Camellia granthamiana. The sequence goes on along the minus strand of CM069903.1, from coordinate 167,157,310 downwards.
GAAATATAGTTATATTTCATTCACATTTCACTTCTTCTTTTTTTCCTTTTGTCCTTTCCAAATCCCTACCCAAATCCATGAGCTAAGGCACAAAAATCACTAAATAATCGATATAGCCAAAAACCATTAATTTAAAGTCATGATTGCACATTGTAAGCTTTTCAACCATAAAACCTAAACCCACCAAACATCAAAGGTATACAAAGCATATAAACAATGGCAGTTCTCAAACTAATATCATAAAGCATCTCTTAGAACAGTCTATATTAAGTATAAGCATATCTTGGTACTCTCTCTCTCTCTCTCTCTCTCTCTCAAATACATTTAATTTTATGTAGGATTGAGTGCCAATTGAAGTTTTTGCAAAAACTATGTCACCCTAATCAAAACAGGAAATTTACCTTCACCCTTAGATTTTTAGCATCAGAGACTCCACCAATATCAGGATTAAGTCCATCAGGCCGCCCTGAAGTCCTATCTGCAAATACCAACTACCTCCAATTAATCAAATTTTAAATCAATCCCCAAATAGATCGCTGATTCAACGCTTCATACAAAATATATATATATATATAAACTCAAATAATCAAACACAGACACTACTCAAACATTAATTTCAATCTTATTCAGCTAAAAAATCGAAGAAATCGACAAAATCATGAAGATCGGAAAATTGTTTCAGGTCATTACCTGGAAGAGAGGAAGAGCAGCCCATATCTGAGGCTAGACCGTACAATTATATGTAGGTGTATATATAAACACAGATATATGTATATTTATGATTGTATATAGTTGGTTAAAATTTGATTTTTTATTTAAAAAATGTGTAAAAAAGTATGTTTCCAAATTGGCCTGATTTAGGGTTTAACGCAGAGAGGAGAGAGATGGAGGGAGTAATTTAGCAATTTTGATGCCATGGAGGGAGAGAGGATGGAGATAGAGAATTGCTATCGAAAGATCTACAATGGCTGTTTCCAGAGAAAGCACTGTGCATTATTGATGGTACATTGGTTTGGAAACAGCTAGTTCCGCTCTGAGAATAGAGTGAACCCAAGGCCTCTAATCGGATCAAGGTGGGTCGGGATTCAAGCGGGTTTGAAACCGAATCAATTGTCCGTTTACTAAAAGTCTGGTCCGAACTTGGGGCTTATTTATGGGCCTTCTAACATTTAATTGGGCCTTCCTAACTAATTTTGGGCCTACTTGTGTGATCCTATGGAGGCGCGGCTTTGCTGCCGTTTAGAAGAAAGTAATGCTACATATCATGAAAAAAATATTATGAAATTGATCATGAAAGATTTTTTACCATTAGATTACACATGCAAGAAAATACCACACACTAATCAAGAGATAAAAAATCTTCATTGAGCATTTCATGATATTTTTTTCATAATCCCTAGTATTATTCGAAGCTACATGCATTAATTAGTGAACTAACTAATGTACCAATACTAATTATGACATTATTATTGACCCCACTCATTATACAAATTATAAATACCTAAAACATCTTAAATTATGCTATGTCATCAATCGGTACAGTAGTTAGTACACTAATTGGTACATATAACATTAGTTTTAAAAAAAAACATACTACTGCTTCTTGTTGATGACGTGTAGCCACATTCTCACGCCACATGTCAAACAACCATGTTACACTTAATTACACTAATACTCCGTCAACTATTAGTTTTTAAAAAAAACATACTACTGCTTATGTACAGGACCTATTCACGGAATAAGATATAGATTTCTCATTATATCATATTTTGTAAACGATTTATGTGTTCCTAGCATTATTATTAGTTAATATAACCTTATTTTTTCATTTATGAATTTGTATATTTGGATTCTTTCAATTATAAAAATGTATCACTTTTACTCCTCCATATCTCTTTTAGAAGGGAAGCATTTGTACGATTTTTATAATTGAGGGACCAATATATATGAATTTATAAATAAAAAGAGTAAAATAATAATCGTTGATAGTTGAAAATGTGTTGGTGTAATTAACCTTTAAAAAAAATAACTTTAAAGAAATTATATTGAACAATACAATAGTGATAAAATTTGAAAATAGTCAAATGGTAAAATTAATAGGATTTTACCAAATGTTTCTTATAATCTTGAGTCAATCTAAATATAAGATGTGATAGACAATTTAAATAGATTAATAATCTTATGTTAATCCTTTAATTTAATTTGTCCAAACAAAAATAGTCACGAAGTAATTTATAATTATTTTTTGATCTTATCATTTATATGTAATTCTTCCTAAAATGTTTTATATATTTTTGGGTAAAAAGGGCAAAAAGAAGGGAACATAGAAAGGGGGAGGAAAATAGTCAGCTTGTTTGTTGTGATTTTCAGAAAACAGTTTTCAGAAAATTTTACTTTTTTATTTTCTGTATTTTAATGTTTTCAATGAATTTTTTTAATATTGTAAACAATTTTTTTTTAAAAATTTTTTAGACACACCTAACATAAATATACTTCAAAAGTATAATATTTGTGGAAAAAAAAATCTTTAAAAAATACACTAAATACCAAAAAATAATACAAAAATTTAGTCCATTTTTCGTATTTTGTGTATTTATTAATTTTTTAAAATATTTTTCACAATTTTTTTACTATTTGGATATATCTAAGTAAAGTACATCTAAAAAAGTAAAAAAAAATTACTTAAAACTTTAAAAATATTCACTAAAAATAAAAAATACTAAAAATAAAAAATTAAATTAAAAAAATTAAAACCAAAGATACTTTGTACGAATGAAGAGATGGTCACATATGCCCCAAATGGGTTAGCAAGTGAGATGTGAGGCGAATAAGTGTTTGACATGTTTGGGTGATATTTGGTGTAATTGATTGGACTAACCAACTTCTCAGGGGACAGTCCCACCTGAAGTTTGGAGATAAAATGGGTCCTTTTTTTGGCAATACGCACTTATCATATCATCTACACCATTTTAGACTTATTGCTTCACTCTTTGGAAACTCTTTGATTGCTTCCGTTATCTTTTCATAACCCAATCTTTATACTGTAGTTGTTGACATTTGACAAATAACCAACTTTAAAGAACAAATTTTACAAAAAATATATATATATTTTATTATGACTGAGTAACTGGATCAATTTATGCGCACTTCAATTAATTTTAAGATTTACGTAAAATATTTTTTTCATATAAATTAGACAAATTTCAAACAGAGGCACTAAATAATTTTAAGATTTACCTAAAATATTTTTTTCACATAAATCAGACAAATTTTAAACAGAGCCACAAAATGAGATTTAGGTTCTCTTTGATCATGTGAGCTTAGATTCATGTATTAGAACTAAGTTTCTCCACTATGGTTACCAAAGTTAGTGGTATTAGATTTTATGAGATCTTGATAATCAGCTAATCTAATCACTTTGTTAAACATGTACTATTGTTTTCAAAAAGTTACGAACACTGAAAAAATGCATAGAAATTAATGTAGTGTGTCACTCTCATAATATGGAAAGTAAATTTTTTAGTAGTTTTTTTGTTTGTTTGTTTTTTTGTTTTTGTTTTTGTTTGTTTTTTTTTTGACTTTTTTATTAAAATATGAGAAGAAAAAAAATAAAATATATTTAAAAAGGACTTTTTTGTTTTGTTTTTTTTGTTTTTTTTTTCTTTTTTCTTTTTTAACGCTAGAAGTAAAATGAATGAAAATAAATCTTTGATTTTTTTGTGTGAGTTAAATTTTTTTTTATTTTTTAACTTTTTTAAGTAACTTTTTAATTAAAATAATCACTTATTAAATGACCCTTAATTATGAATGACCCTTTTGTTTCTTAATTATTTTTCATCCATTCCATATTTGTGGGACTCTCTTTGAAATTATTCGGCCAAGCAAATATGTTTTTTTTTATAGATAAATTTAAAATTCAAATATAAAATTAAACTCTTACTTCTCTGGGATGCAAAAGACATCTAGAAACTCATGTCCATGTGGGCTTGAAGCATAACCATGAGGTCGGTGCCCTTATCTTGGTGATATTTTGAGGTTGGTGATTAGACTAACTCCCCATTCAAGGACAATCCCAACAACAGATTGGAAACATATGGCACCAATTTTCAATAATACATGATTGTTATTTATTAATATTCACGGGAGAAATCATATCTCATATCTTTATATTTTTTTATATTCTTTTTATGGTTTTTAATTGGCATTCGCACTGAATCCAAACTGTTTATCCTGTAGGTTTCACAATGAAGGTCATCGATGTAAAAAATTAACTTCATTGAACAACTATAAATATAGGAATAAATTGCATTTTATTTTATAAAATAGATAGTTTAAATTTAATTGTATTTACTATTCATTTTATAAAATAAAATGCAATTTATTTTTGTATTTACAATTTTATGACAAAGTTAATTTTTTTGTATATATGACTTTTAACGTGAAGCTTACAAGTTAAATGGTTTGAATCATCGATACAAATTCATATTCAAACCTACAAGAAGAATATAGAGAAGTGTGAAAAGGAGCTTATCCCAATACTCACACCTTAGCCTTCTGATTTTTTGGGCTAACTTCTCAATCTCTTCAATTCCCTCCAATTCCTTCCCAAAGTAATTGGCCAACCATTATTTGTGCTCTATGTTCTCAAGTCCAAAGTGAGCATCCAATTAGGGATAATTAGGAATGTGCAACCTCTAAATTCGAATTAATTTAAATCGACTCAAATTAATATGTGCAGTTTGAGAAAATGAGAGAGTTAGGTGATGCAAAATTGATAAGTTGGTTGGTCTCCGTGTCAAAAATTGTCAATTCACTTATGAATCAATCCAACCCACTTACACGATACATAAAATTACCTTACATCTGTCCACACACAATCTCTCTACAAATCCTAAAACCATCAATTAAATGACACATAACCATCATTTTTATCGCATATATATTTTTTAGTTTTGGGTTTAGATTTTCTCAAATTGTCATCTCAAATTGAGAGAGTTTTTGGGCTCAGTAGGCCCATTTTAGGATCTATTTCAGTGATTTAAACCGTTTTATATTTTTAGGACTCATTGAGTATAATATTTATACAAAAAATTAAAATGATTGGATATCGGTAACTATAGGTTTGAAACATAATTGTTTAAAAAAAAATAGACGACAAATATAATTTTAAAAATAGCCATCCAATTTTTTGTAATACAAATTTGATTCAAGCATATAGTTACCGATATCCAATCATTCTAATTTTTTATATGAATGACTATTCTACTCAACGAGTCTTTAAAGAGTGAACGGTTCAGATCATCAAAATCGGTTCCAAAATAGACCTACCAAATCTAAACTTTCTCTCAAATTGAGATAGCCAACTTGGAAAAAAAGCTAAACCCATATATTTTGTTCTCATTTGATTGTTTAAAAATAGAAGAAGAGACAAAGTGGTAGTCTAAGACTTATTTTGGGAAGTAGGTTAAAATTTGATTTTTTTTTTTTTGTTTTGAACTTTTTTGTTTTTTTTTTTAATTTAAAAAACGTAAAAATAAAAAAATAAAAAAAGTAGAGAAGTAATGTAATTCAAAAAAATTAAAAACCCAAAAATTTGCTTTTAGCCAAGTTCCTCCAATGGTATAATTAAAGTGGGTGTTAAGGAGAAATTTGTGTATGCCAATAGAGTAGCCTGTGACACTATCTTTTACCAATTATATATATATATATATATGTCATCTATTATTCCTCAAACACTAAAGATTAATGTAATAGATCATACTATTAAAATCAATTACAATACTAAAAATATATCACATGATATATACCATATCTATTTATAAAAATTATTTTTGTGTTAAATATTTGTTAGGTATATAAAATAATATATTATGGTCCCATTAGAAATGCACTCTCATTTTCTCTCCACTCTTTTCCTTTTATTTTGAGTAAGGTTAGGAGTTCGAAATATTTTATTAATATTTTTTGCCAAATATTTCACATAAGTACGTGACTCAAATAAATTCTACATAATATGATAAAATATTGATAACACATAATTTCAAACATTTTTCTTTTATTTTTGGGCAAATTACATATACCCCCTCGAGGTTTAGCAAAATTACAGATATCCCCTGAGGTTTGAGAAATTACAGATACCCTCCTGAAGGTACTATTTGCATAACAAATTAGGAGGCAAATTGTTATGAAAATATAAACCTCAGGGGACAATTTGTTATGAAAATAGAAATCTCAGGGGGGTATCTGTAATTTCCGAAACCTCAGGGGTATCTGTAATTTAGCTAAATCTCGAGGGAGGTATATGTAATTTGCCCTTTATTTTTCTTATTTCTGCCATTTGCAGAGAGGTGACAGTGGTTGTACCGTCTCAACCCCTCTTAGGGCATCCACAATGGATGTGTTAAAATTATGTGTTAAAGTGTGTATTATATGACAAAAAATATTAAAAGTGGGACCTAAAAATATATGTTAAGAGTTTATTAATTTAGTGAGTGAATAATGAATGAATGGTGGTACAATGGATGTGTTAAGGGGTGTGTTAAGGTGTGTGTTAAATATATATATATACGTGTATATAATAAATAAAATAAATAAATAATTTAGTTTAATCAAAAATTTCAAGCCTAAAATTAAATTTCAAGTCCAAAAAAAAATCTCAACAAGTAAAAAAAAAAAACAAAAAAATTTGCCGTTGACCGGTCAATCGATAAGACCAATTTTTTTTTTTAATTCTTTTCTTGAAGGATTTGGAGCCGGATGTTCGGAGGGACTTCCGAGGGGACGTCCCACACGCACATTCGCTCTCTTTTTCGCTAGTTAAAACGCTTGCTGCAGATAACACGCATATTAACATCTGACACTAACATACATCGCTAACACACACGTTAACAACTCCATTGCAACCCCAAACAACTCCCTCAGCTAGCCAAAACTTGGCACCTGACACTAACACACAGCTTAGTGTGTCCATTGTGAATGCTCTTATCTCTCTCTCTCTCTCTCTCTCTCTCTATCTATCTTTTTTCTCTCCCTTCTTCTCCACTTTGTTAAGATATTCTGGACAATTAGCCTCCGTTTGGGAAGTTGGTTTAGAAGTTTTTTTTGGCTAAAATAACCACAAAAAATAAAATAGACTTTTTAGTTCAATAAGACAAAACATCACATTCAACCCAAAATCATTACATTATTTCTCTCACAAAAAATTTAAAAAAGTCAAAAACTCTTCCCAAACCAAGCTTTTTAGCCCCAGGTTAAAATAGCCAAAAAAATCAAAAAGCCAAAAAACCAACCCACTTCCCAAACGAATTAGCAAACATGGTGGCTAAAAGCAAAATTGCCCCTATTGAGAATATTATTTTTTAGTTTAAAAATCAAAAAAATTATTAAAAAAATTAAAAAGTCAATAATCTATATTAAAAATTAAAGATTTTATTTTTTCTTTATTTTTTGAATATTTTTTCATAAAAAATTAAAAAATTATTCTAAACATACTAATTTTTTTACATCATATTTTAGTCAAAAAATTAAAAAATTATCAAAAAAGCCTGTTACCAAACGAGCTTGAGAGACCATTTAGGCTTATTTTGACAAATTAATTAAAAGTTAATTTTTTTAACTATTTGGTTTTTTTAAATCACGTTACTGCTCTATTTTTTGCACATTTAAAAAAATCAAAAATAAATAAATAAATAATTTTTAACCTATGTTCCAAAATATGCCTTATACTAAGCCCTCGTTTGGAACATAATTAAGGCATCGTTTGGAAATAAATTATTTTAATAATTTTTTTAATTTTTTATAAAAAGATGTGCAGAAAATAGAAAGAGTGATGTGACAATTTATAATAACTTTTTAACTAAAATAGTTACTTCCCAAACAAGACTTAAGGCTATGTTTAGCATGAGTTACTTTGGCTATTTTAGTCACAAAAAGATAAAATATGTTAAAAAATCAATAAGATAAAATCTCACATTCAAATCATAATTTATTTCATTTTTTCTCTCGCAAAATTCAAAAAGCCAAAAAGTTTATCCCAAATGAGAGTTTTTAGCCTCAGTTTGTTTTGGAAAGATGGTTAAAAGATGACTTTTTGGTTTTTTTTTCTTGACTTTTCTTTAAAAAATGTGTAAAAAATGTAAGAGATGATGTAACCTTAAATAGGTTAAAAGCTGGAAGATGATTTTTAACTATCTTCCAAAAAATAACTAAAAAGTTAAAAAGTCAAAAAACCAACCTACATCCCAAATGAAGGCTTAAAAGTATTTTTTTCATCACATTTTTTTATACGTTTTTTTTTTTTTTAAAATTAACTTTTAATTTACTTCTCAAAACAAGTCAGTCTTACTAGCACTCATTTTGCTTTAGGATAAAAATATTTATTGTATTATATCTTATTGATTTTTAATATATATATACACGAATCAAAATAAAATTTTAATAAAAGTGTAAAAATATTAATGAGGTATTAAAAAAAAAAAAAGATAACTTATAAATATACTCTAAAAAAATTATCTCGTGCTAGTCACGTGCCAACTCTCCTTTACTTATTGACAACAAATTCTTCATTGTGTGACATTGTAATTTAAGAGATTTATGGCCTAATTAAAAATAATATAATAAAAAAGGGTACAAGATGTTAAATGTAATTAATAAGAGATGGGAAAATTTATTAATTGATTTTGAGACATTACATGATCATAAGGCCAATCATAAACTCATATATATATATATATATATTTTATATTTTGTAATTACTTAATATAAAATCATAGATCCTATTTCTTTTATTAATTATAATACATATAAAACTCCACGTGACACTACTCCTACACCAAGACCAACCAATAACTTCTCCAGAGAGAGAGAGAGAGGAGATATATTAGGAGAAATTATTTGATAGTTTTCAGAATGATGAGTTGGTGCATTAAAAATGTTATATCTAGAGATTAAGAGTTATATATAAGAGATTTAGTAAAAAATTTAATAAATTATTTGAGGTTCTTAAAATAATTCAAAATTACGTATGTGAGTTTGTGTAAATTTAATAAATTAGGTAAAACATCTAATAAATTATTTAGAATTTTTAATATGTTTTAGAAAAATGATGCAGGCCACTAATTAGTGGTTATTCTAATTATGTAGCAGTGGATCCCACCCACTGTCACATATATTTTGTGTCTTAATGTTGTTTTGTGGTAGAAATTTAGTGATTCGTAACATTATTGTATGTTTTAATAATTTTTGCCATGTTACACATCCATGGTACATTGCAGATTCAGTGATATGACAGCATGCTCTATCCAGCCAACTCATGACACGTTTCAATCTCTCAGCTGGTCCCACCAACCACTGGAAGAGAAAAAATTATGAGCACGATAAAGATAAAATAATAATGAAAAATATTTGAGGATTACAAAATCAGTGGTTTAAATGGTTTGAAATTGTCAAAATGACGTCGTTTTGTGTCGTTTTGTGCCTAAAACGACGTCGTTTTGATAATTTTGAGCTATTCGAACCACTGAATTTTGGGCCACCAACCATTACTGAACAATAATATTACAATATTAAACTTAACGACTCAAAAATTATTTTAAATTATTATTTTATTATTCATATTTATTCTGCTTACGAACTCTATATTACACAAATGTAATTTCTACAACACAATCACTAATCTAAAAAAATTTAGGTTGATATTTCTGGATTAGCAGACTTGAAAATAAAAACATCCCATTTTTTTCACTTACCTTTGCAGACTGTCTGTCTACTTTTATTTATGTATTTCTGATAGGTGCACATTTATTTATTTTTTGAGAAATTAACCATTCAGAGGGAATTTTCAAAAATTATTATGAAAAAATTTATGACTTTGCTTGGTTTAAATTCTTAAAAATTATTTTTAAATGGATTTTCATTTGTCTTTATTGATTTTTTTTCATATTTTAATCACTTTTTATATTTTGTAAGTACATCAAGATTAGATATATATATATAAAAAGTAAAAAAAAATTAACTAAATATGAAAAAAAAACGAAAGCCATAACAAAAATGCACAGAGATTTTTATTTATTTTTAGTATTTTTTTTTGATATTTTCGTCAATTTTTTTTTTACTTTTTAGATGTATCTAGATTAGGTGCAATTAAAAAGTACCAAACAATTAATTAAAATATGAAAAAAAATCACTAAACATAAATGACAATTCATTTAAAATAATTTTTGAAAAATCAAATTAAACAGAGCCTATTATTTTAATTTTTAATATTTATAATGTTTACTATTTTTTGTAAATAATTTTTTTGACTAGCACTGGTAGGTAATTCTCCCTAATTTTATTTTTCCTATTCCTCCAAAATAAAATTATATAAAATTTTGGAGAAATGCAATTTAGTTTAACAATGAAAAATAATCTCATTTTTATGGTGGTGTAAATCAATCTCTTTTGTGCATGGTACAAGTTTTTCTTGTATTTGGTGAAAGTCAATTATGTGTGTCAAACTTGTAAAAAAAATCTCAATTGTAATATAATTGTTTTAAAACTATCACATTTATTTATAATTTTTTCAAATTTTTTTATACAAAATCATTTTTATTTGAGAAATGTTATAATATGCACTTTAAAAAAAGTATATAAAATATGCAACACAAAATATAATTTATTGCTCATTACAAAAAGGCAAATCACACTCATCTTTTTTATGATTTGGAGAAAATATAGTCAACCCTACATTATTGATATAATTATACTGATATTCTTTAAGATTTTAATTCGCATAATAGTTAGATCATTTGTATCAGTAATTTGTTAATCTTATAAATGAAAAAATGATGTTATCATTCATTTTGATATTTGTCCCTTTTTTATATTTAAATATCTACTTATAATTTGCATTAGTTTCAGTTACTTTATAGTCTTACTAAAAATGAACTCAGCATAATTATACCAAAAGTATAAGAATAATTGTATTTTTCTCAAACGTCAAGATATGTGAGTGTAATTTAACCTTGTAGCCCTGTTTGGAGATTAAATATTTTAGAAAAAAGTTTAAAAAATCACTATAAGTTGTCACATTATTATTTATACTTTTCTGCGTATCTTTTCGTAAAAAAATAAAAAATTACTAAAATAATTTATTCCTAAACAAGGCCATTGTTCAAAAAAATTACAACTTCATAATTTTAGAAGTGCACACCATAGTTTCACCCTTTATAAATCTCACAAAAAAAAAAAAAAAAAAACTTTCACCATAAAAATCATAAATTTTTTATGATGTATTTTTTTAAAGAGTATATATTGTAACATTTTTTACTTTTATTTATAAAAAAATAATATTATTACGTCATTTTTGGATCTGTTTACACATTCATGGTGATGGAGAGAGAGGGGAAAAAAAAAGAAAAACAAGAAAAGGGGGGTAGTTATGAAAAAAGGGGAAAGGTGCCGCACGAGGGGGGAATCAACAGTAGTAGAAGAAGTAGTAGAGTGATGACTAGGGAGTGAGTGATGTAATTCAAATTGAAAAAGGGAAAATAATAAATTGATGATACTTTTAAAAAATAATTATAGATTAGGATAATCTTTATAAATTTTAATGATTAAAATTATAAGAGTCTTGCTAACAAGTATTCTTCATATACAAGTAAAAGATAAAAAAAATTAAATAATACAAATTTTTTTTATTAAATTCAATACATTTTTATTAGAATCAATATATTTTTTTAACATTTTTATATATTTTAAAGATATTTTTTTAATATATTTTGCAATATTAAACAGCAAAGATAGTAATTGTTAGCATTTGTTAAATTATAAATGTTTTTTTTTTTTTATAAATTTATAATTTTTTTGGAAAAGAAACCACTATCTTATAAGTTATAACTTTTCCATAAAAAAAAAAAAAGAAAAAAAAGAAAAAAAAAAAAAAAAAGAAGCAACTCAGTGCGTACGATGTCTGTCTCCCTCTCATAAAAGATTCTTTATGTCGGTTCTCTCACCCTCCCCGGTGAAAAGTTATGTGTAATATTTACACGCGTCACTCTCCTATTTTTCTCTCATTAAAATTAATTATTTTCATTAGTAAATTTTTTTAAAATATAAGTATTTAATAATGTAAAACGGAAGAAAAAAAAATAGGGTAAACTACCAATAGGTCCTATTTTGGAGACTTATTACTCAATAGGTCCTATTTTGGAGACTTAATACCCATTAAGTCCTATTTGATAAATTTATTAAGTGATAAAGATAAATTTATCAGTCTTTTTTTTTATGAATAAATTTATAGTGATAAATTTATCAGTCTCTTTGTTTTTATGAATAAATTTTTAGTGATAAATTTATCACTCTCTTATTTTTATAGTGTTAAATTTATTAGTTAGGACCTGTAGGTAAATAAGTCTAATGAATAGGACTAATTGGTAAGTACCCCAAAAAATATCGACCTATATCTTTGGATAATGATAAATATTAACTGGCTCATTTTGATCTAATTATGTATTCTAATTTGCAATGCTTAATAACTATGTACCATGAAATCAAAGGGTTTTGAATGCTTTTGATATCATGATATTATTCACCTAATTTAGTTTTAATTTTTTGAATTTTATTTTTTTAAAATTGAGTTTTTTATTTTTTATTTTTTTTATTGGATGAGATTTAAGACTTGGCTTGATTTGGTTTGATTTTTTTTAAATTTTTAGTGAATTTTTTTAATATTTGAAGCAAAATTTTTACTTTTAAATACATTTAATATAAATACAATTAAAAAGTATAATATTTGTGAAAAAATCTTTAAAAAATTCATTAAATGCCAAAAATTAAAAAAAATGAAAATTCATTATATTTTCATATTCTTGTATATTTATTGATTTTTATAAATATTTTATTTTTAAAGTACGTTTAGGTTAGATGCATCTAAAAAGTAAAAAATTTACTTAAAATATTAAAAAAAATCATTAAAAATAAAATATACAAAAAATAACAAACTTAATTTACAAAAAATTGGAACCAAACATATTTTTTACCATAATAAACATACCAGTAAAAAAAAAAAAAAAACATAATTAATGGTCAAGTTTAAAAATTAAAATAAAATAGTTTTAGAATTACACAGTTTAAAATGCGATAACTTTGATTCAACTTTAAATCTCGACTGTTAAGACACTACCAGAAACATCACAACATTGGAAAACACGACAAGATCGTGATACATGAAATCAACATATCGTTCTTTCACAAAATGTCTTTTGGTTGGTGTTTTCATTTGAATTAATTACATTATCATCTTTTATCATCTTTCTCTCGTTATAATGGATCCATTAAGGGTTGTTTGGGATGATCTAAATAAGTATATTTTTTTATCTTTTTATAAAAAGATGTGCAAAAAAATAAAGAAGTGATGTAATAGAAAAAAGATAAAAAAATAAAAAAATGAATTATATAGAAGATGCCAAACCACCCCTAAATTTCACGTTAAAAAATTATTTTGACCAGTGAATAGCCCTACATAAGACAACAATAAAATATGGAACCACATGTCCCGATTTAATTAAATACGATCACAATAAATCAAAATTGTTGATCTTTAACTTATGCATTGAGATACACATAATAAGGGATTGTTTGAAATGATCTAAATAAGTATATTTTTTGACTTTTTATGAAATATGGATTGGATTTGGATTGAATTTGAGGTGATGTATTAGAGAGGTGATGTGACTTAAATAGAATAGTGACTTTTTGATTTGTTGACTTTTTTAAAACTTGCCAAACTAACCCTAAAATAAAAACTTACATGGAGAGATGGGTTTAACAAAATTTAATGTGAAACTACTAAATAAAATTGGAGTTAGTTAACTCAGTTATTCATGACCAATGCACTTCACTAACAAGTTATTAATTCAAGATTTTCTCTCTGTCATGATGTTCAAAGTAAAAATATATTGACTAGCCAAATTATTAAAAATTGGGACTCGTAAAAAGATAATTAACCATATATCACAACAAGTCATAAATTAAAACACCAAGGATCCTCTAGAGTGTTTTTTTCTTAAAGTTTCCTAAAGTGGTGTATTGTGTGGTTGAGATTTAATACTGAAAAATTGATGTGACTTGTCATTAAATCTCAACCACACAATACACCACTCTAGAAAACTTTAGGAAAAAAAAACTCTAAAGAATCCTTGCTCAAATTAAAAACACTTGAAATAAATTCAAATCTCACATTTACTTATTTCTCAATTTAAATTCCGAAAAAGATAATTAATCATACATCATAAGAAGTCACAGATTAAAAACACTTGAAATAAATTCAAATCTCACATGTACTTATTTCTCAATTTAAATTCCTATCGGTTACAAATTATTGTAGCAACTTAGGCCTCGTTTGGGAACCTTCCTTTTTAACCAAAAAGTTAAAAAGTTACTAAACTAGCCAAAAAGCCAACAACCCATACCAAAAAGTCAAAGATTCTCTTTTCTCTCTACTTTTTACACATCTTTTCGTAAAAAGTCAAAAAGTCATCTCAAATATACTAATTTTTTTTAGCTCATATTTTAGCCAAATAGCTAAAAAATTACTAAGTTAGCCTGTTCCCAAACGAGGCCTTAGCAAGTGAAGAAAAATGACCATTCTTTTTTTCTTTTCCTTTTTTTTTTAATAAGCTAAACCTTTGTTTAAAAAATATTAAAATATTACCACGTAGATAGTGCAATGACCATTAAGCACTTACACTGCGAAAATTAAGAACTTTAAATTGACCAATAGAAACCAACTTCAGTAATAGTAGAGCAATAAATTTAGAAATACAAAAATCAAACAGAGAATTAGATATAAAAAATAAATCAATAGATAATATTTTTAAAAAATAGGTTCCACTAATAAATTTTTGTAAGATTTTATCTATCTATATGCTTCTTCTCTTTTTTTAAATAATTTTATGTTTAATTTATGTGTTCTTAATAATATTGATCTTAGAATAATAGCCACTAACACTAGAATTTGAAGGTACTCAGACGTGAAAGAAGATGAGAGTCTCATCAATCAAATAAAATCTACTTATATAGCATCTGAGAAAGATGAATTAATTACAATAATCAATCAAAACCCACTTCATGAATTTAGTAATGACTTGCGTCTAACACCAAAATTCATAAAAATTCAAAAATAATAATAATAATTAAACAAAACCCATGCCTATGGCCAAAACCCACCTTCTCAAATCCCTCTCAAAGCAATCGTAGTTATGGGATCATATGAGAACCCGAATTCAAAATTTTCGAAATATAATTCAACAATTAGGAAACAAAATATAGAACAAGAAAACAATAAAATTGAGAACAGAAAAACCCGTGTTTTCAACACGAATTTGACCAAGATTCATGGATAACAACATACATATAAATATATTTATATAGATCTAGAGTTGTCTCAAAATGTGGTACAATATAAGGATCAAAATTTCCTAAGTGATACTAAACTATATGTAAATATATATATATACACAGGTATATGATGATGAGGATGATCAAGTGTCTCCACAGTCATTCCAGCAAACTAACATGATGACACAGCGGCGAAGTATGTAGAACCTTGCTCTCTGATCCTTCACTAGCCTACTGCATCTCTTCCCAAAGGATCTGCACCGGTCTCCCACGTGCCTGTTGCAGAAGCTTGTTCTTTCTTCTTCTTTCATGACTTACTCACTCTCTGGATTGTCTGTGTCTGTCTTGCAAGTGGTGTATAGAGAGAAAGAGAGAGAGAGAGAGAGAGTGGATGTTTATTATTGGAATGGGGGAGAGGGTTTTGAGCTTATTCTGTATAGTGATTAGGTGTGTGTGTGTGTGAGAGAGAGAGAGAGAGAGAGAGAGAGAGTGTGTGTGTGTTTGTGTGTTTATTATTGGAATGGGAGAGAGGGTTTTGAGCTTATTCTGTATAGTAGTGTGATTAGGGGTGTGTGTGTGTGTGAGAGAGAGAGAGAGTGTGTGTTTGTGTGTTTGTTAGTGGTAGTGAAGAGAGGGAGTTGTGCTTATATAGGTCTATTTTGGAATTTAGATTAAAAGTCAGTTTTTTAGGTTTTTGATTTTTTTTTTTTTAAATTAAAAAATAAAATTTTAACTTATTTTCCAAAACAACCATAATAGTAGTAAGTAGTGTAGGGTGTGATTAATAATAGTAGTAAGTAGTGTAGGGTGTGATTAGGTGAAGTTTGATTTAGTGAATGAATGGTCATTTCCCAGTTGAGAGTTGTTCAGTGTTGCAGTGAAGGTTACAAGTGGTAATTTATGAGAATCTACTCCACCAATGCTTACTAATGCCCTTTTCCTTCTTTCTTTTTTTTTTTTTCGTTTTGTTTTGATGGGTAATGCTAGGGAGTTTAAAAAAAATCTGTGTGGTTTGTTTTTTTAAAAATTATTTTTAATTGAGTTTTTGTTTTTATTTTTTAATATTTGAATTCATTTTTCTTATACTTTTTAAATGAAGTTAATTAAAATGTATTTTAAAAATAAAATAAATTAATTAAAATATTAAAAGAAATCACTAAAAATATACAGATATTTAAACAAAAATATGTGTACATTTTTATTCAAGTTTTCATTTATTTTTGTTTGGCACCATTGTGTTGTGATTGCTCCCGAAAGCAAGGATACAATACTTGGTTATCTAATTCTATGATGTGACCAAACCAAGAGACTAACCATATGTATATTTTTTTTAAATTGGATTACTAAGTTGTCTTCATTGAAAAAAATAGAAAGATTAATTAATTTTCCATATTACATCAATTCAATCTTTGGCTCCTTTTCTCCCATTTTTGAGTTTATCTATTTGAATTGTTAAAATCACATCAACAATTCAATCAAATATCTTGCACACAGATCATCTTTTTGATTAAACAATAATATATTATCTTACCCAAATCCAACGAATTTGACTTAAATAAAAAGTAATTATACGTCAAATCAATTTCTTTATTTATCTTCTTATGAATTGAAAAATAATTGAGAACTCTAATAAATGAGCACTAATGAGGGTATATTTCATTGTGATTTGATATTTTGACCTTGATTTTTTTTCAATCCCGCTACATAACCTGAAATATCAGAGGCTCAAATGGCCCGAAATCCCAAAAGGATGTCATTTTGGGATTTTTCCCCCCCCCCCATAACTCGCAGTAGAAGAAGAAGAAATAAAGAAAGAAGAGGAGAGGAGAGATAGAGAGATTCAACAACCAAAACCAAAACCAATCAGACATCATCATCAACAACCAAAACCAATCACAAATTCAAACCCACAAATCAAAACCAATCAAAGATTCACCAGAGAGATTCAAATCATCAACAACCAACACATCATCATCATCACACATAGAGATTTATAGAGAAAGAGATACACAGAGAGAGAGAGATAGATACACACACACAGAGATATAGATCTGTGTATACATACAGAGGATGGCGGGCTGTGGTGGTGCCGCCGGTGACAGCGTCGATGATGGCTTTTCTCTTTCTCTTTGTTCCCCCCTTTCTTCTCTCTTCTTTCTCTCTCTCTCTCTTTGTTTCAAATATAAAAGAAGGGGAGGGAAAAAATCAATCCAAAACGTTATTTTGGATTCGGGCCAATTGAGCTGCAGAGAATTCGAGCTTTAAAGCATTTCTCATTTTTTTAAAAATATTTTTTATCACATTATTAGAGTTCAATTAAAATTTCAAAGTTAATGGACGTATCATTTATCTTTATGAACTCATCAAAGTCAGTAGATGAAGAGATTAGTCCTTTGTTGATAACATTGAAATGATGTGTCTTGATAAATAGTACAAAGAATTTATTTTGTTTTTCTTTATTGGACTATTTTTATTAGTATAATAAACATTGGACTATTCTTATTAGTGTAATATCATTTTCTGTTTAGATTTTGTGATTTTTTTTTTTTTTTTTTGGAACATGGTTTAGCTTTTCTGATTAATATGACTGAAATGTAAGAAAAACTTATGGCAAACACGTCGTAAAAAAATTATTGGAGATACTACAAAAATAAAATAAAAATTAAGATTTGATTTTTATAACAAAATAAAATTTATATTTTTAATTTTATTAATTTAAATCATAAATTTTTAATTTAAATTATCTGTCTATTTTTATTAAGTAAAATTATCGGGAAAAAAGATACTTTAGTGTTTACACTAAACAAAAAATGATATTTTAGATATTATAAGTACACTTGCATTGAATTTAGTAATTCAAATACCATTTTTCTATAGATTTTATTTAACGAAATTATGCTTATAATTAAGACTGAAAACAAATAAAAATATTATAATTTAAATAGACAAAATAAAAAACTTATAATTTATATTATTATAAGAGTCAAACTATATTATTTTTGTAATTTTTCAATAATTATTTCTATAAATTATAATAAAAGAATTATTTAAATTATGCATGTTAATCAAAAGTGTTATACAAAAAAAAAAAAATTAAAATTTTTTTTTAAAAAAAACTTATAAAATTCAACTATGGATGTTGTGGCAGTCTTTTGTCCGACTCGACTTTAAGAATAATGGTGTCTATTAATGTGATTTATATATTTAAAACTATCGCTGTCATATTATTTTAATATATGATTTTGTAAATTGTTTTTTTATTTATAAATAACTTTTCCTTTGTGAATGCACACAATAATATGCAACCAGGATTTTGTTCTGTTACCAGGATCAACATAGGAAATTGTCTATGACTATTTTTTAAGATTAAAAAAAAAAAAAAAGTGTTTTGGAAATGCAATTTGTATCTGTTGAATGATGGGTCAAATCCAGTTTGAAATTTGAACTTTGAAGTTAGAACGGTCGGTCATGACCTTTGAGAATAATAAATGATATTCTCTTCGTTTTAAAATATTAATTTTTTATTATTTTAAAATATTAAATTTTTTTTTTAAATTAAGAATTAAAATATTAGAAATTTTTTATTTTGTCATTATTTTAAATTTACTAAAAACACAAAAAGTACAATAATGACAATTAATATTTTCCAAAAAAAATACTATCAAAGGATAATTTTAGAAAATTAATATTTTTAAAATACAATAATTGTAATACTAAAAAAAAGTTAAATTCTCTAAAAGAGACTTATTCTAGGAAAAATTATTTATAAGTCCTATTAATGAGACTTATTCTACCTATGGTCCTACTAAAAAACTTATGTTCCCATAAATCCTATGTGAAGTTTGTTAACACATTTACCCTCAATATTAGTTACGTAACGTAACGTGACCATATAAGATGAGACATTACATAAACGTAAAGTGATACCTACATAAACGTAAAGTGATACCTACATAAACGTAACGTGTCACGTTACGTTTCGCAAACTTACTAAGTTTTTTATTTTTTAAATTGAATGTGAAAATGTTACTTGTTCGTATATTTTGAAATTTACATTCATATAGATATGATCTATGGCAACATTCAATTTTCTATATAGGAAATCGAATGTTATTATAGATTAAGTTTGCGAAACGTAACGTGACACCTACATAAACGTAACGTAACGTGAGTATATCAGATGGGACATTATATAAATGTAACGTGACTTGACACCTACATAAACGTAACGTAACATGTCACGTTACGTTTCGTAAATAGGATCTTGTGGAATACATTCCTTTTTTTTTTTTTTTTTTTTTTTTTTGGGTTACAGGAAAATCCTCTCTACCCTCCTTCAGGTCCAAAGCAGCACCCCTTGGAGAGATCACCAAGATGTCCTGTTAGCAGGGGCGGAGGCACGTGAGACCTAGAGGGGTCACGTGCCCCCCTCAACTTTTGGAAAATTATTTTTTTACCCCTAATAAAAATATATATTTCAATTTAATCCAAGTATTATATTGAAATTTTTATATCACTATTTTCTTTACTTTTTTATAAAAAAAAAAATGTTTGATTTATCACTTTAAATGTTTAATTATGCTACAAAAACAAGTAATATATAATAGCCTTTGTATATTATTTATTCATCATTTTCTTATTTATTTCTCTATCCTCACTATATCTTTATGTGTGTTCATCTTAATATAATTTTGTTTTTATATTTTATGAGGGTATATGTAATTATTTTTTAAACCGTGATGATCATCATATATAAAATAAATTAATAACAATAAAGATAGTGATTAGTTAACTTGACCTTATATTTAAATATAATTTTCGCATCGCATTAATTTTTAGTCCTACCATCAAATAAAAATTAAGTTAAATTATGATTTTTGTTAAGATTTTAATTCAAATGTGCCCCTTCTGAAACCAAATCCTGACTTCGCCACTGCTTGTTAGCCGTTCCGAGTGAGAAGACTATAACCTGAGAATTTGCCCCGACCTCCCAAGATAAGCTCTGCTTAAGTCAAGACTTGCACAGCAGGGGAGCATTGAACCCACACCAAGTGCTGATTAGACAACTTAAGGTCCAACCTCTTAACCAACTATGCTTCGCCCAGGAGATTGGCCCAAGGGAAAATGAATTGAACTCATGACCTTGGGGCTTAAACCCCAAGCTTTAATCACAATGCCACCTAATGCCACCCACCCTTGGGTTTGTGAAATACATTCCTATCTAAATAAGACTTGAAACTCTCTAAGAAATTATACAGGACTTAACATAGCATAAGTGTCCGAAATAGGACTTATAAATAAGTCTCCCCTTATTTTAAGAGGTAGGGAGTATGTGTTTTTATTTTGAAATGAAAAATGTTATAGATCTCAAATAATGTATCAATTTTTTTATTAAACCTCTCACATGGGTGTAAGACCTATATAAATCTACACATGTGCAGATCCCACGCCCATATGTGAAGTTTGATAGAAAACTTGATAAATTATTTAAGATCATTAACATTACTCTTGTTGAAATAGAAAGACTAAAGAAAGTTATGCTACCATTTTATATGAATTTTTTGTATGAAAATTTTATTTGTATAGTATTATTCTATACAAATAATTTATTATGAATTATGATATTAAAAAATAATTTCTTAGCGAGCCATGAATATTATTAGGATGGTACATTTTTAATAGTAATTGACTTAGATAGTAAAATTTATTTTGGTTGATAAAGAATACTATACGTGGCATTATCATTTGCCACTCTATCAATATTTCTTTTCTTTTTTTTATTATTTATCTATTGAAAATTATTATTTTTAGATAAAAGTTGAAAATTTAATTAAAAAATGAACCATTGATAATCATAGGCCCTATTTGGTACAGCTTTTTTTCAGCTTATTTTAGCTTTCAACTTAATTTAAGTTATTTTGATGTGTTTGGTTTAGCTTAACAATGTAGCTTATAGCTTATTCTTTGAGTGGGGCAGGAGAAACTTAATTTATAAGTCAGAAATTAGCTTATGTTCATAGTTATAAATTATAAGTTATTAACATATAAATTATAAATACTTTCTCACAACACTACCAAACAGGATCATAATCATTTTGACATAGATTTTTTCTTTTTTTTTTCAGCCGGTAGCGATTTTGGATGTACTAACCATTCTCTACACGCGTGGATGTGATGTTGACGCTGCAATGGGTACGCTATGGATCATTAAGATTTGAATAATGATATAGAATTATTTATACAGAAGCCTCTAAATTATTGAAAAAAATTATTTTGATCTTTTAAATTTTAAAAGTATATAAATGGACTATTAAATTATTGATAAGTATCACTTTACATATTTAAATTATAAAAATATACAAATAAACTCTTAAACTATTGACGTGTTTCACTTTAACCACTTTTGTTAATAGTCTAATTTGTATATTTATATAATTTAGAGATATTTGTACACTTTTACATTTTAGAGGGCAAAGTGATCCTTTTTAGTGGTTTAGGTTATTTATTTGTACGTTTTATAGTTTAATGGATTAAATTGATAATTCTCAATAATTTGGGGGTCTTAATATAAATAACCCTAACTACTTATCATTGTGTCTATAATTTAAAAATGGTAAATTACAAGTATATCACTTGTGATTTGCTTAAAATATGAATTGACGCATGTGGTTTTAAAAATTACATTTCGTCTTTTGACGTTGTGATTTGCTTAAAATATGAATTGACGCATGTGGTTTTAAAAATTACATTTCGTCTTTTGACGTTTTGAATTTCATAACAATTAACTCATTTTATTAATAAACTATTAAGTTAATTAACAGTTTTAATGATATCAAAAAATTATTTTAATTGATATTTTAGGTAAATTTTTTATTATATAGGAGAGTAATTGCAAATTTTATTTTTCCAATTAATTATATTAAATAAAAAATTCTGACAATAAAATATTTGTAATTTTTTAAACTACAAAAAGTAATTTAAATTTTAAATAAACCTTAAAAGAGTGTATTTATAATTTACCATTTAGAAAATATCTTTGATACACCATTCTAAATGGTGTCTTGTACAAATATTTTGTTTCTTATATAATTCTTCTCGAATTGCGTTTGAATATTAAATTTGTAAAGGAAATGAAAAACGAAGGAAAACATGTATAAAGTAGAAGAAAATTTCGGTTAACTTTCTCTTTCCTCTCCAAACTTTTTTTTTCTTTTCTTATTCTTCCAAATATGTGATTCAAACCCATAATTAAAATTAAAAAAAATCAATAGGTCCTATTTTATTTTTAAGATTACTAATGAGTCTTATCAAATTTCAATATGGATAACTAAGGCTTATTTGTGATAAAAGATTCTCAAAAGATTCATTACTTCATAATGGTGTGTCTTATCCCAATTTTACCCTTCCTATTTAATATGAACAACAATGTTATAAATAATTTTAACTTAATTAAAATTTAAAATTTTAATTGTAAAAATTATTAATCTTATACTCATAATTTTGTTTAGGAAAATTTATTTGATTTGAAGAATTAAAAATAATTTAATTATAAAAGTTATGATAAATTAAAATTATTTATGAATTTTTTCGTTTATATTTTAATGAAAAAGATAAAATGAAAATAAAATACACTATTATGAATAATTGAATTTTTTTACGTATAACAATTTATAAAAAAATTAAAAGATTTATTTGTTAATATTGAAATTTGATATAACTCAAAAATAATTTTCAAAACAAAATAGAACTTTTTGATAATTTTTTCATTGTGATTTATCATTTTTTTAATACAATATCATAATTTTTACAATTAAAAAATATTATTTTACTTACATTAAAAATATTTTCATATTAAATGAGGGACAAAATTGAGATAACATCCATTATTATGGAGTAATGACTTTTTTGGAAATATGTTACGAAAAAAAGGACTTAATTGTTCATACTGAAACTTGACAGGACTTGATAGTAATCTTTAGAGCAAAATAGGAATTATCTATTATTTTTCCTTAAAGATTTAATGTCATAAATTCTGAAAAATTATTTAGTTTATATTTTTAATAAAATAAAATTCTTAAATTTATAATCTTGATTGTTGTATTTAGTTTACATTTTTTAAATATTAATATACATATTTAGAGTATCCATGAGAGACAACGAAGGCCCAACCCACATTAAAGAGAGGAGTAAAAACCTTTGGGCCATCAGATTACGGCTAGGGCAATAGTCAATGTTCAGTTTGATACAGTGGGCCCATCTTTCGGCAGCGCGTTGGCAAAGAGCATTGATAGAGATCCCCTCTAATCACCACCCCCCACACACACGTGGCGGGTGGTGAATGAAGGAGAAGGAAAAGAAAAAAAATAAAAAAGAAAAACTAGCCAATAGGAGGGAAAGGGGGTCAAAGGGGGTGGGAGGGAAAGGGAGTCTCAAATATTTTTGGCTGGGAAATTGGCAATTGAGAGAGAGGGAGACTTGGTGGGCTTGTGGCCCATTTCAGGTAAACTGGCAAGGCTCTGAGAAATATATGCATTGCATGGTTAAATGTGTAACAAATAAAAAATTGACACTTATTATGTCACATCGTTATAAGTCAAATTGTGAGAATTTTTCATGGGTCTATTTTCGTTTTAATTTTAATTTTTTTAATATTAATACGAACTGATTTGATCCAAATATAATAAAATATTATTATATTAGGATCCTTTGGGTATTAAAGAATAAATGAATATAGTATATATTGCAATAAAGACTAGTAAGGGAGACGTTTACAGGGCAACGTCCACCGTTTCTCTTCATACATTTCCAATGTAATATTTTATTAATTTCTGTTAAACCCTCTTGTGAATTCTTCGTTTGCACTAAATAAAATTAAAAAAAAAAAATAATAACAAAGTCAAATCACGTGATCAATTCAGATTTCTTAATGAACAAACTAAAGAATTCGATTTGATGCTATTTTTTCCCTTCATAAGTAATTAAGCTAACATGGGGACCAGATAGCTTAGGCTCTCATTTGTAGGGTAGCCTCCCCTCAACATTCCTAACCTAGCCGTGGCACTTGAAGTGTGTGGTCACTATGACTTTACTTACAGAAGAGTAAAAGTGAAAAATAATAATAAAAATTATTCAATTAATTTTTTTCATCCCTGTTTTTTTTTTTCCTTAACAAATTTTTTCTTAAATTCAAAACTGAAACACAATTTATTCTAAACAAAAAGCAAAACAAAAAATTTGCCAAATTTGGCTATTGCTCTTTACCATTTTCCACTCTACATCAAGGATTCCAAAATTGTTAGATTAGGAAAATTTCATTGGGCAGTGTTTAGATCCTATCTTTTGAAGAAAAAGTAAAAAAGAAGAGGAATAGAATGACTAATACATACTCATTTTCTACAAGTAATTAAAAGAAAATTTTTTTTTTGGACGAATATGTATGGTACAACATAATCTAGGGTTAATGCTAACTTGAACTTGCATATGAAAATGTTGGAACAATCTTTTGTGTAAATAAAATAAATAGAAACAAAATCAAATAAATAAATAAATAACGTACTGAATTTATTTATTGAACCGAATTAAAAATTCAAAGACCAAGTCGAGTGTGTGACACTCTGTCCTTAAGACAGATTCGCCCTGCAACGGTGCTTACGGTTAAGTGGCGTCTATCTCCCAGGATACAATGATCTTCACAAATTTGTAGTAGCACTCCAAACAAATTTGTCTGGCGAACTAGAACCTTGTGTTCTATTACTCTCTGAATTTTTCTCTAAATAACTAATATGAAGAATAATGCAAACAAAGCAAGAAATGGACTGCAAAATATGATATTCTGGATGTTTTTTGGATCCCAAAACTGCCGGAACATGGTTGTATTTATAGGCAAAAAATCTGACCCGAATAGGTGCTAATTTGAAGTGAACAGGTGGGATTTTGAATTGAACAGGTACTGTCTGAAAATCAAACAGATCTAGCAGTTTACAACAGATAACTGCACAGTAGTTAGATCTGTTCAGGCCAGTTTGAATCTGTTTGGGTACAACACCTGTTTGGACTGTATAACCTGTTTGAACTGGTAAAGAATATGTTCGGTTCAACTGGGCAGTTTCTGGCAGTTAAATAATTGTAAAACCAGTTTGAAACTGTGTGGAATTTGGACTGGAAGAGGCACAAAAATTTTGGAAAAAATTTGAATTCAAATTTAATTTGAAATACAAATAATTTCCTACAAGAATTTATTGAAAAAATTCAAATAAATTAATGTTAGACCCGACCCAACCCACCACCGTGCCTGGCTGGACGGACGGTGGCGGCGGCGCGTGCGCGTGTGGTAGTTTGGGCTAAGGTTTACTTTGTCCATAACTTCTCATTTCTACAAACTTGGGGTGCCCCTTGGGGCCCAACCCAAGTGTTGTAGGCTAGAGCTTATATACATAAATAAGCTCTCTTAAAGTTTCAATATGGGACAACCCATTTCAAGAAATCCACATTTACTTCTTTAAATTTCCCAATCCACGAACTCGAAAACGACGTCAACTTTCCATTCACTTATAAATGGTTTTAACAAACCGTCTTCACCGTGTGACTTGCCATGCGGCAAGGAACACGTTACCTTTTCGGACCCACCCCAAAAGACATTTGGGGCCAACTCCATTTTGGGCTCAAAGATGGCCCAAAATAAGCCTATATTACACCATTTTTCCAACAATCCCCCACATGAATGGAATTTGACGAAGAGAAAATGCAACAACATGATCTAAATACAGAGAGTACAGAAATTGGAAATATTCTGCAAAGAATAGGTAGCTTTTGGCTTTGTACCTTCCCTTGTGAGATACTATCGGATTTACTAGCTAACCAGTGAATATGATGTCTTAAACTGTTCAGCCGTTTGTGTAAACCAAGACAATAGAACTCACACAATATATCCCCAGACACAGTTTAATTCTCACTATTGTGTTCATTTTGGCCCTGAACAACCTGGTCTTTCATGAGTGCACTAGAAAATTGTAGCCCTTCACAAATCTCATAGAACTGGCCCAGTTCACACTCATATAGGTGATTCTTATAAAGAGTATCCTGCTATACTCCACTAGGTATTCCTAGATATAAGAATCATTAAAAGTATAACTTAACCTAAAACACTGCAGACATCACTATTTCATCCTAGAAACGGGTACGAGTTGGACTCCTCAGTGATCTTTCTGAGTCAAACACAACTCGGTTGTCCCTTTGAACCTAGATCTTGGGATCTCTACTCAACTAAGTTGGGTTGCCATTGTGGTAACTCTTATTTAATAGGTTTTAGTCTCATTCCCCTCGATGAATTCTCAACTAGCTCTCTTGCTAACCCTTTGGTTAGTAGATCCAC
The DNA here is from genome assembly GCA_036172215.1 of Camellia granthamiana. Taxonomy (NCBI): domain Eukaryota; kingdom Viridiplantae; phylum Streptophyta; class Magnoliopsida; order Ericales; family Theaceae; genus Camellia; species Camellia granthamiana. Next base: position 167,130,561 of record CM069903.1, on the reverse strand, counting down.
TATGTTGTCTTTAGACTTCACATATTCAATGGAAATAATTCCATTAGAGAGTAGTTGTCTCACGGTGTTATGTCGACGACGAATGTGTCGTGACTTACTGTTATACATATGACTCTGTGCTCTATCTATTGCTGATTGACTATCGCAATGTATGCATATAGCAAACACCGGTTTTGGCCACATTGGAATATCTTTAAGGAAGTGGCGAAGCCATTCTGCTTCTTCTCCAACTTTGTCTAAAGTTATGAATTCTGATTCCATAGTAGACTTAGCAATGCAAGTCTGTTTGGAAGATTTCCAAGACACAGCCGCCCTATCAAGAGTAAAGACATACCCACTGGTGGATTTTGAGTCTCTGGTATCCGATATCCAATTTGCATCACAGTATCCTTCAAGTACTGCTGGATATCTAATATAATTAAGCCCAATGTTACGAGTAAATCGGAGATATCTTAGAACCCTTATAATTGCTTTCCAGTGTTTTACTCTCGGATTACTCATATATTTATTTAATTTACTTACTGTATAAGTTATATCTGGGCGAGTGCAGTTCATTAAGTACATTAAGCTTCCAATAATTTGGGCATACTCTAATTGAGAAATACTTTCCTGTACATTCATAGATAGAAACAAATTAACATCTACAGGTGTTCTAGCAAGATGGTCATCATCTTTGCTGAATTTGTTAAGTATTTTCTCAATGTAATGAGATTGTGACAAAGCATAACCTTCTGATGTTTTGGTAATTTTCATACCAAGAATTACATCAATAATGCCCATGTCCTTCATGTCAAAATGTTTATTCAACATTTTTTTGGTAGTTTTAATCGTGTCATTATTACTACCTATGATGAGTATATCATCTACATAAAGACATACAATGACATAACCTTTGTCTGTATTTTTAATATAAACAAATTTGTCACACTCATTAATTTTAAAACCATTTGACATCGTTGCCTTGTCAAATTTCTCATGCCATTGCTTTGGCGCTTGTTTTAAACCATGTAATGATTTAACCAATTCACACACTTTCTTTTCTTTTCCTGGAATAGAAAATTCTTCTGGTTGTTCTATGTAAGTTTCTTCATCTAACTCACCATTTAAGAAAGCGGTTTTCACATCCATTTGATGAATTTCTAGATTGTACAAAGATGCAATAGCAATTAACATTCTAATGGATATTATTCTAGTAACCGGTGAGTATGTGTCAAAGTAATCAAGACCTTCTTTTTGTCTATACCCTTTGACCACAAGTCTTGCCTTGTATTTGGCAATTGATCCATCCACTTTCATTTTTCTTTTGAAAATCTACTTGTACCCAAGAGGTTTACAACCTGGTGGCAAATCCACCAATTCCCAAGTGTGATTTTGCAAGATGGATTCAATTTCACTATTGACAGCTTCTTTCTATAAAGGAGCTTCAGGACTGGACATAGCCTCTTTAAAAGTTAAAGGCTCATTTTCTAACAAATATGTTAGAAAATTTGGACCAAAAGATTTTGAGGTTCTAGCACGTTTACTACGCCTAGGTTCCTCTTCCTCATTTTGATCTAACTCTTGCTCTTGTTCTTGATCATGTTCTTGATCCTGACTAGTAATAGCATCATGAGATCTTTTGTTAGTACTAGTCTCTTGCCCAGTTTTATTTGGAAATACATGTTCAAAGAATGATGCATTCCGAGATTCAATAATAGTATTAACATGCATTTCGGAATGTTCTGATTTATGAATCAAAAACCGATATGCACTACTATTCTTGGCATAACCAATGAAAATGCAATCAATGGTCTTAGGACCTATCTTAGTCTTTTTAGGACCAAGAATAGCCACTTTAGCCAAACACCCCCACACTTTTAAGTATTTGTAGGATGATACTCTTCCATGCCACATTTCATAAGGTATTTGATTCATTTTCTTACGAGGTACTTTGTTAAGTATATAATTAGCAGAAAGTATTGCTTCCCCCCCACAAGTTCTGAGATAATCCAGAACTTATTAACATGGCATTCATCATTTCTTTTAAAGTCCTATTTTTCCTTTCAACAATTCCATTTTGCTGAGGTGTGTAAGGAGCGGTGGTTTGATGAATTATTCCATGTTCTTTGCAAAATTCACAAAAAGGTGATTCATATTCACCACCTCTATCACTTCTAAGTTTCTTGATTTTCTTACCAAGTTGATTTTCAATTTTATTCTTATATTGAATGAAAGTTTCTAAAACTTCATCCTTAGTTCGAATTAAATAAACATAATTATATCTAGTATAGTCATCTATAAAAGTGATAAAATATTTTTTTCCACCTCTAGTTTGAATTGATTTAAAATCACAAATGTCACTATGAATTAATTCAAGTGGTTTCGTACTTCTTTCAATTGAATGAAAAGAAGTTTTGGATAATTTTGCCTCAACGCAAATTTCACATTTATGATTTGAATTAATGTCAAATTTAAGTAAACATTCCATATTAATTAATCTACGCAAAGATCCACAATTAACATTTCCTAGTCTACCATGCCATAAATTTGAAGACTCAAGCAAGTAAGAAGAAGATGTATTTTTATTAATAAATGAGGGTACAACGGTCATTACATTCATCTTAAAAAGGCCATCAGACATGTAACCTTTTCCTACATACATCCCATTCTTAGTAAGTACAAATTTATCACTCTCAAACACTAGCCTAAATCCATTCTTACTCAACAAAGATCCGGAAACAAGATTTTTGCGAATGTCCGGTACATGCAGGACATTGTTGAGAATGAGTTCTTTTCCAGATGTCATCTTAAGTTCAATCTTTCCTTATCCTTCAATTTTGGAAGTTGAGGAGTTGCCCATAAAAAGTTGTTCACCATTGTCCACTGTAGAATAAGATGTGAACATCTTTTTGTCGGCACAGATATGACGAGTAGCACCAGTGTCCACCCACCATTCTTTAGGATTTTCGACAAGGTTTCCCTCGGAAACAACTGCAGAAAGATTGATGTTATCTACACCATTGGAAATATTGTCCACTTCAGTCATATGGGCTTGAGCAGGCTTCTTGCTTATTCTTCTTTTGCCTTTGCTATGGCAATCTTTGGCTCGATGTCCCTCTTTATCACAGATGTAACACTTGTCATTAAACTTGTACTTTTTAACTTTCCCTCATTTAGAGCCTTGTGATGAACTTTATCCAGAAAACTTACGTTTCTTTGCTTTTAGATCATGTTCCACCACATTTGCCTTAGACTCCATAGGATGCTTACCAGCCCTCTTCTCTGAATTGCGATTGTCTTCCTCAATCCTCAAACGCACAATTAATTCTTCCAAAGACATTTCTTTGCGCTTGTGTTTGAGGTTGTTCTTGAATTCCTTCCAGCCTTGTCGTAATTTCTCAATTAAGGGTGCAACTTGGAAGGATTCACTAAGAGACATGCCCTCTGTGTGAATGTCATGCAGAATGAGTTGGAGATCTTGAACTTGGCTGATCACAGTTTTAGAATCAACCATTACAAAGTCTAGGAATTTGCCAACCACAAATTTCTTTGAGCCGGCATCTTCCGTTTTGTACTTTTTCTCCAACAACTCCCAAAGATCCTTTGCTGTCTTGATAGGACTGTAGACGTTGTATAATGTGTTGTCAAGTCCGTTCAAGATGTAGTTCTGGCAAAGGAAATAAGCATGTTTCCAGGCATCGACCGCAGCAACCACTTGCCGGTCGGTTTCATCATTTTTCAAAATAGGAGCATCCTCACGGAGGAAACGAGTCAGGTTAAGTGTTGTAAGATAGAACAACATTTTCTGTTGCTATCTTTTAAAATCAATTCCTGAGAACTTTTCTGGCTTCTCACCGTGATTTACCGGTACTATCACAACAGGAGAGGGGGTTGACGCAATTGCAGCCACCACATTAGTACTTGTTTGAGCATTTGTTTCAGCAGCCATGAATTCTAAATTATAAAACAAAATTATAATTAGAATTTATACTACACAGAAAATTAATCTAAATTCACAGAATTAAATTCTGTAAAAATAAAAGAAACAAAAAATGTAACTTTTATTTTTCAATTAATTTGGAAATAAAATAAAATTTATTTAACCAAATTAATTCCACACAGAAAATTAAATTTCTATAATACTTCAATAATTAAAACACTAAAACATGATTTTAATTAATAAACACTCAGAAATAATTTCTGAAAACCAAAATTAATTTCTGAAAAAATTCCACAAATAAATATTCTAAATTGTTAATGACACCAGTATATTACTACTAGTTGTCAAAGAAAATAGACAGTATATTACTACTATCTATCAAATAGTATATAATCACTATTTGTTTTTCCAACCGGAATATTATTTTGTAAAACCACAGAAAATAATTTTTTGTAAAAGAAGAAACAGAAAGGGAAACAAACGAAAAATTCTGTAAATAGAATAATTCGAATCTATCTTAAGATTGTTAGAACAATCTTCTGTGTAAATAAAATAAATAGAAACAAAACTAAATAAATAAATAAATAACGTGCCAAATTTATTTATTGAACCGAATTAAAAATTCAAAGACCAAGTCGAGTGTGTGATACTCTATCCTTAAGACAGATTTGCCCCACAACGGTGCTTATAGTTAAGTGGCGTCTATCTCCCAGGATACAATGATCTTCACAAATTTGTAGTAGCACTCCAAACAAATTTGTCCGGCGAACTGGAACCTTGGGTTTTATTACTTTCTGAATTTTTCTCTAAATAACTAATATGAAGAATAATGCAAACAAAGCAAGAAATGAATTGCAAAAGATGATATTCTGGATGTTTTTTGGATCCCAAAACAGCTGGAACATGGCTGTATTTATAGGCAAAAAATCTGACCCGAATAGGTGTTTATTTGAAGTGAACAGGTGGGATTTTGAATTGAACAGGTGTTGTCTGAAAATCAAACAGATCTGGCAGTTTACAACAGATAACTGCACAACAGTTAGATTTGTTCAGGCCAGTTTGAATTTGTTCGGGTGCAACACCTGTTTGGACTGTATAACCTGTTTGAACTGGTAAAGAATCTGTCTGGTTCAACTGGGCAGTTTCTGGCAGTTAAATAACTGTAAAACCAGTTTGAAACTGTGTGGAATTTGGACTGGAAGAGGCACAAAAATTTTAGAAAAAATTTGAATTCAAATTTAATTTGAAATACAAATAATTTCCTTCAAATAAATTAATGTTAGACCCGACCCAATCCACCACCGCGCTTAGCTCGGTTGGACGGGCGGCGAGGGCGGCGCGCGCGTGTGTGGTGGTTTGGGCTAAAGTTCCTTTTGTCTATAACTCCTTCCTTCTACAAACTTGGGGTGCCCCATGGGGCCCAACCCAAGTGTTGTAGTCTAAAGCTTATATACATAAACAAGCTCTCTTAAAATTTTAATGTGGGACAACCCATTTCAAGAAATCCACATTTACTTCTTTAAATTTCCCAATCTACGAACCCGAAAACGACGTCAACTTCTCATTCACTCATAAATGGTTTTGATGAACCATCTTCACCGTATGATTTGCTATGCGGCAAGGAATACGTTACCTTTTCGGACCCACCCCAAAAGACGTTTGGGGCCCACTCTATTTTGGGCTTAAAGATGGCCCAAAATAAACCTATATTACACCATTTTTCCAACAGAAAATGGTTTAGTTTATATGTATGAAAAAAAGATTATATCCATCTTTCATGTATCTTATTACATTTGATGAGTATCTTTTGTTATCTGACATATGTGTATGTATAAAAATCACTCATAAAAAATTGTTGATTAGGAAAATTTCGTTGGGCTGTGTATGGATTCTATTTTTTGAAGAAAAAGTAAAAAGGAAGAGAAATAGAATTACTAATACATACTCATTTTCTACAAGTAACTAAACAAAAAAATTTTTTTGGATGAATATATATGGCACAACATAATCTAGGGTTAATGCTAACTTGAACTTGCACATGAAAATGGTTTAGTTTATATGTATGAAAAAAAGATTATATCCATCTTTCATGTATCTTATTACATTTGATTAGAATCTTTCGTTATCTGACATATGTGTATGTATAAAAATCATTCATAAAAAATTGTTAATTAGGAAAATTTCATTGGGCTGTGTTTGGATCCTATTTTTTGAAGAAAAAGTAAAAAGGAAGAGAAATAGAATTACTAATACATACTCATTTTCTACAAGTAACTAAACAAAAATTTTTTTTTGGATGAATATATATGGTACAACATAATCTAGGGTTAATGCTAGCTTGGAACTTGCAGATGAAAATGGTTTAGTTTATATGTATGAAAGAAAGATTATATTCATCTTTCGAGTATCTTATTACATTTGATTAATATCTTTTGTTATCTGACATATGTGTATGTATAAAAAACACTCATAAAAAATTGTTGATTAGGAAAATTTCGTTGGGCTGTGTTTGGATCCTATTATTTGAAGAAAAAGTAAAAAAGAAGAGAAATAGAATTACTAATACATACTCATTTTCTACAAGTAACTAAACACAAATTTTTTTTTGGATAAATATATAAGGTACAACATAATCAAGGGTTTCCATAATGCTAACTTGGAACTTGCACATGAAAATGATTTAGTTTATATGGATGAAAGATTATATCCATCTTTCGAGTATCTTATTATATTTGATTAATATTTTTCATTACCTGACATATATGTATGTACAAAAATCACTCATAAAATAAAATACAAAAGACAAAAATAAAAATAAAAATAAAAAAATAAAAATGAAGAATTACTTCTTCATTACATATAACAAACTTGTAAATTGACCCACAAAACAATTTTTCATGGACTAGTGTTGTGTTTGCCCGAGGAACACACGGTTGAACTAGAAGTGTGATAATTTGTGTATCGACTAGGCGCAGAAGAGTGACGAAGCCCTTTAGGCAAGCAACTCTCGACTTCTCCACTTCCAAATCCATGTTGTCCATCTCCTCTATCTGGCTTAAATGCTTGCACGTAGTCTTGATGAGACTTGGATTCCAGAGGCCTCGTGGCAACAGCAACGCTAGACACGGTTTTTAAAGGATTAGTGACAAAAACCGGTGGAGTAAGAAGGAGGAGGAGATGGAGCATGGCCATGAAGAGGAGAGTGGTAGCCATTTTTGAAGTGTTTGTTTGCTTCTGTTTGGAGGTGAAGGAGCATAGAAAGGGTTTTATATAGGCTCGTGAAGTGTCATGTCCACCTCATAGTTAGCCAAGTGTTGTTGCAGCTAGTTGTAGTACTACTATTACATGTGTAGTGAGTTGGCTTTGAGGTTAACTTTTGACAATGCGGATGGGGATGCTCGTGTACTTCATTACTACTACCTAAGTTCCTATCATGCCAAAAGTCAAATTTCACCACAATTTTTATTTTTATTTTATTTTATTTTTAATAATAGGTAGGAAAGTGAATCGAAAGTTACATAATGCAATTGTAAAAGTCGAATCTAAATATCAATTAGGACAGTGTAAAATATTGGTCAATTCGCTAAAATCGCACCGATCCGTATCAATCCGTACCGCTCTATCTGCTAACTATGATTTAAACTTTAAAATTTATAAGTCGCTTTCGAAACCGCTCCATTCCACTATAGTTAATGCATATATATTTTTAACTTATAATGAAATATCAAAATATGTGTGAAAGAGATTTAATATGTAAAATTTATTACAAATTAGCAGTTATACATATGAAAAATATTATGCAAATTAGTGTTATATATTATACAAATATTTGATAATTTGTTAGAATATTCTTCAATTCGTTAATCCGTCCAAAACCACTCAAATCGCAATTTGTCAATTCGCCAATCTGCTAATGTGCCATACAGTTTATAATTCTACTTTTAAACCACTTGAACTGCACCGCGTACACCCTTTACGCCTGGTAAAGAAGTATTCATTCATCAGTTTGAATAGTTAGAAAAAAAGAGTTTTAAATTTGATGTGCTAAGTTACATCCAAGTTGAATATGAATTATAAATTTCAAATTTTGAATAATATTTTTGAAGATTTATTATGAGTATGTAGAATTATTGTTTTATAATAAAATGTAATATGTGTTAGTACATAATTTTTGATAATAATAATCCTATTAATAGGTTATGAATTGTTTTAAATTTAATGTACTATGAATTACACCCAAGTTGAATATGATCTATATATTTCAAATTTTGAATATTTTTTTGAAGATTTATTTTGAGTACATCAAATTATTGTTTTATAATAAAATGTAATATATGTTAATACATAATTTTTGATAATGAAGTGTTAATAATCCTAATAACGTCAAATTCAGTTTCAATAAGCATCCTTCATGAACTTGCAAACTTGAAAGAACATGAACAAGATAATTTTTATTAATTATATGCAAATTCGGGGTAAACTTTAAATTCCCATTTTATTTTATAAAAAAATAAAAATAAAAATTGATTTGTGTATATCAACAATGATTCATCCCATTAAAAACACCACCACTAATAGCACTAATGCATTAAAAAGGTAAAAAAAAAAAAAAAATACAACTCCAAGACCAAAACATCACATCATTCATGACGGGACCCACTGCCATCTAATTAAAGGGAGCACTAATTAGTGCTCCCAAGCATTTTTCTTGTGTATATATATATATGCCTGATTAACCCTGACAGTCAACTTGAAAGAGAAATATGAGTCAACTCACTCACCTATATTGACAAATGGAGGGACAAGATTGGGCCACGTGGGCATAGTAGCTTACCAGTTTGACCAACCTACATATGGTTGACCCATGCTTTACACGTCATCTCATTTACATAGTCACGTTCAGATTATGCCACGTGTAACTGTTAATCACATAAATGTAAGACACTTTCATGTCACTGCCACCATGTAAGATCTCAACGACCACCTATATGAATCGAAGCTTGATTTGGTCACATGTATATATATTTCTCTCTCTTTTATATATATATATATTAATAAGTAAGTGTCTAGGGGAGTTAGAAATTTAATATAATGGTATTTATTAATTATAATTTAAAAATTTTTCTTTCTCAATTAATAACAATAACATGATAATAATTTTTTGATTTAATATTAAACATTAAAAATTAGAATAATGACTTGGATTCCCTTTTTTTTCCCATCTCCTTGACCCCCTCTTCACTTGATTGGCTACTTTTTTTTTTTTTTTATTCCTTCTCCTCCAATCACCACCTGCCACGTGTCTGTGGGGGGTGGTGATTGGAGGGGGTGTCAATCATCACCCTAAAAATTAATATTCATTATAAAAAGTTTTCAATTTTAAACTTTTACAATTAATAACTTTTACATTTTTTTAAAAAATTTTAATATAAATTACCACCAATTAAAATTAATAATTTTAGCATATCAAAATCTCTTATTTTAACATAAATAATAACAAATAAAATTTCAAAAAATAATAAATAACTATAAATTAATACTCATAATTTTTATTTAAAAGTAAAAATTAATAAATAAAGTTACCTGTAAACAATGAAGATAAGATACCACGGTTGTAGTGTGGTCTCAAATCTGTGTTGTGTGATCTTAATTTGATAAATTGCGAGACATTAAATTTCAAAGTAACAAAGAGAGAAAAAGAAGACAAAAAAAAAATATGAATACACTTAACAAGTACTATGAATAAATAAAAAAATAAAAAATTTCACACACTTTTAAGATTTTAGCCTTTCCGTAATTGGAGTTGTGTGCACTCACAAAAAAAAAAAAATTTGTGTGTCTGTGTTTGGTTGGAATTGGGACTCCAAAAAACAAAAAAAAAACAAAACAAAAAACAAACATTGGTGCGTGTGTCAATGTGTTTGGGTAAAATTGGGAGTGCTAGGAGGGGCAGGACTGTGTGTAAGCTAAGACCTAAAAAAAAAAAAAAAAATTTTTTTTAAATTTGAAAAGTCAAGGGGGCACGTGACCCCCTCGCTCCTATGTCCCTCCGCCTCTGCTAATGTTGTTAGATTTATAAAATAAATATTTTGATTTTAATTTAACAATATATATGTTGTGTGTTGTTGAAATGGTAAATATATTGTTTCTTTTACCTGAAGTCATGGATTCAAGTCTCATTTATTTCGCTATATAATTTTTTGTCCTAAAAATTTATTATAGGATAATTTTGAAAAAATTAAAAATATAAGATATATTTGTGTCAATACCATGAGAAGTCCTCACATATATAGATATAAAACAAAAAATTATTATGGGGATATTTTGAGAAATTAAAAGTATGAGACATATTTGTGTGGCCCTCACATATATAGTAGTATAGATATAAATTTTATTTCTGATAATTTTGTTTTAAACAATAAAGAAGAAAATGATTTTTTTTTTTTTTTTAAATTTTTTTTTATAATCTAGGTGCCCAACCCAACCTAACCCAACCCAATTGGATCGAAGTTACATCATGTGTGAACAATCGAAAATTATTTTTTTGATGCCTTGAAATTAATGATTAGACAAACTTTCAATGACATTTTAAGAGATTTGAACTCGAGATCTTAGAAAGAAATTGAAAATGTTGCAAAAGTATGGCTAAGATTGTTAATGAAATTATGTTTGAATCTTGAATGAAAAATGGCTAAGACCCCCAGTGGGGGTCACTGGGGGTCGCCCCTCATTGGCTGAAAACAGTTTTTTTTTTTTTTTTTTTTTTTTTTTTTTTGGATTTCGGTCAACCCCACGCCGCCACGTCACTGGGGGTGGGGCTGGGGGTCCTCCGTACTGGGGGTATCTAGCATTCCCCATCTTGAATTTATAGTAGGTCTTATGGAGAAAAACATTAATAAATAAAAAAAAAAAGGAGAAAAAGTGAAAAATAAAATAGTTTCTATTACTATTTTTTTTTTAAATTCTTTCAAAAATTTCCTTGAAATAATCTCTGTTTTAAAGAACAGAAAAATAGTTTTTAAAAATGAAAACCTGCTTCTAAAATTCGGACCACTAATGTATGGTTTGTTGCCCAGTTTGCGTGAAGTTGAATAAAACTCTGCTTGAAGGTTGGGGCCTAAGACCCAAAAAAGTTTGGGCCAGCCCAATTTTATGACCCAATATCACTTATGCCATAGAATCCTTTGAGCCGGACTTTACGGTTTTTATTTAGGGAAAGTGGGCTTGCAAGATGTTGTTAAACCGCGTGAGGCCGATTATAGGATAAATTATCCCATAGAGTTTTATTTATAAATTATTTTCCATTCTGTAAGGTATTTGAGAGAGCTAATGTTTCAACATAGAATTTTGGTACTAGATTTATGATTTAAAGAACAATACCAAGCTTGGAAAGATAGTGGGCGTCGCAGGACTAGATGGTGGGACCTAAAAGGGAATAAATTAGACATATTTAAGAATAAAATATATAAAGAAGGTACTTAAAACTTGGAAGATGATGTTAACATTATGTGGAACTCGATAACCAATTGTATGAGGAGAATCTCAAGGGAAATTCTTGGAGAGTCGAAAAGGAAAGGCACCCAAGTTTAGGGAAACTTGGTGATGTAGGGAGGAGGTCCAAGCGGTAATAAAGACGAAAAAAAAGAGAGCTTTAAAAAGTGACAGAATGATAGAACTGAGGAAAACTTTAAGCGCTACATATTGGCCAATAAGGAAGTCAAAAAAATTAGTGAGAGAGATTAAGTTGACAGCCTATAATGATCTATACGCTAGATTAGATAGTAAGGATAGATAGAAGATGATATACAAACTTGCTAAAATAAAATAGAGGAAAACAAAATATTTTAATTAGGTTAAGTGCATCAAAGGTGAGAACTCTACTGTGTTAGTAAATGATGAAGAGATTAAGGAGAGGCGGAAGAATGATTTTGAGAAGTTATTAAATGAGGAACATGGAGGTAGGTCAAAATGGGAGAAAGTAGATAATAATAAGGACAACCAGGACTATAAGTTCTATCGTAGGATTAGGGACTTTGAAGTAGAGTTTGTATTTAAGAAGATGAAATCGAATAAGACTTTAGGACTCGATGACATACCTATTGAAGCGTGAAAATGTTTGGGTAAGAAGGGGGTTGTTTGGTTGACTAGATTATTTAGCAAGATTTTGTTGACTAGGAAAATGCTAGAGGAGTGGAGGGAGAGTATTTTAGTATCAATATATAAGAATAAAGGAGATGTCCAGAATTGCAACAATTATAGAAGAATCAAATTAATGTATCACACAATGAAAGTGTGGGAGAGAGTGATAGAACGTCGATTGCGAGATATAATAGAAGTGTCAGAGAATTAATTTAGGTTTATGCATAGTAAATTAACAATGGAAGTGATCTATCTTTTGAGAAAAGCAATAGAAAAATATAGAGAAAAGAAAATAGACATTCATATAGTTTTTATCGATCTTGAGAAAGTATATGTTAGAGTGCCTTGGGATATAATCTGGTAGGTGTTAGAGAAAAAATGTGTGACAAAAGGTTACATTGATGTGATTAGGGATATGCACTATTAGATCGCTTGTTGGAGAGAGGAGTGAATTTCCAATTATTGAAGGGTTACACCACGGATTAACATTAAGTCCTTATCTTTTCGTTTTAGTTATGGATGAGTTGACATGCAATATTTAGGATGATGTGCCATAGTGTATGCTTTTGGCAGATGATATTGTGTTAGTGGATGAGACTAAATAAGGAGTTAACACTAAATTGGAGATTTGGAGAAAAGCACTTGAATATAAAGGATTTAGGATAAACAGAACTAAGACAGTATATGAAGTATAATTTTAGTAACAGTCACAATGGAAGCAAATGAGAAGTGAAGATTGAGAATCAAGAACTACCTAAGAATGAACATTTTTGTTATTTAGGATTGATTATCATAACGATTGGGGAGATTGGAATGGATGTGATCCATAGAATTAAGACGAGGTGGCTTAAGTAGAGGAGTGCATCTGAAGTACTATGTGATAAACGAGTACCCATTAGACTAAAAGAGAAGTTCTATACAACGACTATTAGACCAGTGATGTTATATGAGACGAAATATTGGACAATTAAGAAATAACATGTAAATAAGATGAGTATTGTTGAGATGAGGATGCTAAAGTAGATGTGTGGCAAGACTAGAAAAGATAGAGTTAGGAATAAGTATATTCGAGAATAGGTAGGAGTAGTACCGATAGAAGATAAATTGAGAGAGAATAGATTGAGATGGTTTGTTCATATACAACGAAAATCAACAGAGGTAGTAGTGAAGAGATGCGATACAGTGACGGTAGATGGTAGTGTTAGGGGAAAGGGTAGACTTAGATTAATGTGGACTAATGTAGTAAATAGATATATGAATCTCCGTAATTTGACTAACGAAATAGCCTTGGATAGAGTCAAGTGGAGAAGAAGGATTTATACAACCGACCCCATTTGATGAGTCTTAAGGTTTGATTTGGTTTATCATTTTCCATTATGTATATAAACATTGTTACATAAATTTATTGTATTTGTTTAAAAAACATAGATAATCAGTAAAAATTAAAAAATTATTAATATTTAAGACAAATATAATAAAATTACATAGTTATAATCATTAGATTAATCTAAATTTTTCGCCATAAATAATCTACACAAAGATTGGTTGAGTTCCTGCCAAAAATAAATAATTTTTAGCATCTCTGATTAATTTTTCATTTTTCCCCATTCTCACCAAGAAAAAAAGAAAAAAAAAGAAAAAAAACTTATGCTAACTAGCTATCATTTTTAAGCATGAAAAATGCAAGCAAAGAACATTACAGCACGGTCAGTGGCGTAGTCAGGAATTCAATGAAGAGGGAGTACAAATTAATGACAACATTAATTTTTTTTTCTTTATAATAAACAACAATTAGATATTACTAAACTTAAATGTTAAGAGTTTATTTGAATAAATGTGAATTTTAAATTAAAAGATTTGAGATTAAATTTTATACAAATATTGAGGAGTAACTATTATATAGGTAGATTGGAAAATTTAAATAGAAGATAAGTTGAGATAGAAATGATATATTTTAGTAGAGAAACTCTATAAAACATACCATAAAAAGTATCTATCATATGTCGCAATTATGATCTTCGTAGTTTTTAATTATAACACATTATAGTGTTAGATATAATTTAGCTATAACTTTTTGTAGTTATTATTTTGGTTATGATTATATATCAAATAATAGTTAGTTATGACTCATTTTGATATTAGTTATGACCTATTGTAATTTTTTATTTATTTATAATAATTGAAGATGTGTTGCTTGATTATAATTCATATAGTAGTCATTTTAGTTATGAATGGAAAGAAACATATGGAGGATAAACTCCACATATTAAATGTAATTAACAATCCAATAAATTTCATATCTTTATTGAAATTAATTATGTTTGCATGTCAATAATGATAGATATCACCATTATATTGAAATTTTCATAGATAATAATATGACTTATCATAGTCTCTTTATTTTCAATCAAAATAATCATTATTGTTCTCATAATTTTAAAAATATCATTGACATTTCATTTTAAATAATATTTTTATAAATTTTTTGTATTTAAAATATTTTATTTATATTTAAAAAAAAAAAAAAATGAGCAGTGTTTGGTTTGAAACTGTGTGTTAGTATTAACCAAAAAAAACAAGTTGAAATGTCAGGAAGGGCACGTGACCCCCCTAGACCCTTATTGGCTCCGCCCCTGACACAGTTTCTTAACTAAAATAATTTTTTTAAAAAAAGTAAGTCATACACGTTAATCTTTCATATTTATTCATAAAACTTAAAAAAGTTAGTTTTAAATATATATTTTTTTCATCTTACAAAAAAAAGGTTAAATTTTATAACCAAAAAAAGGGAGGGGGTGTGTATGATAGGGTTCATTAGCCCCTCTTACAGGGTGTTTAACCCTCAAACCACATTTGTACATTCTCTATATTGCAAGTCTAATGTGAAACCGACATGTTTTCAACAGTGCTGACACCCACATTGTATCACACACATACACACAGTGGATAGTCCAAAACTAAAACTATATATTAAGGTTTCAAACAGCTCACTCTCCAGTCTAGTCTACGAGAGGATCATTCGGGTCGGGTTTGTAGAGTTCGCTATAAATCTCGTTTTGATAATTTAAATAATTTATTTTATTAAATTTTGTTTGTATATCATTTATATAAAAAAATAAAAAAATAAAGTCGGTTGTAGCTCTTTCACTTTATCAAATTTGTATAAAAAAAATAAATGATCTGTTTTTATAACACATTAATCATTAATTTTTTTGAAGATAAATTCTATAAAATGAAAGGGCTACAGTATAAGATCAAATTTTTTATTTTATTTTATGGATGATATATACGCATTGTCTGATAAAATAAACATTTGGATCATCAAAACGGAGTTCATAATAAACTTCATAGACCCAAACAGCTCTCTCCAGTTCAAACAACTAGAGAAAAGCCAATCCTTTTTTCAAAACCAAACAACCTTAACATAATCAAAAGAAACTTTAATAAAGTACAAAATGTAAATGAAATGACAACTAATAAGGTACCTTGACATATTCTTAGGAATAAATGTAAATGTTCTTTCTTCACTAGATAATGTTTGAAATTTAGATAAAGAATGATGAGAATCTGACCGATCTTTGCTATTGATTCAGAATACAGACTACAAAAGATGACAAAAACTAAAACTATATATTAAGTTCTATACAGCCCATGGTTTTGAATATAAACAACCTTAACATAATCAAACAACTATTAACAAAAGACAACTAGCTGTTCTTCCACTTTAAATATGCTATACAGAATAAAACCAGGTAATAAAGTACAAAATGTAATGAAATGACAACTAATAAGGTACCTTAACACCTTCTTAGGGATAAACTTGTAGATTCATACTTCATTAGTTCGAGTTTCTCATAAAAAGTGGTGATCGTTCAACCAACTTATACTGTTGATTAAGAGTGCAGATAATATAAAATATTAACAACCATTTATTTTATTATTGGATCGATCCATTAATAATTGTAAGTGTCAAAGTCATTATGACATAGGTGCATGCACCATATGTTAAAATATCAGTAACGGTTAATCTTTAAAATTGAAAGAGAGAGAGACTAAAAAGATTCCAAGTATGCAGATGAGTAAATTTTATTGGATAATTTTTATTTTTATTTAAAAACAAAAATTGAACTCTAATTCAACACTTTTGAAAATGGTGATGTTATATTTAAATCTATATAATTTACCATTAATGGATTGGTATGCCGCCAATTGAAGGATTATTTTTTGGAGGACCCAAGTGTGGCTTAATGCTAACAGAATGGGAGAGAAGAGGATTTCAAATGAATATTAAGGCACCATTAGAATTGAGGAAATTGTGCTTACGGGCCTGAATCCAAACAATGATCCAAAACCTTAAGCGAATTAGCAGTTGGGCTTGATATGGTCGGTGGAAAGGCCCATATTTGGAAGACCAAATCTTACGCTTGCAAGCTTACAAAGCATCTTATACTATTTGGTTTTGTTTTCGTAATCTATTTTTTAAAAAAAGTTGTCTCAAGGGATTTACGATGGATCTCATTTTAATGATTTAAACAATTCATTTTATAAAATCTTCTATATATATCATATATGAAAAAAATTAGATTGATCCAATAATAATAACTTTTTTTCATTTCATCGTATTGATCTACCAAAAAAATTATTTTCAAAAATAGACTTGTTGTCCATTTTTTAGAGATAAATAAAATAAAATGAAAATGTTACGATTATTAAATCGACTTAAATTTTTTTATGAATAATATACATTGAAAAATCTATAAATTAAATGATTCAAATTATCAAAATGAGACTCGTCACCCTCAAATTTTCTCAAATATAAATTTAAACTTGAGTGAAGTACATAAACTGATTTCTCTCTCTAAAGTGGGCATAGTGGAAATAGTACATTTTTGATAATCCATCTAGTTTACCTTAGAATAATCTAAATACAACTTGTGAAACAAGGAAAATTTTAATATATACCTCTTTAAAAAGAGTGTGACATCTGTATCTTTAACTATGTTAATTTTTTTTTGTTATTATCAATTTTTTTCTCTAGTTGTGACACTATTTTACTTATGGCCTCATGTTGTGTTATGACATTTTTTTAGTTACAACTCAAAAAATTAAATTTATACAATTTTTTTTTTAATTATAAAGTACATATAGTACACATCCTTTAAAAGGTGTGCACCATAATGATTCCCGTGAAATAATTAATGTTTTAATAGGCCATTATTCAAACAAAACAACGTTAAAATCATCAAAACCACTCCAACAAGAAATGGGGGAATGGAACTTAGGTATTAGTGCTCAAATTCGAAAATATGTTTAGCTTAATTGACCTAGGAAAAAGCACTTAACTACATTGATTACTTCATTGTTGAGATGCTTTAATGAATTTCTCCAATGCTAGGTCAGATTGATACCTCGTTAATTTGATAGTGTCCCGACAAGTAATAAATGACAGTCAAATCAACAATATATTTCTAGGTTTCGGCTGACAAAATAACGAAATGGGTCACATCATAGTGACAAAAATTACGATGATCGTGTTAATTAATCATAGCCATCCACATGGCGAAGTGTATTAATCATTAGATTCGTGATTTATCTATCGCTAAGTCGGGCTAAAAGATAGTGAAAGAAATAAGTAATTGATGCAAAATTTGTTAAATCAGTAATTTTTATTTTTGAACTGATTAATGAAGCTAATCACTCATCTGATTAAATGTTTTGGTAGACTTAAAAAAAAAAAAAAAATTCATGCATGGCTATGTTATAACTGAATAATACTTTGCATCTAAACCTTTTAGACTATAGTAAGCATATCCGTGCAATAATTTCCGTTAAAATGGGGGGTTTGAAGGAGAGAATTGGGATTCTATAGATCTCACTTTAAACATTGCCTCACTTGAGGTTAATGATTATAATGATTTTGACCAACTTTCTCCCCCCCCTAGTTCTTACTAGCCAAAGCCATCTCATTTTGTCAAAATTTGAACTCTTCATACCTTTCTACAAAGCTTCAATGCACGTTGTCATTTCCATTAAAATGGGGGGTTTGAAGGAGAGAATTGGGATTCTATAGATCTCACTTTAAACAATGCCTCACCTGAGGTTAATGATTATAATAATTTTGACCAACTTTTTTTCCCCCCTTCTTCTTACTAGCTAAAGCCATCTCATTTTGTCAAAATTTGAAGTCTCCATACCTTTCTACAAGCTTCAATGCATGTGGTCAACTAAATTTAAAAGTCAAAAAATTATTAAAAAAATAAAAAAAAAAATTATAACCTATATCAAAAAGTCAAAAATTTATTTTTTTCTCTACTTTTTGCATATTTTTTTGCAAAAAATGAAAAAGTGATTCTAAACATACTAATTTTTTTACCTCAAATTTTAGCTAAAAAAACAAAAAATCTTCTAAAATAATATATTTCCAAACGAGGCCTAAGTGTCCTAAAAGCACCCACCAATGTGATAGAAAGCAAATTTTAGTATTTTTTTTAAAAAAATATTTATTGATTTTTTTAAATTCATAAATATTTTAATTTTTAATTATATCGAGATTAAGTTGCTAAACCGAGTGAATAGTTTTGAAAATAACATATAACATAGAAGATGTTTAAAACTTACCCAACTAGCCATTAAAAAATTGTATTTAAGTGAAAATAATTAAAAATAATTATACTTTCGTGAAAATATAAGTCAAAGTAAATGAGAATTGTGTCTTATAACACAACATACAGACTTAATTATATCTTTATAAAAATATAATACTTTGAATTGTTTAGGTTGAAATGCACTTTAAATATTAAAAAAAATTGAGACAAATTACACTGGTAGTCCTTATATTTTATCTCTTATATTATTGTAGTTCATATGCTTTCAATTGACTCAATTTTAACTCTTAGTTTTAGATTTTGTGTCAATTTAGTCCAATTAATAACGGCGTTAGCATTTTTGATGGTAAATAATCACTAAATTAGTTGAGATAAACTTACTGAGTTGAGTATGTTTATAATTTTACTTTTAAAAATATAATACGTGTCACTTCTATGCCTATTTTTCATAAGAAAATGTTAAAAATTATAATTACTGAATTAAAATAAAATTATAAATTCGAAATCAAAATTAAACCAATTAAAATCATAAAAAAATCAAAATACACTAGCTACTATTAATTTGGACAAAAAATTGATTATGCAACACAAAGGCCGAGGCGTCCCAAGTGGTACTAGGTTGTTTGCCATGAGTAGGGCATGGAGCCCCACTCATATATGATATTTTTAAGTGAAAGATTGATTAGTACACTCATTAATTTAAGGAAAATTTTTTAACTATGACTCTACACTTATCGTACCTATTTTGTGATGCAAGACAGGCCACTCAAATGTGGTCTCCTACCAAAAAAAGATTACAAGTGTCAATTATTGATTTGTCGTCAAATTACTTTCCACTGCTCCATATTTTTTGTCAAAATTTTCCATCATTCAATTGAAGAATTTACTAATAATGATACCATAAGTTAAGTGTGGTTTTTAATTTGTCATAAATTTAAGTGTGAATTATATTACTTGCCTCCGTTTGGCAAGGGCTCATTGGGCTCATGAGCCACAAAAGACAAAATAGGCTCATGAGCCACAACAGACAAAACATCACATCCAACCCCATAATCATTACACTCTTCTCTCACAAAAAAAGCCAAAAAAGCCAAAAAGCTAAGAGCCCTTCCCAAACCAAGCTTTTGAGCCCAGGCTCATATAGCCAAAAAAACCAAAAAGCTAAAGAGCCAGCCCACTTCCCAAACGGAGGCTAGTTTTAATATTTTGATTCTTATATTATTTTGATTTTTATAATTTTAATTGCATTGATTTTGATCTTAATTTTTTATTTTGTCTTAAATTAATCTAATTAATTTTAATTGTTAATGATGATACCAGTTTTGTCGGAGGAGGAATGGGTCGGACAGGGCCCGGAGCTCCACAGGATGATTGAACTTCGTCTTCCCAGTTGTACCTGCACCAAGTCCGTCAAGGAGGAACCCGGAGGTGGGGTTCCTTCTGGAGGACCCTCCGATGTTTAAGTTAGAGGAGTCTCTAGTATAAAAATGGAAGCTTTTAGCTTCAGGAGGAAGAAGTAGTTGGTTAGAGAGAGAGTGATTACTTGTATATATATTGATTTCTTTCATACCTTTCTGGCGTCTTCTTCTTGTCTGGCCCTTGGGCCTAAGTTGGGTTAGGAATTGTTTGGACAGCCCATTGGGCCACTTATTTTGGGCTATGCCCATCAGTAGTCCCCTATTCCCGAGTGCAGCTTTAGTCCAACGAAGGGAATAAGAAAGAGTAAAGTAGTCCCCCAAGTCACGGAAGGAGGCAGGGCGACGGTGGCCAAATTTATTGTGCAAATACGTGGGTGCTGCGATAGAGGTAGGACCGCTCAAAAACCAATGGGGCAAGGCGCAGTGAGAGTTAAAGGGAGTAAAGTTGGAGATTTTGGGCCGGCGCAAAGCGGCGCAGACTGCGTGCGCCGAGAGGAGTCGGCATGTGCAAAATTGTGAGGAATGTAAAGTGCTAGCCCTTGTGTAGAGCAATGCAATCGAGGCTGAGGCCTTTGGAAGGTCGGTCGAGGACCTGGGCAGTCGGCTGATGGATTAGCTCGTACCGTAAGTTTGTACTCAGTTTGACTGAGGCTTTTTGGTGTTCGGTCTGGCCCAGATCTTGATGTGCTCGGGCTGGCTGAGGCTCTGTGGGTGCTCGGTCTGGGAGTCTTTCGTACACTCAGTCTAGCTAAGGTCTTTGGGCTCAGTTTAACTGAGGCTTCGGACGGTCAACCGATGTAGAAGAAGTTAAATACCTTACTTGTAGAATTAGACCCAGTCTTGTTGAGTTTGTTTAGCCCGTAGGGTCTCACTCGGTTTGCAGAGCGCGTTGGACGGTCAGCTAATGGTTTTGGAGGTCGACTGATGACCGGGGGGTCGGACTATGACTGTTGGAAGTCTTGGAGGTCGGCTAATTTTTGGAGGTCGGCCGATGACTATTGGAAGCCTTGGAGGTCGGCCGAGCACTTTTGGAGGTTGGCGGAGTACTTTGGTGGTCGGCCAGTGCTCTTTGGCAATGGGCCGGTGGATTTGAGATGGTCTATTGCTCACGGAGCGAGTGGTGGAAGAAACGGTCCCTATTGTTGCTGAGGACGGCTGTTTGGACTTGATCCTAATTTTGACGGACGATTTGTAGAGGCGGAGGGGTAGAAACTGGTAGTTCTTGTTTGAACCTGGCTTGGTTTTGCTCAATCAAGTGGTTAACGCTGTCGGCGTTTTTTCGTGAAGTATGGAGATGGATTGTTTGGGTTAGGAGGCTCGGCTGGGGCCCTTCTTGTAGTGCCTTGGAGGGCTTGGTTGCTGCGTGAGCATGCTTGGACACACTCGGTTTGGCCAAGGTCTTCATGCTCAGTCTGGCTGAGGCTTTATGTAACTCGGTCTGGCCGAGGTCTTCATGCTCACATGCTCAGTCTGGCTGAGGCTTTGTAAACTCGGTCTGGCCAAGGTCTTCCTACTCAGTCTGGCTGAGGTTTTCATGCTCAGTCTGGCTGAGGCTTTATGTAACTCGGTCTGGCCGAGGTCTTCATGCTCACATGCTCAGTCTGGCTGAGGCTTTGTAAACTCGATCTGGCCAAGGTCTTCCTACTCAGTCTGGCTGAGGTCTTCGTGCTCAGTCTGGCTGAGGCTTTATGTAACTCGGTCTGGCCGAGGTCTTCATGCTCACATGCTCAGTCTGGCTGAGGCTTTGTAAACTCGATCTGGCCAAGGTCTTCCTACTCAGTCTGGCTGAGGTCTTCGTGCTCAGGCTGGCTGAGGCTTTGAGTAGTGCTCAGTCTGGCTGAGACTTTAAGTAATGCTTAGGCTAGCTGAGGTCTTCGTGCTCAGGCTGGCTGAGGCTTTAAGTAATGCTCAGTCTGGCTGAGGTCTTCGTGCTCAGGCTGGCTGAGGCTTTGAGTAGTGCTCAGTCTGGCTGAGGCTTTAAGTAATGCTCAGGCTAGCTGAGGTCTTCGTGCTCAGGCTGGCTGAGGCTTTAAGTAATGCTCAGGCTAGCTGAGGTCTGCGTGCCCATGCTGGCTGAGGTCTTCGTGCTCAGGCTGGCTGAGGCTTTGAGTAGTGCTCAGTCTGGCTGAGGCTTTAAGTAATGCTCAGGCTAGCTGAGGTCTTCGTGCTCAGGCTGGCTGAGGCTTTAAGTAATGCTCAGGCTGGCTGAGGTCTTCGTGGGTAGGATCTGATACCATGCCCCTCACGGGTTTAATTACTCGGTCTGGCCGAGGTCTTCATGCTCGGTCTGGCCGAGGTCTTCGTGGGTAGGATCTGATACCATGCCCCTCACGGGTTTAATTACTCGGTCTGGCCGAGGGTCTTCATGCTCGGTCTGGCTGAGGTCTTCGTGGGTAGGATCTGATACCATGCCCCTCACGGCTTTAATTACTCGGTCTGGCCGAGGTCTTCATGCTCGGTCTGGCCGAGGTCTTCGTGGGTAGGATCTGATACCATGCCCCTCACGGCTTTAATTACTCGGTCTGGCCGAGGTCTTCATGCTTAGTCTGGCTGAGGCTTTTTGGTCTGAAATGTTATGAAATGTGCAACATGGATAAAAGAAGTTTGAATATCTTACTCATGATGTCCTTGCGGAGGAAGAAGTAGACCATTCGGATATGGCGGAGGTGCTGGGGCTCCGTCTGATTGGTGCTGACCACTGTTGCCGACCGACCACTGTTTGCCGACCGAGCTATGTTGCCGACCGACCACTGTTTGCCGACCGACCTATGTTGCCGACCGACCTAGTTTGCCGACCGAGCTATATTGCCGACCGAGCTATGTTGCCGACCGACTTAGTTTGCCGACCGAGCTATATTGCCGACCGAGCTATGTTGCCAACCGACCACTGTTTGCCGACCGAGCTATGTTGCCGACCGACCACTGTTTGCCGACCGACCGATGTTGCCGACCGACCACTGTTTGCCGACCGACCGATGTTGCCGACCGACCACTGTTTGCCGACCGACCTATGTGACTGGGTTGGTTGGCGGTGCACGGGGCTCAAGGTGCAGGGATGCACGTGATGATGTGACATGACACAGACGTAGGGAAAAGAGAGAGAGTTAGTGGCTTGGGAAGTGAAGCCCATGTCTTCACGTGGGGCAATCTGGGCCTTTGATATAGATCAAATGGGAAATACCTGTCCAGAGCTTTGTTCTTGAACTTTTTG
Organism: Camellia granthamiana; assembly: GCA_036172215.1. Classification (NCBI taxonomy): domain Eukaryota; kingdom Viridiplantae; phylum Streptophyta; class Magnoliopsida; order Ericales; family Theaceae; genus Camellia; species Camellia granthamiana. The sequence continues at coordinate 167,107,269 of CM069903.1, read as the reverse complement.
CTTGTGTGTTTGTTGTTGTTTTTTTTTTGAAGTCTTGACGACTTTGAATTGCTTGGTACGGGGGTTGATTTTGGTGCGTAGGTAGACTTCCGCAGTGCTCACCAACGACAATGGTGAGGTGAGAGAATCATGGCGCTGGCGAGAGAGGTGTAGGCCGGGAAAACGCCACCGCCGCCGATAGGATGCCATGAATCATGTGGTAACCATTCATTCCGACACTGAAGGTGGGTGAAAAGGAAGCTATTTCCGGTGACAATGAGCACAACTGCCAATCGAAAGAGTTTCCCACAGACGGCGCCAACTGATGATACCAGTTTTGTCGGAGGAGGAATGGGTCGGACAGGGCCCGGAGCTCCACAGGATGATTGAACTTCGTCTTCCCAGTTGTACCTGCACCAAGTCCGTCAAGGAGGAACCCGGAGGTGGGGTTCCTTCTGGAGGACCCTCCGATGTTTAAGTTAGAGGAGTCTCTAGTATAAAAATGGAAGCTTTTAGCTTCAGGAGGAAGAAGTAGTTGGTTAGAGAGAGAGTGATTACTTGTATATATATTGATTTCTTTCATACCTTTCTGGCGTCTTCTTCTTGTCTGGCCCTTGGGCCTAAGTTGGGTTAGGAATTGTTTGGACAGCCCATTGGGCCACTTATTTTGGGCTATGCCCATCAGTTAACATTTTTTTTATGACAAATGTGACCACAAACGACATGTACCATATTTGTAAGAGTAAAATTATAGACTTAATCAATTCAGCGGCTTAACCTCAATTAATTTAATAAGAAACCTTAACATGTTATCAATTTGATTATATTGATGAAAAATTTAAAATTAAGAGGCAAAATTGAACCAATTGAAACTATAAGAATTAAAATGACACATGAAACAAAATATAAGAAGTATCGATGTAATTTACTCTAAATTTAACTATGTAAGTCTCAACTCTTTTAACGTATTATTATGAGTAAATAATGAATTTAAATTATAAATTTCTAATAGTTTTCTAATCATTAATGTCCTAGCGTTGCTCTGTTATTTTTGCTTTCACACTGTGTCTTTTCAACTAGGTGATAAAATTGGGTTATCCAAAGTCATTTGATTTAAATTAAGGTATTGACCATGTTATCACAACAATAGAAAAGCTAGATACGTACAATTTAAATATTCAAAGAAAAATTATATTTATACCAAAAAAAAAAAAAAATCATAAAAATTTTATAGAAGTGACATTATTAGGGAGGTCTACAAAAATTATGGTGCGCATAGACATGAATTAGAAAAAGATGTCACATAAGATTTTTTTTTTCTTTTTTTTTTGGAACTGTTTGGTCATAAATGGTAACAAATTCTTTCAAGACATATCATCTTTTTTATGTCAAATTTAAATTTTTGATAATAATAGTTAGGTTTAATTCTCATAAAGTCTTATTGAAAATGAATCATAATAAAATCGTCGCTGAAAATAATTTTTGTGACGATTTTTTACACGTCACTAAAAATTAACAATTAGTGATTTTTTTTGTTATGATTTTTATAAATTGTTTCTAAAATTTACAATTAGTGACATTTTTTAGTGACAAATTTTTCAAATTGTTGCTGAAGTTTAAAAATTAATGATTTTTTTTTTTGAAATGTCGGTAAAACTTATAATTAGCAACATTTTTTGTTAAAAAATTTTCAAACTGTTGCTGAAAATTAACAATTAGTGACTAATTAAATAATGTTTGATGAAAAATATCATTAATTATCATATGACCTATTGGATAATAAGTTCACTTATTATGATCTACACGTAAGTCCCATTTTTGATAACTCGGTATTCAGCTTATTGGACCAACTAATCTAGGAGACCAATTCCACCGTCTACTTGCAGGGATCCCGATTAAAGGTAGAACTTTGCCCTGTAGAGCTATCTCCAAGAAATTATGGTTGCGTTTGGATGTGTTTTGTAAATGTGATTTGAGAGTATGAGTTGTATTTTGAGTTTGTGTGTTGTAGTATTGTGATTTGAGTGTAGAAAATTTGTTTGGTAAAGAGTTTTGAAAATAGTTTTGGAAAAGAGGTTTGATTTGAGTGGAGAATTGTTGATGTGATATTTGATATGTGATACAAAAATTTATAACTCATAACTAAACATATAACTCAAAATTATTTTAAAACATATTAAAAATTAAAAAAATTTCAGAAAATATTTTTCTCAATTATATAAATCAATTGCAAAAAAAAAAAAAAAAAAAAAATTACTGTTCCGAACAGCCGGCCGGACATCCCCTTAGCAAAAATTTTGAAAAAAAAAAAGAGAAAAAGAGCGGCTAAGACAGATTTGATACAAAGCTCTCAGCAGAGCTTTTGAAACGTGATTTGAGAGTCCTAAACAAACATCATACTGAAACACAAGTGTAGAATCATGTTTCAAAAGCACAACCAAACACAGCCTATTTATGTCATGTTTAAGATACCATTTTATGTGACACATTTACAATTACTGATGTAATTGATCCTACATAAATGTCATTAATATTCGATAGTTATAGGTGTGTCACATGATATCATATTTTAAATGTTGTATAAAAAATAAATAAGAAAAATTACAAGGCAATTGTAGTTTTCCAAAAAAATTATAAATTCATACAAAAGTATATGATTTTAATCATTAACATTTGTAAAATTTATCATGAATCTGTAATTATTTTTTAAAAGTACTACTGATTTGTTATTTTCTCCTAATAAATATGAAGTTATTGATTTTTTTTTTTTCAAAGATAATGTGTGTTCTTTTCAATGAGTAATTCATGTTGGCGCACTTTCTTTTTCTTTTTTCATTGAACTGAAAATTTCTCTCAAGCATACACATGCATTTGTGCTACAAAGCCTACAATGGCCTTATGCTGTTTTTTTTTTTGTTTTTTTTTATTTTCATTTTTATTTTATTTACTTTTTATTTTGTCACAAATATCGCAAGATTACAGATAATTGTATTTTCCAGCATTTATTTTCGCAACATTTACAAAACCTCCACAAATTATTGCCTTTACCGACATTTTTTCAAATTTTTTTTTTTTTAAAATAAAACAAAATGAAATCATTTTCATCGATCTTTTGCAAACCAGTGGCATGTCATTGATGTTGCCGTCTCTCTCAACTTTATTTCCCTTTCGAATATTCATTTTCACTTTGGTTGAGCAAAAACTTCCAACACTTACAAGGCCAAATGTGAATTCACCAAACATTAGTCTAGGTCATAAATATAAAACTTTACTCTCCTCTAACTGGTTCCAAATCTTAAAATTTTGTGTTAAATATGCCGAACAACGATTCTCTTAAAAAAAAGGTCTCCAATGGAACAGGCTGTCAATTTGGAGGTAACTTGTTATTTCTATCCGAAATTCATTCGACATGTTAAGTAATTCCAACCCATATATAGGCGAAGGGAGGTATATGTGAAACGGTGGGACTCAATCCTTAAATTAATTTATTCAATCTTTAATCCTTCCATTGCTTACTCTTTTGTTTTTGTCGTTTAATGTTCAATCATTTTCGTATGGTTTAAAGAGATTGGCTCCATATTTCTCGTCATTTCTTTTGTTTTTATCAACTATTTTTTTTTTTTTTTTTTTTTTTCACTTGATACGATCATTCGTTCACACTACGTGACTTTTTTTTTGTAGGTATTTTATTTTTTGTGTGGATTCAGATTAGGTCACATAAATTTATATTATTAATAAAATCGGAACACAAAAATCGAGGCATGCCTCCCTCAGATGAGTTTTGAATAAGCATATACATATTGAATCTATCCTAAATTAATTATTACTTGAATCTCTTCCCCCTAAAATAGTGAGAGTGAGAGTTAAGTACTTACCCAACTATCTGTCTGTTTTTTTCAATTGTTTTTTTTTTAATTTTTTTAAATATAGTTTAATTTAATAAGACAATCTAAGGACTGAATAAATTATATTATATACACAAGTTTGTAAGGTTCTCAATGCAGTTTTGTTAAACATTACATTAATATATGGTTAAGGAGATCTATAAATCTTTTTTCAATTGGTCCACGTGGTTTGTTAATTTGAACATGATAGCTTTTGAATTGACAATTTCTTTCTTTCTTTCTTCACAAAAAACAAAAAAAAAACAAAAAACAAAAAACAAAACAAAAAAGGAAAAAGAAAAAAGAAAAAAAAAAAGGAATTTTCTTTAAAATTTACCTTTATTTATATGGGGAGTCTTGACCCACGTAGCATATATTGGCTGCTGTGTTGTTCGATTAATTTATGGGTGGCCCTATTCCCTCTCCCCTATCGTATAAATGCACTCATTTTTATTTTTATAAAATCCTTGCAAAAGTATATTGAGTAAATTAAAATAAAAATGGTTTAATGTAACTTTAGTATATTAAAGACAAAAAAATAGAGTGTTTTGGGAGTAGGAATAAATAACTCTACCCTTAACTTATTCCTTCCATAGAATTATGATATGACATTATCTTTAGTTTAATTAATTATTTTTTGTAAATAAAAAAAATAAAAGAAAAAGGAGAAAGAAAGTTTGGGCTTCCACATCAGTGTACGGATTGTGCCCCATTTTCAGGTGGGTGCATGTTGACACAAGGAATCTACAACTTCTTTTTTTCTTTTTTCTTTTCTTTTCTTTTTCTTTCAGTTTCTCACCCTTTTTCTTTCAGTTTGTGCTAATATGCACTGCCACTTGTGTTTTGTCTTCATCATGGAGCTGGAGAAATTTCCTTTGAAGTGCATGGACATGTCTTTTTCCTTAATAGACGCATATATATATATATATATATTCACTTAATCATGATGCGTTCTGTTTTGATAGTATTACTTGAGTTAGTGCTTCTTATGGGTTTTCCTCCTACGGGATTTGGTCTCTCGCCAACCTTCTGTGGTTGAGCTTGTAGATGATTGGACTCTCTTCACAGTGCCAACCTAGTTGGGATTGTGATAGTTAATTATGATGCATTCTGCTCATCCACTCCTTTATTTGATGTAATCTCATTTGATTTATGGTTTTATCATCAATAAAGGTTTTTTTTTACTAATAAAAAAAAATATATATTCACTTAATTATGATCTATAACTAAGTAGATACAATAAATTGTTCTTACTATAGATGATTAATTTCCAAAATAAGTGCGTAAACATTTGCTTTAAATTGTTGAGAAATCAATAAAAATGATTTAGACAATTACAATTTTCTTCATATCAGTGCAAGTTAGATTGGTACAATACTAATAATTGGTATAGTTTCTCATCTTGTCTAAAATATATGAAAAAGTGTTCATATATATGTGCAAAACTAATAAAATCAACTGCAATGGTAAATAGGTGAAATGATTAGTTAAAGTTATATTTTAGCAATGAACATTGTAAAATAGTTATAGGATAGTAATGTTGCTCCAATGATCGAATTGTTATTTTTAGCTTTTCCCACCATTGGATCGGACAACGGGACTCCCAGGCTAAACATTCGCCTGGATGTTTTTCCAGACGCCCATCCTTGTCAACCGGCTACCTATAACCAAGACCGGACAACAAAGGAGGGCAACTTGTAGGACAACTTTTTTTTTTTTTTTTTTTTTGATCAGCGAAAAGAAATCTTTATTGATGAAACAAACACAGTATGAAATGTTACATCAATAAAGAGGAGCTTGGAGCTAGACAGAAGCTCCAAGCGCCAGTTGGTGAGGAACCAACACCAAAAAGCAAGATAAAAGACAAACTAAGGCCTATGAATTGACTACCCAGCATCATACAACCCAGCAACAGGACATCACAATCCATAATGCAGACCAATCTTCCCATAATGCAGACCACACAACAACATGAAGGACCACACAACAACAAAGCAAAACAGTATTACCCCTAGCAGCAAAATAGCATCCCATCTGGGTAATGCACCAATCCAGCCCAATATATCCCTCAGATCCCACCAACATAACACAGCACACCACAGATCAGTACACCATACCAACACACCCCCCCAAGCACTCCCTCACTTGCCTGAGATTAAACACAAAATCCTGAACTGAAAAATTAAACTCGCTGAAAGCATGCTTTAACCAAAATGCAACCCTATATTTAATTAAATCACAAAGGTCCGCCAGATTTGGAATGGTTTTTCTGAATACACACTCATTCCTGCACTTCCACACAGACCACATCACTGCCAATGGAATCACCCTCCATATCTTCCTTTCCTTCTTCTTTAACTTCTCCCCTGCCCACCACAACAATAAACACTCCACGGATCCTGGAATAGCAGCTTGAGTATCCTACCAAACCAACATTTCAGCCCAAACCCTCCACACAAAAGGACACCAAATTAAAACATGAGTCACCGATTCAGTGTCACTACCACAAAACACACAAGCACTAGAATCACTAGAGTTGATCACCCCCAGTTTTTGCAAAAATTCCTTAGACTTAAGTCTTTTCTTCCATGCAAACCACCCAAAAACCTGCACCTTAGGAGGAATATAATTCAGCCAAATCAATTTGGTAATTCTCAACATGGCTCCCATATTATCCACACCCCTCTTGTAAAGATCTGCCACTGTGAATATCCCAGCAGATGAAGCTAACCATGTAGGCCTGTCAACACCCTCTGAGCACTGTATAGAAGCCCCCCTCAGATATTCAAAAAGCCTTGTCAACTCTTGCTCTTCCCACTCATATAGCCCCCTTCTAAACTCAATGAACCAGCCACCCACTACACTTCTCTTATCAGCCACACTTCTTAAGGATTCACTTTTATCCACAGCCAACCTAAACAAGATTGGAAATTCATCCTTCAAGCACACAGGCTGCCACCACATATCAGTCCAAAATCTGATTCTCCTCCCATCCCCCACCTTCAACTTAAAATTGTTCAAGTAAAATTCCTTGAGTCTACTACACTGTTCAGCCACTGCAATAATCCCTCTCCACACTCCCGAGTGCCTATTAGATGGGGATAGAGTTGGGATCCACCCATCAAGCTCCATCCTATACCTGCTACATATTACTCTCTTCCACAAAGAGTCCTTTTCACAACCAAACCTCCACCACCATTTAATTAATAAACAGTTATTCACGTCCCTAACTTTCCTAATACCCAAACCCCCTTTCTCCACTGATTTTGCCAAGTTATCCCACTTAACCATATGGATTTTTCTAACCAAGGCAGACCCACCCCATAAGAATGTAGCTTGAATCTTCTCCAACTCTCTAGCTACCCCTTCAAGCACCTTGAACAAAGATAAGTAGTACACTGGCAATGCTGCAGTTACCGATTTGACAAGTGTTAACCTCCCTGCAAATGACAACATCTTTCTCTTCCAACCGGCCAACTTGCTTTTGACTTTATCCACCACTGGTTTCCATGTAACTTTCTTCCTCGGATTAGCACCTAAAGGCATCCCAAGGTACTTTAGAGGTAATGCCTTAGTTTTTACAGTTCAACACTGCAGCAAAACTATCTAACAGCTCCTTGGGAACTCCCACCCCGCATACAACGCTCTTGTGGAAGTTTATTTTGAGTCCCGACATAATTTCAAAACACCTAAGCACCCTTTTCAACATCCTCACTTCATCCACCTGGGCTTCACAGAACAGTAATGAATCGTCTGCAAACTGAAGATGCGTTAACAGGACACCGTCATGGCCTACCTTAACACCTTTTATTAAATCCAACTGGGAAGCACGGCTCAACAACAAATGAAGGCCTTCAGCCGCAAGATTAAACAAAAAAGGGGACAAAGGATCCCCTTGTCTCAAACCTCTTTGTGGGCTAAACTCCTCCGTAGGAGATCCATTCACAAGCACCGAAAGCCTTGCAGTTGTTACACACTCCTTGATCCACTTAATCCACTTATCTCCAAACCCAAAATTAGATAACATTGAGAATAGAAAACCCCAATTAATAGAATCATATGCCTTCTCAAAGTCTAACTGAATAAGTAACCCCATCTTTTTGGCTTTCTTCCATCCGTCAACAACTTCATTTACAAGTTGCAGGACATCCTATAGGACAACCTATCTATGTAATTTTGGAATTTATTGTACTGGCAACTTTGGCTATAAGTAAAACTTGTGTCAAATTTGGCACAAGATATAGCAAATTAATAATTTAGTAGCTTTGATAGCTTACCATTAGAGATGAAAAAAGTGAACGTCATGCTATAAAATAGCAATAGCAGCTCTAATAGCTCACCGTTGGAGTTGCTCTAAGATAGCTATATTTTACTATATAAAAAAAGTGTTTTTCTGGCATTTTAGAAATCTCTAGAAGTGGGAAAAAAAAAAAAAAAAAAAAAAGGCCACAAAAAGTCTTCCCAGTGTTTTTCTCAACATTTTTCAGAAACTAAGTGAAAAGTTGGCATGGAGAATGTTTTTAGTATTTTTCAAATCCCAGGAAATTTTTTGGTGATTTAGAAACTCTGAAAAAAAAATGGTGACATGATTTCGATGTAGGTGAGGAGGTTCCCAACATTTTTTAGAAATACTGAGAATTTTATTTTTTGAGGGGAGATTTTATAAAGTTGTGAAAAAAATTACTTTTATTATGTCATTAGTGTGATTGATCTTCTAGTTACCAATGAATTATTACATATCTATGTTTCTTAGTGGAAGGATGATGAGAGTGATGACGATAATAATAGTTAATTTTTTTGAGTAGGACACTAATAGTGAAAAATGTCCACTGGTGAGATGAAAAAGACAATGTTAATTGTAATATTCCTCTTATAATGATATCAAATCATGATTATTGCCATGTATTTGTAGTCTAACCATTATCATAATTTGATTGAAATAGATCACTATTATCTTATGGTTATAGTAGATGTAATTTTTATCTCCATATAAAATTGAATGGATGGTTAGAATTAAAAGATGAATTTTTCAAAATTTTGGGGGGGGGGGGGGGTGGGTGGGGTGGGGGTAATGTTTATGCTGCCAAGGTCAAGTTAAAATTTTAATATATCATTAGAAACTATGTAATAATAACACTAACATTTAACGTTTGTACGAAAAAAATGAGAGAATGGATAGGTTCTTATGCATTCCTAGAAAATTATCTCACTTAGCAATCAAATAAAATCGTAATTGAGATTAAAAAAAAAAAAAAGTAAATCATAATTCGGTTGTTAGGAATATTGTACAAGAAAATATTTTTCTGAAATAAATATGAATTAAAGAAAAGGAAAGGATAGGAAAATAAAATATAAATGATTTACCCTTTTTTTTGTTTTTTGTTTTTTGTTTTTTGTTTTTTGTTTTTTGTTTAGTTTACAAGAAAGTTCAATAACATATAAAGAGTTTATTACACTTTGTGGGAGCCCGAAATGAGTTTGTCTCACATCGACAAAATTGAAAAATCAGACTCTAATATTAATTTAAACACACAATGAAATAAAATACCTTTTAAAGACAAAATAGAAATTTAAAAGATTTTTCTATATTAAAATCTTAATTGGGTAGGGTCTTTTACTAATTTATAATACATATGAACATATATTTTATTTTTATAATCCTTTTAGGGACTAAATAGATGTTGATTTATGTAGTTTAGGGACCCAGTAGACTTAATCGATAGTTGATGGACTAAATAGGTTTTGATTTGTATACTTTAGCGACTACATAGATTCAATTGATAGTTCAGGAACTAAATAGATAATTTCATGATAATTTAGGAGTAGAAAGTGTAATAAACCCTAACGTAAATAATTTGAAGTTTCCTTTGATGGATATACTATTTTATAGGAAATGATTTGAGGAAAATATTCCCAAGAAAATAGTTCAAAAAAAATATTGTTTTCTTATCATTTTCCATCAATTGAATGCAATTTTTGTTTGGCATGAAAGTCAAAACAATTGTAGCTAGTCTATGTCGGGAATAACAATAACTTAGTTACAATATAATACTAAAAACTATTAATCCTGTTGACAATCACTTCTTATTAATCTTTCTTCTGTCTAATTTTTTTTTTTAAAGATGTTGAATTGGTAGATTGAAACAAAGACAGAGATGGAGGATTAAGATGGGCAACACTTAGGGCGGCTGTTGCTACGCTATTAGTATCAACTGAAGGTATTCTTAATCGCAATGCTATTCAACTAAATGAAGCCAAAGTCGTTTGGAAGATGGGAAAATGTTAATTCTGGGGATAAAAAGGAGGAAGTGGTGTCTTGCTCCGTGAGAGCATAAGACATCGTATTCAATTTTTTAAGCTAAACATTCCCATCCATATGTATGCCATACAAAAATAAAAAATTTTAAAAAAACAAAAACAAAAAACAAAACAACATAAAACAATAAATTCTCCACATCCCACAAACTATCATATTAAATAATTTCACACAACAAAATATTGGCTTCTCACAAGAGTGTAAAATGATCAGATTTCTCTCTATATTATGCGTTACTCTAAAAGATAAAGTATTTAATGTATTTATCACTTTCTTACTTTCACCCTAATTGAATATGTATCAAATGTATGGAGTCTGAGTTGTCACGCATTAAGCAAGTAATAATCTATAAAATACGTTACAAATTAATTAATTATAATTTTTTTATTGAATTTGACCATTGCATCCTTGTAACTCACTCGAATAACTGAGGTAATTTCTTGTTTGGTATAGTGGTATTATGGTAAAATAAATTTTCTCACTTAAAACCTCCAAGCCCCACCTGCATCTTTGCTGTATGCCCATAATTATACCAAAATGTACAAAACTTTCATGCACCGATGATTTACTAAAGCATTCATCCTATAGATGGTGGTCTCTGTGTATATATAGTAACCCCACAAACACTTTCATGACATATAACTCCTCATCACATCTCTCTCTCTCTCTCTCTCTCTCTCTCTCTCTGTGTGGATCTGTAGACAGTTCTTTTACAGAATTCTCTGTTACAAGAACTATACTTGAAAGAGTTTCATTTTCTTTATGTTTGTTCTCTTCACAGTCTTGATTTTCGATTTTGATCTGCCTATCAGAGTTTATATTTTTCACTTCTTGGTCATGATCCATCTGAAAATCTTGACTCTCAAACCCAGAAACCATCATGATTTCTTTTCCACTTTCTCTCTCTCTCGCTCTCTCTCCCAAAGAATTTCTGTGAGAATTGTGGGTTTCTATGTGATTTTGAAGAAAATTTTGATTAGAAAGGGTTGTAGATTTTGTGGGTTTTTTTATTTTTTATTTTTTGAAAAGGTATACTGTTTTAGGGTTTCATTATTGTTCCGAAATACTCAAAAATTTCTGGAACCGCGTTCAGCATGAATCTGATCTATCTATTTTTATTCCAAGATTATATCCCTATAAATCCTCCGAAGAAAGATTGTGGATTCGATCTTGATACCGTGCATGGATTGATCAAAAGAGTCATTGTTTTCAGGTGCGGCATCATTAAGATTCACATGCAAATGTGTTGATGATATATAGTATCGTCGGCTGAAGTTTGAAGGTGAGAATCTTGATGATGCTGCATCTGGAATTGATGACTATGAACTCCGAGTTGGAAGCTAAGAACTAGGTTTCCTCTCCAAGGTGAATTCTTTTCGACTTTGGCTCTATTTTTGTTAATTTGGTTTGTATTTTATGCCAATGCTTTTGATTATGCTGAACAGGCATCATCTTATAGACTGGTTTTCAATTGTTTGTATACACACAATTACATACATAGAACAACACTTTTAGTGAAGTTAACAGGGCTGTTGTTTGTCATCACGTTGTTGAATTCTTGTATTTGGGGTATTCTTCCAAGTATTTTGTCCTTGTAGAGTTGGATCTTTGAAACACTTGGAATTGGAGCTTCTACGGGAACTTTGAATGAGAATCAAATCAATATTGAAAGATGATATCACATTGTTGCTGCCATCGTCAGTATGCTTAAAACTTACCTTAGCACTTGTTTGCCCCCCATTTTCAGAGTTTGATAGAACACTAACCCTAAGAGGGTATCTTACAAATTCGTGACTATACCCCACCTCCACACTCTCTATGTATATGTGAGTTTGTGGCTGTGTTTGTGTTTCAATATTTAAAAAAAAAAAAAATGTTTTCAGGCCATTTATTTAGTACTTTGTTAACTCAATCTGAAATTCATGAAATGAGATAATCTAACTGGATCTACCTACCTATATATACATGCATATCCTTGTGAGTGTGTGTGTGTGATTTATACAGATTATGCTGAATCCAGAAGAGATTTCAATAAGGTACATAATTTCCTCCTTAATATCTTGGGTTTCTTTATTTATTTATTTATTTTTTTGTTGTTTATACACAAGCCTCTTATTGTTATCATTTGTCAGTGCACAGCTAAAGAGCATGAAAAGAAGAAGAAAAAACAAATAGTTACTTATCGTATAAACCCTTCATTTCTCGGATATTCTGTTGCTATTTTCTCAATAAGCAAACAAGCAACATATTTGTATCTGGAATCGGGTTGGCTGTTTTGGCTTTGTTTATATGTTTTGAGTCCTTCTAAAAGGCCTCTCAACAGAAATTTGTTCCAACATGGACAAAAGAATTGGAGGACACATATATTAAAAGCCAACCATGTAGCTAATAAAGGAAAAAAAATTCTTAAGCAGACATTACTTCTGTTTTAATTTAATTGATGGTTTTTAAACAATTTTTTAATCCAAAAGAAATTTCTTTAAATTATCAACTGCCAAAAAGAATTTTGTAGGAACTAAACCAGTCGATATGAATTGGCTCTGAACTGATACATATAGGAAATTGGTCAATAAGCCTGTGATTTTTATTCAACCGATATATAGGAATGTATCAGTATCAGTAAGGGAAAAAAAAAAAAAAAACTCAATACATATGAACCAACATGCTTCTCTTATTGTTTGGCTTTGTAGCTACTTTGAAAGGAAAATTTTCTATATGATATAGGGAATCGGTTGATACGCAACCAGTATACATGAATGTATTAGTATCATAAAGGAAAAAACTCAATACATATCAACCAACATGCTTCCATTATTGCTTGGTTTTGTAGCTACTTTGAAAGGAAAATTTTCTAGCTGATATAGAATTGGTTGGTACACATATGATTTTCATTCAACCAGTATACAGGAATGTATTAGTATCAGAAAGAAAAAAAATTGAATACATATCAACCAACATGCTTTTATTATTGCTTGGTTTTGTATCAACCAACATGCTTTTATGATACGCATGTGATTTTCATTCAACCAGTATACATGAATGTACTAGTATCATAAAGAAAAAAACTCAATACATATCAACCAACATGCTTCTATTATTGCTTGGTTTTGTAGCTACTTTGAAAGGAAAATTTTCTATCTGATATAGGGAGTTGGTTGGTATACATGTGACTTTCATTCAACCAGTATACCGGAATGTATTAGTATCAGAAAGAAAAAAAATCCAATACATATCAACCAACATGCTTTTATTATTCCTTGGTTTTGTAGCTATACTTTGAAAGGGAATTTTTCTGTCTGAAAATTTTATTTTCCTCTTCTTCATAGAGATGCAGGAGAGTGAATACTATTACTATCCATTTCCACATGGAAAAGGCAGTGAAGTTCTTGGCTGACTTGTTGGCATATTTAAGATAGAAGGGAATGTAGCTTCTTTAACACACCCCACCAACAACCCCCCACACCCCCCCAATTAAGGGGAAAAACTAGTGATTATGATTATGACACACAGTTTTCTATTTATGAGCCGTGGAAGTGAAGAAGAATCTGAAGCCATGTCAGTTGGGAAGGTTAGAGACAAAAGCTGTTTTGTCATTGGACAATTGTATGGAAGTGTGATGAATCTTTTTGAAGGTCCACAATAAGGATATGGAGAGAGATATCAACGTTGATACCAAATCACTTATAATTTGAAGAAAAAAAAAAAAAAAAACATAAATTTCATTTTTTATTTTTTGGCAAAAAAGAAACTTCATTGATGTAAAAGAAAAGAACAAGGTACAGAACAAATATATCAATAAAAAGATTTATTCATGTGAACCTATGTCTCATCATAGTTGTTACACCCAACTACTCGTCAAAACTCAGTATCATTGTTACTGTTTAAATTCACCATTCTTGTAATTTTATTTACATACATACAATATAATCAAACTTACATTCATTGATCTCGTTTATGTATGGGATGTTGCATTTGTTTAGGGTTAGCATTGAATTAGGGTTGGAGAAATGATATTACCAATGGTCTTATTTTGAAATTTTGAATTTGCATAACAAAGCAAGAGAGAGAAAAAAAATGGCGATGAAGAATGATATCGAGAGCACATTCTCCTTGTTTTGGGAATTTTATTTTAATTTGTCGACCATCTTGTATGTTATTAAAGTTCCACATTTTCATACTCATCTTAAAAAACTATTAAGAATTAAAATTAATATATGTATATAAGAAAAGAAAAAAAAGACATTGCGTGATGATCCTTTTCTGCTCAAACTTGTGCCATTGTGAATATCTTGATTCAATAAGAAGGGTAAGTTTTGCCCAGTATGGAGGATTCTTGGACATCATTTTAAATTTTTCATTGCTTTGTGCACTATAGTAACTAGAATTCCTAGATTAATTGACCGTAGTTGACACTCCCGATCCCAACCATATTGAGAAATTTTTTTGGTCACGGAGCATAAATATGTGGTGGTTGTATGATATTATGTAATTCTTCAGGTCTTGTACGCGTTGGAAGGTCTATGTCTCAAAGCACTGATGAGGCCATGGCGTAAGTATCATTGATCTCTTGCTAAAGAAAAGAAAAGAAAAAAAAAAAAAACACGAAATGCATTTCACTTGCTGAAAAATAAAACCTAGTAGAATTAACGATAATGTTGTAATATCACGCTATGGTTATCTCATAAATTTAATTCCGCCTAAATTACCTATTTTTTAGTTTTTTTTCTTTTCATTTTTTATAGAAAGTCCCTTTTATAATTTGAGCAGACAGCACGACATAATAAACAAGATTTGTGAACATCCAACAACAACCATAGTGATGAAAATTTATGAAAAAAGAAGAAAAGAAAGTTTTTTTTTTTTTAATTGGCAAAAGAAAGAATTATTAAAAGCATAGCTCTTTTATGGAACACAGTTAGCACTATTTGGTACAGTTTCTAGCAAATTAAAATTTGATAATAAGAATATTGAAGTTAAAAAATCTCTTCACTACTATCCAATTAGTTTTTGTTTTTAGGGCGAATTATACTAATGGTTCTTATAGTTTGGGACTTGTATCATTTGATTATTGACTTTTCATTTGTGACACATTTGATATTAAATTTTGAATCTTGTTCCAAATAAGGACAATTGAAGATACCATTTCTTAATTTCAATGGCAAAATCATCAATTTAATAAAATATAAACTAATTTGACAAAAATAAATGTCAAACAAATATTTTTAAATTTTTAAAAATTATTTCTACCTACTAAAGATAAAATTATGCAAAATTGATAAATCTTTTAGACATTTCTTTATTTATTTTTTAGCAAATTAATTTTTGTGATGTGTTTAGATAATGATCATGTAATCGGTGGTTGTTTTTATTTTCATTAAATTAGTTTCTATTTTTTCAAAAGTCAAATATAGCAACAATTTTGATATCATTATTAAACTAATTCATTAATTCAAAAAATTCAAAACTAAAAACATTTGATATATTAAATATATCGATTACACATTAAAGTCCTAACAACCACTCATTACGTAATTAACATCCAATCACATAATAAAAGTTAATTTGATAAATAAATAAATGTCTAAAAGAGGGAAATGGAGAGAGAGAGAAAACAGAGAGAGAGAGCGCGTTGGAGAGAGCGTTGGAGAGCTAGACCCAGTAATTCGAGAGAGAAGGAAAAAAGTCTGAGAGATCTAGGAGGCTGGAGCCCAGTAATTAGCAAGCATCGAGTTAGGAAACCAACTTTCGATCCCCATCATCAAGGTCTGTTTGCCGTTTTTGTGGATGAGATCCCTGAGTCCATGAATCCGAAGAACTTGTTCGGGCTATTTTTTAAGTTTGGAGTAGTGAAAGATGTCTACATACCCAGTAAAAGAAGGAAAGTCACTGGATCAAGATTTGGATTTGTGCGATTCGATTGCCCTGTGGCTACTGCAGTGGCTATGCAAAAAGCAAATGGATTATGGTGGGATAACAAGGAACTTAAAGTCAAGGGAGCAAAGTATCAAAAAGGAGAAGGCTTGCAGTCAAACAAAGATAAGTTTTCTTTTTGGCGAAGAGTGAATCATCCACATGCCAATTCCAGATCAGCGTTGGGCCCTTATCATGCTAATCCCAGATCAACGTTGGGCCCTCATCAGGGGCTCCAAACAGCAGGGTTCAATTCCTTTCCTGAGGTGGTGAAAAAGGGCACTCCCTATCAAAATAACTCCTTGTCCATTCATGCTAAGGAAGCTGGGAATGCTTGGCTATATGAGAGTCTGTTTCTTGAACTTAAATCCTTCTTTGCATTCTCAGATTTTGTGCAAGAATGCAGGAGAAAAGGGCTCAAGGACATAGTTGCCCGAATGGGTAGTGGATGTGTTGCTGTGCTAACCTTTAATTTAATCCAAGAGATGAAGAGTCATGTTGAGAGTTTAAAGGAGTGGATTTTTGACTGGTGTGTTTCAATGTAGGAATCGGAAGCTGGAGTATTTCCTACTCAAGAGAGGTGTGTTTGGCTTAGTTGCTTTGGCATTCCTCTTAACTTGTGGAATGTTGAAACATTCAAAAGTATAGAACTTTATGGGGAGAAGTGGTTCAATTTGATGAGAATAGTACCAGAGGAACTTCCTTTCAATATGGCAGGGTTAGAATTATCACTAGTTGTATGGATTTTATCAATGGTGTGGTGCTGGTAAAAAATAAAGGCAAAGAGTATCCCATGAGAGTCTGCGAGAATCTTGACTCCTCTGTGGTAATGGAAAAGAGTATGTCCCAATGTGTTTGTAGACAACTGGGGGAAGGTGCATTTGTAAATGGGGATAACTAGAAGCAAAGAGATGTTCAAAGCCTTGTGTTAAATGGTGGTGGAAGAGGCAGTGATGAGGGGATATGGCGGGAAGCATGCGTGGAGGAGGTGGTGACCAACGGCAAAAAGGTCACATCACAGAGCACCAAAGCTGCTGAAGATGATCACAAAAGTTGGGTATTCGAGACTGTAGCAGATGTTGTAGGTAGCAATTTTGAAAAACCACTCGAGGGGGCTATTAGTAGATTGAGAAGTGGGAGGTCAAAAGAGCCATCAGTACAGCTGAATGTAAATAAAATCATTGCTCTAGAGGAAGGTATTTATACTCAGGGCTTTATGAAAAGTATCAATGGGTCTGAAAGGGAGAGGCCTATTATCAACCTAGAGGTGTGTCACGACCCAAACCCGCCTCCATCTATTTAGTATCGTAATCGGCCAGTAATCCATGATTACCAAAGACCTGCTTAACAGTAATGACAGTAATACAGAGTAAGGGGATGGCGGAAGCCAAACAGTAATAAAAAGATGTCCAATGAGCTGTGAAAATCTGAATGCAAAAAGACTTTTATGAACAAACCACATTCATAGCCAAAACATATATACATACGTCATACACAAACATCCAGGTTAGGGACCAAATCCCTTCACCATAACTGTACAATCAAGTCTAAAACACGTATTACAAAACAGAGACAGAAGGGTGAAACTGAGACACCCCGAAACAGCCTTAGCTTGAACAAACTTGCGACCTCGAAGTGAGGCACAAAGGTTGGCTTGACAAAACGGGAGCTTAACTTGACGCTTCTAGCTCCGATCCGGTGCCTGGACACCTACATATAAATATGAACAGTGAGCTAAAGCCCAATGAATAACTAATGCGTAAAGGGGTTAAGAATGAATGTCCTTTCAGTAATTAAAACAGTCATTTACATCAGTAAATCAGTTATTCGATCAATGGCTCATTTTCCATGCCATAACAGTTATTTAGAAACCATAGTATTTATATGTGGTACATCCAATAACAAACAATACAGTGGTCTTAATAGACTGAACAATCAGTTGATGGCCATCAAACAGTAAACAGTGGTGGTTCCAAACATTGGAACCGATAGAGATCTCTGTAACAGTAGTAGTAACAGTAACAGTAAGTTGCTATGGATGTCACGAGTACAGTTCATAAAAATAGGACAAACATTCATTCAGTAAACATTGTCATCTCAGAAAAACAATACAGTCAATCGTTCGGAAATAGTTATAATTGAGTGTATCTTTACAACATTGTTACTCACAGAGTACTGGGCTACAAGCAAGCTAATGAGCGTCCTCGGATGCCAACCCTACATAGTTGTAGAACGAAGACACACTAAATTACACACTTGAGATTAATGACTTAGCCCCTTAACTGGACTTAGTGTGGTTCTACATCAATATCCTCATTAAGATGTCTTAAACATGGCCTAGGAATGCCTAGGATGGAAAGATGATGCAAAGATGTACTTTAAAACACTTTTCAAATTTTTCAGAAAACAAGGGTCTCGCTCGAGCGTGGCTTTCCTCGCTCGAGCGAGCTTACCAAAATAGAGGGGTCGCTCGAGCGCAAACTCTCTCACTCGAGCGGTCTGTAAAAATGTAAAAGTACTGGATGTTGAAAATCCCCACTCGATGCCCGCTCGATGCTCGCTCGAGCGTGAGACACAACTCCTCGCTCGAGCGTAGGTCTCGTCGCTCGAGCGTGTGTCTGCGTGCACAAAAACCTGAGGGCTTGCAATCTACGCTCGAGCTAGTATTTCGTCGCTTGAGCGGAGCTCTGAACAAAAGAATGGTCGCTCGAGCATGGAAGCCAAAATCTGAAATTTCCAAATTTGCTCCCAAAGCTCAAAACCAAGAATTAACACACCAAAACTCATCCTTTTGGGCCAATTTTCTGGAAAGCACTTGGAAACTCATAATACAACATGTTTTTGAAGATCATTTTGTAGAATCAAGCCCAAAGGTGAGACAATTGAACACAAATTTCAAGGGAACTTGAAGAACAATACAAGAACTTAACATGCATGAGTTCTCAAGAACTCTAATGCTCAAAACCATGACCAAATGCAAGATTGAGCTAAAAAACATGGTGAATTTCAAGAGTATAACCAAAATATGAACATGCATGTTGAAATCCTCATGAAAACACCCTCAAAATTCAAGAATGTGTACATGCATGCATGAATTAATTCTTGATTCAACCCTTTAAATGAATTCTTGACTTTAACTCCAAATTTCCATGAAACATGTATGGAACAACTTAAATTCACAATCAAGAAGGTGAATGTCCTACCTTAGGTCTTGAATTTCAAGTATGGAAGTCTAATTTGCAAAACCTCTTCAAATCTTCTAAGTTCAAGCAAAGTTCTAGTTGAATTCAATTCTTTCCTCACACTCCCTCTCTCTCACAATTTTGGGTCAAGAAGATGAAGTGAAGAAAGATGCTAAACAATGTAAAGGGTGAGAGAAGTAGTGGCCTAGCATAATCCACTCAATGGCAAAAGTGTAGTAAATGCAAACTAATGTAGTTTAACTTTATTTAATCAAATTTAATCATTCCAAATTGAATTTTAACTAAACCTACCATAAAATCACATAAATCCTAATTAGCATATAACATTAACCAATTTCTAAATCGGTCGCCGATAAGGCTTTCAATTCGCAATTCGAAATCAAAACATGAACAGATCATTTAATGACAAACAGATAAGAATGCAATTAAGCAACATACTCATGCAAATAGTTCAGAATTTCAGCTTAATCAATCACTTATCATGCCCAATCACAGTTTAACACTAATCAGAGGTGAGGGTTATTACAAGGTGGTTCTTGGCGAAGCCTAGTAGATGGTATCTGCTGTTGGGCCTTCTGTTGCGCCTATTCCCTATTGTGACCCGTCCCCACATGCCTCTAATTTTCTTAGTAATCATATGGCTCAAGCCCTGAATAGTGCAGATGGGTTTGCTTCTTCTCAAGGCTCCTTAGTCAACTCCTCTATTCGTATGCAAAGTGGTGGACCAGGTGTCAGAAGTAAAGGGAAAAGAAGACTTTACTGCAAAGGTCATCCATTCCCCAACTTTTTCCAAAGGGGAGCAATCTTTAGGGCTACTGCAGCGGCTATATCACTGTCAATTTCGCAAAATAGTCAGTCCAATAGACCTAGTCTAAAAAGAAGGAAGTTAATTGAGGAAGCACATGCCACCATTCATCTTGGTAAATCTCTGGGCATCAATTTTGAAGGTAAGGACTCGGAAGTGATGAGCAAACTAGTTGATATGGAAGTCAAGGATGCACAAAGAGTAGCAGGTGTTGATCAAGGTTTGGTGGATGGCAACTCTTACCAGGTCTGTTAACTGGGGGTTAGTGCAGCAAATATGTTTGTAATGAAGATGTTATCCTGGAATATTAGGTTTGGGTAGGTCGGAGAAAAGGTGCAGAATTAAAAATGTGGTTAAGGATAGGCAGATTAATATCCTTCTTATTCAAGAGACCAAACGCAGTAATATTCAAGCCCGAGATACAAAATCAATATGGCCTTGGGATAATATGGAATTTTTGGCTGTGGATGCTGAAGGGAATTCAGGGGGACTGCTATGTATTTGGAACCCAGATGTTTTCTTCTTGTCAGAGTGTTGCAACACCAGAAATCTCATCATCATATCAGATTCCACTCATGATCTTTTTGAATGTACTGTTCTTAACATTTATGCACCGAATAATGCTATTAGGAGAATGAAGCTTTCGGATTCTCTAATTAATCTGAAGCAACATTTCTTGAAGCCCTGGTGTCTGTGAGGGGATTTCAATGAGATAAGGTTCATGGCTGACAAGAAAGGCTGTAATAGGCGAGGCAGAGGTATGCTAGAGTTTAACAATTTCATTAAACATTTGGCATTAGTTGATATCCCTCTGCTTGGTAGAAGATTCATTTGGTGTAACTCATTGGAAAGAGAGAGATGGAGTAAAATTGACAATTTTCTTCTGGAGCCAATCTGGTTAAAGAAATATTGTTTCAAACTTTGGGGCCTACCTAGGGGAGTTTCTGATCATTGTCCCATGCTGCTTATGGACGATTCGAGGAATTGGGGTCCCAGGCCGTTCAAATTTATAAATGCTTGGGCTCTCTATTCTAACTTCCTAACAACAGTGGAAAAGTGTTGGGTTGAGTCCTCTGTCCAAGGTTGGGCTGGCTATAAACTAATGAGGAGGCTTAGCTTATTGAAATTGGAGTTGAAAAAATGGAATGTTGAAGTATTTGGGAATGTGGTGAACCAACTGAAGAACGCCGAAAATGATTTACATGCTTTAGATATATTAGCTGAATCACGACCTCTCAGCTCTCTAGAAACTACAAATAGGAGGGAAATTAGTAATCTGGTTTGGAAGCTTAGAAAGAGGAATGATAGGATTTGGTTCCAAAAATCCAAGTTGAATTGGGCACATAATGGGGACAAAAACACCAAATTCTTTCATATCATTGCAAGCAAAAGACAAAGCGAAAACTTGTTGGATTCAGTGTTGTTTAATGGAATAAGGTATGTTGAACTGGGGATGATCAAACAAGTAGTTTTAAGGCATTTCTTCTCAGTTTTTGCTGAAAATTGGGCTTGTAGACCAAAATTAGTTGGTTTGTTTGTGATTCTCAGTTCAACTGAGGTCAGAGAGGTTTTGGAAGCTCCCTTTTCCAGGGAAGAAGTCTGGAGGGTGGTAAAGGAAAGTAATGGGAACAAAGCCCCTGGGCCGGATGGTTTCAACATGGCTTGTGTCCAAAAGTGTTGGCAAGTGATGAAGAATGATATTTTCCAATTCTTACAAGAGTTCCACTCCAATGGTAGATTGGTTAAAGGTCTAAATAGTTCATTTATTGCCCTTATTCTCTAGGTGGTTAGTCCTTCGAGCCTTGTGGACTTCAGACATATCAGTTTATTGAACCTCGCATACAAAATCCTTTCCAAAGTTTTATCTCTTAGACTAAGCTTGGTATTACCAAAGATTATTGGTGAAGTTCAATCTGCCTTCATAGGTGGTCGTCACATCTTTGATGGCGTCATAATAGCCAATGAGGTAGTGGATTGGTGGAAGAAACACAAAAAGAAGGGGTTGATTCTGAAATTGGATTTTGAAAAAGCTTTCGACTCAGTTAACTGGGAGTTTTTGTGGTCTATGCTTACAAATTTTGGTTTTGGAGAATTGTGGGTTAGATGGATGAAAAAGTGTGTGACTACCGCCAGAATTTCTATCCTTGTTAATGGCTCTCTAACTGATGAATTCTCTCCTAGTAAAGGGTAAAGGCAAGGTGATCCTCTTTCTCCATTCTTATTTAATATTGTCGTGGAGGGTCTAAACTTGTTGTTGGGTAGAGCTAAAGATATGGGGTTAATTAAGGGTGTTTCAGTGGGCTTTTCTGAGATTCAACTCACTCACCTACAATTTGCGGATGATACTCTACTATTCTGTTAAACAGAAGAGGCAGAGGTGGTGACTATTAAAAGAATTTTGAGATGCTTTGAGATTATATTAGGGCTAAAGATAAATTTTCATAAGAGTGCTCTGTGGTGTAGGAATTGAGAAAGCTCATGCATAGGGCTTTGCATCTAAACTCAACTGTCAATGCAAAAAATTACCATTGAAGTATTTAGGGCTTCCTCTTGGGGCTAACACTAAGTCACGTAAGTCCTGGTAACCTGTGGTGGACAAATTTAAGTCAAAATTGGCTCTTTAGAAAAGAAAGTTGCTCTTTTTCGTAGGTAGAGTAACCTTGATTAAATCTGTCCTATCCAACTTACCATGCTATTATTTATCTGTGTTCAAATTACTTGAGGGTGTGGCGACAATTCTTAATAGATTGCAAGCAGCCTTTTTGTGGGGGAGCTCTGATCAAAAAACAAAAGTGCACCTTGTTAAATGAAAGGCAGTCACAGTTAGTAAGAAGCAATGTGGGTTAGTTATTATAATTCTGAAGGAAATGAATAGCAGTCTCCTTTTGAAATGGTGGTGGAGATATGGGGTGGAGGATCAGGCATTATGGAAGAAGGTTATTAATAGTAGATATGGAGCTTTAGGAGGGGGTTGGTTACCTAATCTTGAGCCTTTTGGGAGGGTGTCTATTGTGTGGAATGAAATTCTATCTGGGGTAGAGGTTAATGCAGATTTACTTACCTTTTTCCTATCCAATATTGAAATCATTTTGGGTGATGGTAAGAGAGTTCATTTTTGGTTAGATAAATGGTTGAGGAATACTAAGCTTAAAGATGAATTCCCGAGGTTATTCACTTTGTCTACCGAGAAAGAGGAGTCCTTGGATTTTTTTGTGAGAAGAAAGGTAAGAGTAGGAGGTTGGAATCTATCCTTTAGGAGGCCTTTAAGGTTTTGGGAGGAGGCTGAGGTTAATCAGTTATACATCCTGCTAGCAGAGGCTCCTTCCCTGAGACCAACTCTCCCAGATTCTATTAGGTGGCAGAGGTCTCCAACTGGGCAGTTCACAGTTGCTGCAGTGAGAGATTGGTTGGCTGCTCATCATGGTCCAAAGTTGTTGTTACCCTCACTATTATGGGGTAATGTGGCTCCCCTTAAAGCTCAATTTTTGGGTTGGTTAATCTGGAAGGGTAGAGTTAAAACCACTGATTTTCTGCAAAGAATTGGAGTACTTAGCAGCAGTGTAAACAATGTTTGCCCCTTTTGCAAAGCCGAACCTGAATCTTTGAACCATATTTTCTTACTGTGCAGGGGCATTTGGGAGTCATGGAATGATCTGTTGCTTTGATGGGATATGAACTGGGCAACACCTGCTGCAGTTGTGGACTTGTTACATTGGTGGATGGGCTTTAAATGCAAAAAGATTACCAGGCAACTTTGGAATTTAGTACCACTGGCTATGCTCTGGTCTAGATGGAAAATGAGGAATGATTGTATTTTTAATGGGTGTACACCTAACCTGCAGGATTTGAGTGGTTTTGTCAAGTGGAGGGTGGCCTTGTGGGCCAAATCCAACCTTTCAGGTTTCTCTTACTCAAGGCATGATATTGTACACAATCTAAGGCAGATTTTATTCTGCTATTAAGTGTGTGCTGATTGTTTTGTTATTTTTGCTTGGTCAGCTTCTGTTCTGATATTATTATGTCTGCTTGCTCTGTGCCTGCTGATTCTGTAGTTTTGTTTGGTCTCCTTGGTCTGCTGGTTGTAGTGCTGTAGTTCTATGGTTGTGTGTTCCTGTGTTGGTTGCTCTGTGCTGGTTGTCTGCTGGTTCTGTAATTTACTGTTGAGTTTGGCTTTGTTGACTGCAGTTTAGTAGTTTGGTTCTGTGGACTGCAAGTTCTGTTGACTGCAGTTTGGATGCCGGGTTGCTGGATTGGGTAACACTGTCCCTCTGAGGGTCTGCTGGTCTTGATAGTTGGGCAAATCTTGTTTTTCATTTGGTGTTTTTTGTGTACCTGTGCTGTCTTGCTGAGGGTCTGCTGGATTGGTGTTTTTTTTTGCTCATCATCTAGTGTTTTTCCCACTGAGGGTCTGCTCTGTTAATCTGCTAATCTGGGGCATTTTGAGAAGCTAAATGAGAAGCTGCTAATCTGGTGCCTCTGTAGAATTTGCTAATCTGGTGCATTTTGATAATCTGGGGCCTTGGTACAGGCTGATCTGTTCTAATTTTATCTTCTTAGCTGCTGTTTTGTTATTGATCTGTTGTTCTGTTTGGTGTCTCTGTTGGTTCCTCACCAACAAAGTCTTGGTTTTGTGCTGTCATTTGTTTTGTATGACGGCTTTTGCATCATTCCCCCCCTCCTCTCTCCTTTATTGTTGTGTTTATACCTTTGTTGTAAGGTTTTCCTCATCAATAAAGTTCTTTTGGTTGATCAAAAATAAATGTCTAAAAGATTTATCAATTTTATATAATTTTATCTTTGGTGGGTAGAAATAATTTTTAAAAGTTTTTAAATTTTTTTTTTTTGACATTTATTTTTGTCAAATTAGATTGTATTTTATCAAATTGACAATTTTACCTTTGAAAAGTAATGGTATCTTCAATTGTCTTTATTTCAAACAAGATTCAAAATTCAAGGTCAAATGTGTTGCAATTGAAAAGTCAGGGACCAAAGTAATACAAACCCCAAACTATAAGGATTGTTATTATAATTCGCCCTTATTTTTATTTTGATTTATATATATATATACTTATTTAAACTATTTTTGTTTTGTTTTGTAAATTATAAGCGAAAATTTCATCAAATACTCTAATACAGATTTTTAAAATAATAATCTATAATAATAATAATAAAAAACTCTAGGCAACTGCATAAGCCATACCAAAAATGATTAACAGTGACTATTGGAAAACTTGAGCAACTGTGACAAAATTTACACAATTAATGAAGTAGAAATTTGAATTTTTTTTAAAAAAAATGGCCATTTAGGAACACATAAAACACAAAAACAAAAATAAAAATGATTATCTACAAAAAATTAATTCACATAAAATAAAACAAGAAAATTGATCTCACATGGGACGTCTCCTCTTCTACCTTTTATTTATTGATAGTATGAATGTACTATTTCCATAATTTGATGGTGACACATGCATCTCAGTTTTCAATCGAAGGTTTTTTTGTTTTGTCCTATTATTTTTACCCCTTGTATCAAAATTAAGGACAGAAAAAATTATGGTCCCCCTGCCTACTACTACAACCTTCATTCCAAGCTTTAAAAAAACTAAGGAGCGGATATTTTGATCCGTTTAAATTGATCGAATCGAATCGAATCGATTTGTCGCATTTTGGATGGTTGTAAATTTATTTTTCTCAATTTGCCTAATTTTGAACAGATGACGGATTTGAGGTTCCTTTAATCGGAATTGAACCGCCAGACCGTGAACACCCCTAATAATTTGTAAAATTTTGTATTTTTAATTTGTTTAGATATTCTATTTATTTTTTCAATTGAAAAATAGTTTAGATATTCTATTATATTTTTAATTTGTTTTTAATTTAGAAATCTTTTTATCAAATGACAATGGTTGATATTTGATATTTTTGTGTAAAAAATATAAGGTTTAATTTTGTCATTTAAAAAAAAAATCAAATTAAATAGTTTTTGAATAAAAAAAAGTAATAAAATAGTTTTGAAAATGCATGATTTTCTTATATGTATTATTGGTATTTCACAATTTATTTGATAATCTTTTGGTTATGTTGAGCTAGATTATATCCAAAAAAAATGTTGACAAGTTATATTATGTTCAAAATTTGTAAAAGTTTAAACCGCCAAATCAATTCGCATCTATCCGCCAATCCGTATCCGTCAATTCGACGAATGGATGTAAATTGATTTTTTTTAATCTGTACATCCAGTGGACGGATAACGGATTAAAAGTTCTCCGGCCACAATCGAGCCACGAATACTCCTAAAAAAAGCATTTAAAAAAAATTGTACCAATCTGTACAGATCCTGGATGTTTAATTCTGGGCTGGCAATGAATGGTTGTGCTCGGAAGCGTACCTGATTAATTGACACCATAACCGCGAAAAATAATGCACGTATAGTTGTCGTTGTAGTGGCCCCCTCCATAAAAATCATGGTCCCTAGATTATTAGATAGGAATCATAGCAATACGTAGGGAAATTATTTAATAATTTTAGAATATCACGTGACTATATTTTAAGTTAATTATCAATTATTTAGTTTCTCATCCCCAACATAAATCGTAAACTCATACCTCTCTCTACCAATTAAAACCTTATGAAGCACATATTCATACTCCAAGAATATTGAATAATCATCTTAATACGTATCAATATTCAATCATAGCGTAATAGCATTGGTTGGGAGAAAAACATCATTTTTTTTATGTCTCTGGCATCAATGAATTTTCTTATTTTTCGATTTAAAAAAAAAAAGGGCATTAGTTGGAGTATGGAGCGATTCGTATCAGCTGTCACAGTTGTGAATTTTTCGAAACATTAGCCACAAAAAAGTGCTTTAATACCTGCAAACCGGTTGTTTCAGTTGTGAAACATCCGTATTGATTATGAATTAGCTAACAATCGATAAGTATTGGAAACGGTTGATACCGACGTGATTTTGATTCCAAGTAGCAAACTTGAAGGTTGAAAGACAAATTAATCCAACATAATACAAATGCTCTTTTTTTTATTTCTTTTTTTCTTTTTAAATTCCTAAACTACTCTTCTTTTTTCTTCTGTACCAACGAAATTCAAATATATCCACGTGCTCTTTGTAACTACAGATTTATAACCATAGTTCTAAAAATCGGCACGCTATGTACCGGTTGGTTTGAATTGAAAAAATGGAGCACAGCGATGGATACAAGTAGGTATAGCGCTGAGATCAAAAATCGCAAGAAAATCAGTTGAGTCCCAGTACGTAGTGGTTTGTAACCGTTATACAAGCCATTACACAAGTCACGACGAACCGACGCTCACCGGTTCGGAGGATTGAAAAAGCTGAAAAACTTGTGAAATGATTTTTAAAATTTCACCACCCCGACACTCGATTCCCAATACGTACCGACCGATAATACCGATACTCCGCGATCGATACCGTTGCAATTTAGAACCATGTTTGTAACTGCAAATTTCAAATAGATACACGTATCAGCTGATAGTTAAAATTGTAATCAGGATGATATATTGTGCATATAGGGTTGGACAGGAAAGGGCATAAATCTTGGTTTAAATTTCGTACCATGAGATATTTGAAGGATCTCTCCACTGAAGAGTTCTTGATGGCATATAATCAAATAAACACAAAACTGAATGATCACAAGCATCAAAATTGTACACACTGTTTGGGACCACACTTATAATGATTGACAGCTTTTGAACATAGGTTAATTAAATTAGATCACTAGTGTTTGGTTATAGATTTAGATTTAGACAGAAAGGTGTAGCA
This sequence comes from Camellia granthamiana, assembly GCA_036172215.1. Classification (NCBI taxonomy): domain Eukaryota; kingdom Viridiplantae; phylum Streptophyta; class Magnoliopsida; order Ericales; family Theaceae; genus Camellia; species Camellia granthamiana. Next base: position 167,079,371 of record CM069903.1, on the reverse strand, counting down.
CATCACTACTGTTGTTGGGATTTTGGTTTTGCTTCTACTTTTGTTGTAGTTTCAACTTTGTAAATATAACTTAGACACTACTCACAAAAATAGAGGAAACACTGTTTGTGATCTCAAATATTTTCATTGCCAAATATCCTAATTTCGTCGCAGAAAGATTGTCTGGGAAAGACAATGTTGACAAACTGAAATTTTGTCACAAAAAGGACCCAATCACGGAAAAAAATATCGTTGGAAATGTGTTGCCAATACTACTTTTTGTTGAGTGAGTATACACATTTTTTTTTCTAGCATGGTGTTAATTATTTTGTCTAAATTGAGAACTGAGTGATGAAGAAGCAGATAACAAGATAACACCATATTGGGCCATGCTGGCCTTATGAGTTGCTAAGTTTTGATTCTCGTTCAAAGTTCTCATGGGTCCGCTCGTGGACTTTATATTGTGCTTTGTTTTCTTTCGGGCTTGGTTTTAAGTGGGAAATGAAAAATGATGTTAATATGGGCTTCGTGAGGCTTGTTTATCGGGGAGATTCTATTTGTACCAACGGAAAATTTTATTTTCACACACCTAATTAGTTCAATGCATACACTTATATTATATTTAGTTAAAAGATTTGAGAAGAAATTTAACAAGGAAAAATGAAAAGATGTGTGAAACTAAGTAAAATGTAAGCATATTTTACCTACCTTTTCCCTTTCCCTTTCTAAATCCCTTCCCAAATTTTCCAACCAAACATAGCGCTAATGAAATATTATTTTAATGGCAATTATATCCTAAACTAAAATTACCATAATGGACATCCACTAACATCCATAATATTATATGAAAATATTCTCCATACATATCTTTTAAAAAGCAAAAAAATACCTCAATATACACCTTTTGAGTAAAAAAAAAAGAGTAAACCCTAATTTTTTCATTGTTGCCACTTTGCTTGCTATACACTCTATACTCATCTATTACTTGCCAAGCAATACTCTCATAACAACTCTTATATTATTTTAATCTCTAGATTTATACTCTATTAGTGATGAAAAAATTAGTTTTTTCGTGTATAACTTTTTTTTCTTTTCCCCTTTCACGGTTTTCAGTCGAACAACCAATGCCGAATTATTTCATTATAATCGGATATCATTATTTCATTATATTCAGACATCAACTGCCCAAAGTTTTTATTTTTATTTTTTCGGAACAAATTTGTCAAACTAATCACTTTTATTTGGAAGTTAAGTTTCAAATTAAATGTATAATTTCGAAAAACTAGTGCAGAAATCCCCAAACTGAAAAACATTAAAAAAAAAGTTTAAAAAAACAAGGGTTTTATGGCAATGGAGTGAACAAAGATTTGGACATAGTAAATGCAATAACAAAATGAAAAGATACCTCATCTTTAATAATATTTTTGAGGGTTTTCAATGGTATTTTTAATGGAGGTTCAATAGAGGATTCAATGGAGGTCTTCAATGGAGAACATTATCTTCACTTCACTTCATACTATGGTCTTGAATGGTCTTTACGTGGGTCTACGATGGGTCTACAAATCTGGAAGCAGGAGAGGGTTAAGGGGTGTATGTACAATGATTATGAATGAAGGATATAATTGTAACTTTTAGTGTGTGGATTGAGAAAATTAATTAAAAATCAAATTAATAAGTGTATGTACTGAGAAAGATGTGTACTATAATAATTAAATATGTGAAAATAGAATTTCCCCAAAATCCATGCTCTAAAATAATTTATCCATAAGGATAAGTCTATTCAAAATGACCAAACACATCATGTATGTATATTATTTTCCAAACCCTAATCAAATCAAGTCAAAACATTTCTCTCTCTCGTCCCTTCATTATCGCCACCCCTCCAGCGCCACCGCCATTGTCATTGATCTCCCTTCTACACTGTCTCTGCCACTCCTGTTTCGACCACCTTTTGTCGTGGCTTCGTCTTCCTCTTCTTTGATCAGATCTAGAACTCGGGCACCGACTTCATTCCATTGCCTCTTCGCAGGAGATCTCATCTAGGATGCGAAGACCACTGCTCGATTTGGCAATACACTCTCTCTTTTCATTCGATCAGAACGATTTGGTTTTCACTCTCGACTTCGTTTGATCCATAATAGGCAAACACAGATTTGTTTCGTCAAATTTGGTGCAAATATGAATGAATTAATGTGCATACTAGTACATTTATATGTTGGAAGATTGCCATTTGTGTGTTGGTAATAATGAAAAGAAACAAAAGTGCCTTTTTTTTTGGTGTACATTTGATGGACATGACCCACATGTCCCAAAAAAGCCCAACCCACAACTGTCTTGGGTGGCCCAAACGGTCATTTAGTCATGGCCCAGTAGGTGAAACTCAACAGCAAGCCCACAGAAGAACCCGCACTTGGGAGTTAGCTATGTGGCAGACAAAGATCCTGCAGAGTTATTGAGCCCAGGTATCAAGCAGTAAATGAGGCTGTCATGACATTAAATGTAACAAGACCTCTCGTTCCCTAGTATGATGAGACTGCCATGACCGATGGCGAGTAGACCATAGACTTTCGGCCAATAAGACAGCTTGAATGGACAACGAAATGATTAGTAAAAGATATAAAGAAGCTTGTGAAGAACATTTTAAAAAACAAGTAATACTCTCTCTTTTTCCTCTTTCTCAACCCTCAACTCGCTCTAATCTCTTTTCGACCACATCCTGTATAACTTAACCATCGGAGAGTCCATGGGAAGGAACCACTCCAGTCTTGGTACTTTCCCATTGGACCTTTTACAGGTGTGCACCAAGAAGACGAAGGCCAACGGACCTGTGGAGCACATGGATCAGTTCGACCCATCTCCTGCCGAGCAAACTACAACATCAGTTGGCACCATTGGTGGGAAACCCCTTGGTTGACAGTTGTGTTTATTGTCACCGGAGAAAGTTCCACTATCACCCATCTTCTACGTCGGAGTGGATGGTTACGACGAGATCTATGGCTTCACAACACAATGCTAGTAACCTCAAGCTGAGCAAAAGTGCCTTCTGTTTTATGTATATTGATTGAGATATGATCATAATGAACTTGTATTCTTAATCAAATGGAGAGCTTTGTTAAAATATATATATATATATCCATAGACCAGAGATTTTGAAGATATATATAACTTTGTGATGTATACATATATATATTATATAGAGTATCTAGTGAGAGCTTTGTGATATATATATACTGTATGATTTTAGCTAATTAAATTTTAGTATTATGTTTTTTATTGTTAGATGTATTCTCAGCCATTCTTTCCAAATCTAATTTATATACACACAAAGATGTATACATATATATATTCTACAAGTTTGAGATTTGAAACAAATCATATCTCTCTTGTTTGTTTATTTATTTTATTTATTTATTTTTAGTAGTAGCTATAGATCTGAAATCTGAACTCTCTCTTCTCTTTATTTTATTTTTTTTAGTTGTTGTTAATGATACTGAGGCAGCACATAGATGTTAGTTTTAAATAAGAACAACTACTTCAACAATGCTAGTTTTACAGATGGTGGTGGTATATCGTCGTCGTCATCATCATCATCATCATCTTCATCTTCATAAAGACAGAAAGTTATGGTGGTTGTTGATTTTTATTTATTTATTTATTTTGAATAAGAAACAAATAGCAACAAATTAAAAAATAAAACAAAAAATTGACAGATAACAAATCTGTCCAAATTTTGAACAGATAATAGGATTTGAACAGATAAATGGGATAGATTTAAACAAATCGGAGCTTGGTATTGCAACAGATATGGTTGGTTTGGCTCCATATTTCAACAGATAGAATTTAGTTTGGCTTGTTATTTCAACAGATAGAAAAAATAAAATTTGAACATATAATAAAAATTAAGCAGATATTTGAATAGATAAGGGGAAAAAAATAACAAATGGTCAAAAAAATTGAACAAATAGGAAAAAAATTTGATGAACAGATAGTCAACAAAAATCAACAGATAAATTAAAAAAATCAACAAATAAATTAAGGGGTAAAATTGAAAAGAAAATATTTTTCAAAACAAATAAAAGGATTTCTGACCAAACTATTTCACAAAGGGTGGACTGGACTTATGACCCACAAAAAATATCTACTAGACATAATGTTTTATACCCTCCTTAGTTTGGACTTTTTAACAATTTACTCAAAAATGTTTAAGTGAGCCCAATTTTTCAGATTTGGGATGGCTGCTAAATGGGGGTGCACAACAGCCACTGTTGTGCAGTTAAATGGGCCCATTTCGGGGACCATTTAGATAATCCGAATCGTTCACGTTTTATAATACATCAAGTACAACATACTTGCAAAAAAATCAAGTTAATCGGATATTGTTTATCCATTCTGTGAAACCCCGTATTTTTGAGGTATTAATATTTTAATGAAAGTTATTGGTGGTAGTTTGGTGGTGAGATTCTTATGTGAGAATCTAACTTATTTTTCTCTATTTATTTTATCTATTTTTCTCTCCACCTCATTATTACTTATCTCCTTTGTTTTCTAATTTTTTTTATTATTCTTGGGCACCAAGTAAATTTTATTTTATTATTTTTTCATCATTTCCTTACTTACCAAGTAATCTTTTATTTTAATTTCTTTAATCTTCCTTTCTCTCCAAGTTACTTTGTCTCCAAGGAAGTTTCTTTTCTTGTTCTCCAAGTAAATCCCTTTCTTGCCATCAAGTAAAGTTCCTTTCTTTGGCCCCAAGTCTTTCTTTTCTTTTGCCCCAAGTATCCTTGTCTATAAATTGAACTCACATCTCAACTTCTTTCTATGGTTCTTCCCATATCTCTCTCCATTTGTTATATAGATTTAAACTTTAGATTAATAATATTTAAAGTGAGAGTAAGCATTTTCACAAAGGAAGAGAGTTGTAGATTTTGTGAAACCTTACATACCTTATGCCTTAGACTTTGGAGATCTATGGAGAAATATCGAGATTCGAGTGTTGGCGACGGAGGAAATTGATTTGAGGTAATTCGGGTGGTATACAATATGCTTCATTTAAATCTCTTTGCAAAGAGTTTTTATCTTAATTACTTCACATTTGTACTCTTCTTGATTATCATGGTCATAGGTTAAATTCTGTGAAATCATTCTTGTTGACACGTTTGAGTACTCTGGTCATTTGACAAATTCTATGAAGTTGTTTTGTGTAGTTAGTGTTGATTTGTTTGGCTAAATGACGTGGAAATGCTCCATACATGGATTGAGTAGACCTTGTCAATAGCTTAGACCAATAGCTCAGATAAGCGGTTGTGCTTGGGTGAGGTGGGTGAGGCCAGTCACTGGTCATGTACCGAGTAGGACTGGGTATTTGGTCCCGGATAATTATCATCTGTCGAGTTGACTTGTTTGTGCAATTTGGGTAAACTGTTTGATTATCGAATCTAATCGGTTGTGTAATTGTTGGATCCCTATTGATTTATTCTCTGTCCGAGCCTTGTTATTCCTGTTGTATTGTATACTTCCCGAATTAATTTATTTTCCAGGTGTGGAGCAAATCTAGTGACGATTGGAGTTGAAGCATTTAAAGAATTATTGAATTGGAGATTTTTGGATCCACCACTATATATTATTTTTGGATATTTGTATAAATTATAAATTATAGACATTTGTGTAATTATTTTGGAGCCAATTTGTATTTTTAATGTTATTAATTTGTTAGAATTTTAAATTTGAGGTTGAATTGATTTATTAACAGCCCAGAAGTTGGGGCATTACACATTCATCCACTTACATTTGTATTTACAAAAATAAATACAATTGTGATTTAAAGTATTAAAATGAATACAAATATGACTGGATGAAAGGGTAAACGATATCCGATTAACTTGATTTTTTGCAAGTATGTTCTACTTGATGTATTCTAAAACGTAAACGGTTTGGATTATCAAAATGAGCCCCGAAATGAGCCCATTTGGCTGCACAACAGTGGCTGTTGTGCACCCCCGCATAGTAGCCATCCCAAATCCCAATTTTTATGTACAACCTATTAAATAATTTAGGATTATAATTTACGAGTGCTGTTATTAGCACCCCATCAATTGTTTTGGACCTCCCATTTTTAAGGAAAATTTTATTTCCACACTCCTAATTAGTTCAAGGCACACACTTAATGAAATATTAATTTAATGAAAAATATATTCTAAATAAAAATGACCATAATAGACATTGAGCAACACCCATAATATTATATGGAAAAATTCTCTGTACACATCTTCCATCGTTACTGTTGCTGCTGCCGCCGCCGCCATTGTTGGTACCCTCCTCCCTCCTTTATCCTACTGCAATTTCTAGTAAGCCTCCCACATCTGTCTTTTTGCATTTTTCTCTTCTGTGTTGCTTCCCTTGATCTTCATTCTCTCTCATTCTTTCCTACTAGTTGCTAAACTGATCTCTTTGCTAGTTTAGAAAAAAACTTGGTAAGGATTAAAAAAAGAAATGTCAGTAACGGGACTTCAATGTCTTTTAGAAGATTCTCAAACTCAAAGATATTCGAGATGAAGAGGACAGGAGAAGGATGATAAATTTTTACTACCAGAGAGCAAATTCATGGAGCAACAAAGAGTATGCTGTTGATCTACATCATTGAATGCAATTTTGTGTGTGTGTGTGTGTGTGTGTGTGTGAGAGAGAGAGAGAGAGAGAGAGAGAGGAGAAGAATTAAGTGGTGTGCGTAAAATGGTTATAAGTGTAGGGTATAATTGTAACTTTAAGTGTGTGGATTGAAAAAATTAATTAATAATCAAATTAATAGGTGTGTGTATTGAGAAAATATGTGCCTTGAGCTAATTAAGTGTGTGAAAATAAATTCTTTCCATTTTTTTATTACAATAATAACCTCAAATGAAATTACTAAAAAGGATATCAAAAAATTTGGTCCACCCCATCTCACAATTAAGCCAACACATCACTACATCATAAGTTAGGGTTTATGAAACTATCCACCTCCATTACTACCCATCCATCTTTTTCAAATCTCATCTTCAAAACTTACCCACTCTCAAAACCTTGAAAACATTTTGGCGGTAATATTCCGGCAGCAACGGTGGCAATCATTTGATTACATACACTTCTCCGGCATTGACAATGAGTGGAAGTTTTTCTAGCAACCACAACTCCATGAGGCAAGAAGAGTACAACAATAAAAGCTAAGAAAAGGTTCATAACTTTGATGGTGTTCTTAACTCAGAATAGATTGGCCATCTAATAAGTTTCGTGAAAAAAATGACAGAAATAATAAAAAAAGTTTGTCATTTTTCGGGACTAAACTCTCGAACATATGGTCGAAATTCGAGAACATAGGTCCAAATATTATTTATTTGTTCAGGAACAGATAATTGAATATTTCTTATTTATTTGGGAATAGATAACTAAAGCAACAGCAGAAACAGGCAAATAAAGGAGGTTGTTAACCAAGGGGTGAAATCTTACCAATTTTGTTTACACAAAGAGCATACAAGTACACTGAGGTTATGGATGAATCATAAAAAACCAACCAACGAAGCATAAAAGTGAATTATGTTGTGTGTGTGAAAAGAGGTAGTAAAAAAAAAAAAAAATTGACAAATCTCATAATGAAGCAGAGAAAAAAAAAATTAATCACCACAAATTTCTTCCACTGGTTTTGGAAGGTTCTACTGTTGTCAGTTTTATTAGGGTTTTGAGAGAGAGCTTTTTGGAGTGTGGGGGGTGTGGGGCTATGCATTTGAATGGGTGAAATATTTTTACAAGGATAATTTTGATATTATTTGGGTGAAGAAAAGAAATTTTAAAGGTTTTAAAATTTATAAATAGGGGTTCAAAACAATTGATGGGGTGCTAATAGCACACTCTAATTTATTCTTAGTACAACTTTTTTTTTTTTTTTTTCCTTCTAAATTACACTTTTAAGGTACACCCAAATATAAAAATTACAAAATTCAAATTACTTTTGAAAAACCTTTCTTTTGTTCACGTACATACATGGAATACAATTAGGAAACCCGGCACTAGCTAAGGCAGCACCAGCGAAGGAGGATGGTAAAGGAGAAGGAGAACGGTGAAGAAGGACGATGAATATTCAGCTTATTTTTCGTCATTGTTCGGACTTTTAGAATTGAACAAGGTGAATTTGTTCGAACTTTCAGAATCGAACAAATTCACTTTGTTCGGCTGTACACTGAACAAAGTGAAATTGTTCGGTTCTGAAAGTATAATAACGAAAAATAGATTAAATATTTTCTTTTATGTAAAAAAAATTGTAGAAATCAATAATTGTATTTTGATATTTATGTGAATGCTTACCTCTTCTTTAATGAGTTGTTTCAAAAACTGTTTTGATTATTATTTTCATCAAATGTTTGATTTTTTTTCAAACTTTCTTTTATTTGTATGTAACAGTATAATTAAAAATATAATATTGATGATAATGGTGAGTTTTGGTGGGGTGAATTAAAGTTTTGGAGTGAGAAAGAAGAAGAAGAGAAAATAATTGAAACTTGTATGAAAAGATGAAGAGATTTGAATAGAAGAAATATGTTTAATTGATTAGGATATATCATGAAGAAAAAAAAAATTATTTTAATATTTAATATGAGTTATCTTTATTAATAAATTTATATTAAAATATAATAAAATTTTAAATTTTAAAATTTAAATTAGACATATTGAGAAATAATTTTTAAATTCAAATAGAATGACACTTGTTTACCGAAACCTATGAATTAACGGGGCTATTTGGTAACTATTTCAATTTTTAATTTATATTTATAAAAATTTTAAAAATCGTCATAAAAATTTTTTTGATAATTTTTTTGGTTTATAAATGATTGCCTCAATTTATAAATTTGAGAAAAAAACGTAAACTCAAAAAATGAGTTTACGTTGGTTTTTAAACATAAATTTAAAATTTTGACTAACAAATTTTTTTTTTCAATTAATTTTTTGTTCAAATAATTTTTTTTTTCAAATAATTTTTTTTCAAGTAATCTTTTTAGTTATAATTTGTATGATCCCATTGTCATAAATAATAAAAAATAAATATAAATATTTTAGGCCTGAACAAAAATATTTTTTAGTTTATGTTTTTAAAAATTTTCAAATATTTTGTTCAAACCAAACGCATTTGTAATTTATGTTTTTCTAAAAATAAACAAAAATCAATTTATAAAACTTTTGTAAATATAAACAAAAAAACGTAAACGTTAGCAAACGCTACCGCTGTATTTTCATATTAATTCCTCCAAATGACTTCGTGGGGGTTTGGGATAATACTACAAAATCCGTTTTTTTGTTATTAAAAAAATTAAAAGTTACTAAATTATTTATTATTAGTTAAAAAAATCAAACCTCACATCTACTTTTTTTTTCACTTAAAAATTAGAACATTTTTTTTTTTACATTTTTAGATGCACCTTACTTAGATGTATCTAAAAAGTAAAAAATTTATGAAAAAATATTTTTAAAAATTAATAAATACATAAAAATACAAAAAATGTACTAAATTCTGGTATTGTTTTTGTATTTTTGGTATTTAGTGAATTTTTAAAAGGTTTTTTTCAATTTTTTTTTACTTTTTAGGTATATTTATATTAGGTATGTCTAAAAATTAAAAAAATTGCTCAAAATATTAAAAAAATTCAGTAAAAACAAAAAAAAACACGAAAAATAAGAAAGTAGAATTTTCTGAAAAGTGTTTTTAAAAAATGATAACCAAACATAGTGAATATTTTTTTAATCACTTCTCAAACAAATTAATTTTTTAAATTAAAAAAAAAAAAAAAAAATCAATGCCAAACTCGCTCACACCTAATTGTGCCAAAGAGAATCAATGAAGTGCAAACGATTTCTGTCAATCTCAGTGTTAATACTAGGACAATATTTCTTGTTAGTTTCGTTATTTTTGGATCGGTTTCTTAATCCCAACTCTTCCCCAAGTAAGCTAAGCCTGTTAGTGTAGATTACTCGTCGCCTAAAATGTCAATACGTTTGTTAATTTGTCGACCAAACATGCGATAGCCAATCTTATTGCATTTAGTCACTCTAAAATTATTTAAAAAACCAAAAACATTGGAATATGTCTAATAAATTAATAATTTTAATATTAAATTTTTTTTTTTATAAACTCATGTCTAGTTAATAAATTAGCTTTTTCTGAAGAAAATCTCAATCGTACAAAGTGATTAGAATTTCCAAATACAAAAATGGCTGGGGAAATTAATTAAAGATATGAGATTCAATGGTTGATTAGATTTTTCTTTTTCTTTTTTTTTTTTGAGCTGAAAAAAGGAATGTTCTAAGGTGTCCTCACTGCATCCATGTGTTCAGGTTCCGAAGTAGTCGGTTGTCGGCCTAATTTTGATGGATAATCTTCACTGTATTTAAAATAAAAAAAAAATTCTGTTTGGGTACTTAGCAACAAACGGAATACAGAAGAAATAAAGGAAATGAGAGAGTTTGTTTGTGTTGGCTTTTTGGCTTTTGAAGGTTATTTTTGTAATTTTAAGCGTGCCAACAAGGATCAATCAGTCCTTACAGAAAATTAATTGCCAACCAATTATCAGACGATTGTGTTTTAGTTCTTTCTGCCTTAATGAAGAGGACTTTTACTGGTGGCTTTGTTTAGGAGAATTAAGCAAACAATGATCAAATGAAGAACAATTGTAGCATTTCATTAAGGCCTATTTTGGGAAATGGGTTATAATCCACTTCCCAGATTATAACCCACTTCATCTCTCACAAAAAAACTGCTTATAAGTAGCTTTTCACCAATGATCCAATTCAGCCTCGTAGAGGTTTACAGCAACAAGCTACTTGAAAACTATTCCTATAAACGAAATGCAGTGCAGGAATTTGAAGTACAGAAATATAAAGAACTAGAAATGTAAAAACTGGAAATAAAGTGGAATAAAACTGGTTTTTTAGATCTGAGTCCGGGGATACTTTCTGGGGCCTTCTCTGCTATTTATACTTCTCAATGACAACCGTCGAACTGCATTTCTAATCGTCGAACCACCCCTCCATGGTCGCTGATCATGTTGCCTTATAGTTAACTCCACTATCCCATATCTGCAGTTAGGCTTCCCTCCTGATTTTGAATTTAAATATGAATAACCGCTGAATCTACTTCATTTTGCATCTCTTTGCTGATCCAGTGTTATGCAGATCCACAATAACCAATACTAACTACCACGTGTGTGATTACGATTGAAGATTTGAATTGTCTTCCCGTATTGCCCTCATCCTGCCACGTGTCGAACTGTGATTGGCTTATACAAAATATGTAGCCAACATTACCCCCCGCACTAAGATACCCAATACTTGGTGATATTAGTGGATCAAGGTATTTTACCCACGTCTTAGAACGTGCATGGGCTTTGCATTTTTCAAAAATGCTACCGTCATTCATCAATGAAACATTTGTATTAAATTCTCTTCTAACCCTTGAACACTCTCACTATCTCAGTATTCGAAAAGACTAGTTCAACTCTCATGGCCAAGCAGACCTTTTCTTACCTCGATCAAGCATATGAAGAGTTGTTTGATAATGTTGTTCGTCCTCGAAAGAATCTTCATGCATTGATTAGCCACCTTTACCCACCTTCCTATATTCAAGTTATGGAAGCTTTTGCAAACTATCAATCTTTGGATTACGAACCTGTTATCCACAATTCTTTAACCCAAAATTTTGCAAACATGGATATTGGAAGCTCTTCTTCTAACCCAAAACCTTCTGCGTGGGATGAGGCTGCAGCTTCCTCTTCTTTTGGGGCTTCTGGTTGGAGAAGCTAGCCAGAACCTGAGGAGTCTAAGTTAAGGGAACGAATCAATCATCATTTTGTTGAATTTGTTGATCCTCTAACTTTCCCTCTCTTTGCTCGGAGTTCGGTGGTTTACCTATATGTACCTATCGACCGCCGACGCCGTTTAAAAGACAACTTACTCGTAGTATGGTACACATCTTCCATGCCTACAAAGATAGTACAAGTCACTCATCGTCCAGAAGAGGCCCAAAGGTGGAGCCCGTCATTCTTAGCTTAAAAGACAAAACTTTGCTCTTCTGACTGGCTTGATATTGTGAACAACCCCCAATTTCCTTCTTCTTTCGAGATGGAAGCTCCCGCGCCTCCTCTTCCGCAAAACCCTCACTGGATGGAGGAACTGAGACTTACTCTCTTTGAGGACCAGTTTCTCCCCTCCTATCACCCTTTATCTCCTCCTACTAAACATTAGCGACAGCAAGCCCAACTTCTGCATGCGGTCTTTTCTCAGTTGCCCTTCAATGTTCTCGAAGACGATGTTCCTCTTAAGAACCTTCGATGGGCTTGTGATGTTATGATCCGGGGTCATGTCCTCAACCCTATTGCCCAAGCAGAGCTCTAGATGTTTTTAGACCAACTCCCATTGCTTTTTCATTGGCACCACATTTCTGTGGCCACCACTTGATCTTTAGATCAAATCTCAACCCGTCCAGTTCATACCCAGTATGAAGCAGAGAACCTCATCAATGAATATAATGATTTCAAGAATAAAGACTCTGCATACTAGGATGACTTGAACATGGATGAGATAGAACAAGGGTTGAAAGAAACAGAATTCGAAATAAAGGCCGAAAAACTTTTTTATCAAGTAAGAGCATATCAACTTCAGCAGCCTAGCCTGGAGAAGATAGAAGATAGAATAAAAAAGGAACATAAGTTTATTGACCATAGTTGAAACAAGTTTCATGACCTTGTTATTTATTCTATTTCTTATTTTTATGAATTTGAATATATAGCCAAAGAAGGCTTCTGATGTAATCGCTTTTGTCTTAATAAAGCTCAAGATGTTTTTCTTTTTATTTGGCATGGTCTGATTTTACCCTATTTGTCAAAGTCAAACAAACTTAGGGCTTCGAAATTAACAATTTCATCATTCTAATCTCGATTCGATCATACCCAATAAGATACTAAAAACCCAATTTGAACTTTTCCAACTTATGGAGTGTAATTAACAACTTTTGCCGGTTTCCTTTTAGAATTAGAGCTTCGAATTTACCAATTTTGCCTTTCGAAACTTGATTTGATCATATCCAATTCCCCAACATATGGTTAACACAATCAAGGACTTTCAAATCAATTTTGTTTCGAACAAACAGTCTATATTTTCCAAAATATGGAAACCTCTGTTAAGTACTGTACTGTTTTATTCGAAAAAAGTAATTTCTTCTGTATACTATCAAACCAACTATTGGTTTGAAACTTAGAACAAACAATTTCTAACCGTTAAGATATTTCAAGTTTTGCTTCAAAGGATTTTGCTCTCATTAAGAAACCTAAAAACAGGTTCTTAATCCTTTTCAAGTAAACAAATACCTAATCATTCTTGCACTGTTAGGCGTGGAATGTGCTTCGAAGTCGGCTTCTTACTTTTGAAGTCGTTTGTCATTTGATTTTGGCGCCAAAATTTGGCTTCGAAGCCAAATATTTTATTTCGAACCCGACATCAGTATTTGAGATATGTTTCCCTCCATAACTATCAATATAGAAAGAAATTTTTCGCATCCGTACCTTTAGTGCTTCTTTACGAATTCCGCCTACATAAAACAATTGAGTATATTTTTCAGACACAAAGGTTTTAAAACCCTTTTTATTTCGTGCTCTGAATTCACTTGTTTGTCTAACACACAAACCTTTCATCTCTACTGACCCTCTCCTTACTACTCATTACTAATGGAGTTTTCTTCTTTAAAAATACCGGTCGTGGAGCGTGCGAGTCCATCTGCAGCCTTGAAAAGGATTATTGACGAAGAGTGTGAGAAGTACAAGGCTGGTGAGAAAGCGGACGCATCTTTATTCCTCGTCATCATGAGCAGTAAGAGTATGTGCTTGGGCCCATCTTCAGGGAGATTCCTACTGAGCTTCCAGCTCTGTATCCACATCTAGAAGACCATTATCTCCTTTACGAAGGTGGTCTTGGCTGGGGAAGTTGGAGGATGAACCGCCCCCATCGGTGCTGGCCCACGATGAGACTAGAGTGGCATAAATAGTATGATCGGGTCATCCCTGATAGGACTTTGAATCTTCAGGAGCTCTGCCTCTTCGACGCCCTCCAATTATCGAGGTTCACCATTTTAGAGGACCCTTTCTTAATACCTGCTGCTCTTTGCTTTTGGAATTCTGTTTTTAATTTCTTTCAATTCAGATATGGGATGGTGGCCCCTACTGTTCTTGACATCTGCCATTTATTAGGATTGTCCCCTACAATAACCCCTATTGGTCCAGATTATCCTGACCTCACAACCCCTTTTTCCCTCCCTTCTTTTCCCTTTATTCTCTTAACTCATCCTATAGTGACTTTGTCAAGGCTGAGAATAAAAGAGAGGGCCTTGTGACTGATAGGGAATTCTTTTCTTTTATATTATATTGGCTTTCTAAGTTTCTCTTCTGTACCTCTTCACAGAGGATCATGCCTGAATTTTCCCCTCTTGCCAAAGCCCTTGTCTTGCAAAGAAAGGTGGCCATAGCTCTATACGTTTTAGGTCATGTCTATAGGGCTTGTTCCCTCTTTTGTGAAAAACCTTTGGATGCCAATCAGGGAGGTCCATTTTGGATACCTCAACTTTGGCTTTTTGTATATTTTATCGAGTTACAATCTAAATGCCTAAAGTTCTTGGAGCCAAACCTTACTACTCATGGCATGAAGTTAGCCAATGTTTCACTCTATCTTTCCACTTTTGCTTTTTACTTTTCTTTCTTCCACCGACTCTCAGCTTCCCCTTCTTCTCACAGCTTCCGTCCCTTCGAACCTACGAACATTGGCCCATCCTGGTTGAGGACCTTTTTAAGTGATAGGTCCTGCTCTTCACCCCAACACAAAAACATGTGGGCCTCTATTCTAATCCCCAGAGAATTATTCATTGGGACTATGAACCCCAGAGCTTACAAATGCATTGCTGAGCCCTATTGTTCTGTTCAATTTGCTAGGCAATTTGGCTTCTCTCAAGGGGTCCCAATACCTCTCCACAGTCAGACCAATTTAAGCCTTACCAGTAGAGACCTGAAGGTTCGAAGATCTAGATTGGAAAAAGCAACTTCCAAATTTATCCAGGATTTTATTGACTTTGAGTACTTTCCTTTCATTTCTCAAAGTAACATATTGAAAAGGTGTTAAAACTGGTGGATGACCAATATAGAAGTACACTTGGCCATTCCCCCTCAAGATCTATTAATGGTACTGGATATACCTCAAGCCAAATCAAAAGGGGCTGGAGTTGTTACCTCTTCCACTATTCCTGCTACTGCAGTTCTTGCGCCTGTCACCACAAAGTTTGTTCCTGCTCCCTCAACTCCTCCTAGAGTTATTCGAGCTGCCTCGAAGAAAAGTATGTACCCTTGTTTCTTTTCTCTTCTTCTCCTTCATAATGCTCTTGCCCTTACTTATAGCTATTCTTTTGGTGTAGGTGGTGCGGGTGCCTCACAGGGAGATTCTCCCCAAAAAGTCCAAGCTTTAAACCTTCTCAAGAGCAAACAGCAACAACAAAATAAAAGAAAGCTTTTACTTGACCCTGAAGAGGAAGCACCTGAGGTTCATGTAGAAGAAGAGGAAACAGAAAAAGAAGAGACAGAAAAAGAACAAGAGACACCCTTGAAGAGAATGAAGAAAATGACTGTTTCTCTGTCTGATTTTACTGGAGACCCCATTAATGAGGCATCTGCAAAAGTAGTGGAAGCAGAACATTCTAAAGAACTTATCGTATTTCAGAGGGCTGAGAAGAGGAGGCAACATCAAATGTTTAGGGATGAAGCTGCTGTTGCGGATGCACTTCAAAGAGAAATTGCAAGAAAGCAACAAGCTGCTGGACATTATACTCTTCGCAGTTCCCCAATCATAGCCACTACTTTTGAAACCAGTAATTTCTTTCATGCCTATATTCTCTTCTTTTTTTTTTCTTCCCTCAAATTCTTGATACTGATACTTGACATCACTTTGTATTTCTTCTTTTGCAACAACAACTACTTTGCCTCCCCCTTCAATAAGGACTCCTTCAATTTTATTTGAAGTTGAAAGACCTCGAATTGAAAAGCCAATTCAAGCAATACTTCCACCCCTTGGTCCTATATTTTCTATACCCTTCTTGAAACCAAGCATTCCTGCATCTCTTTCTTTTGGCTTAACTCCATACTTTCCTCATTTATCTTTCAATTCTACTCAATTTGCTTTCCCTTTAAGCCTTGCTGCTCCTCCTCCTCCTAAGGAAATTCCAGCTATTACTTCATCTTCAATGATAGTTGATTCCTATAGAGAAGGCACTGGTAGCTCTCCAATTCCTTGTCCATCATTTCTACCTAGCTCCAGCCCCTCTTCTCTTGACCTACTGGTAACCAAAACTATGGAGACTGCTAGGGATACTTCATTTTCTTCTCTTATTCCTATGCAGCCATTTCCTCATTCTACCAGAGTTCTTATTGCACCCCCCATGTCAACGGATGAGGTGGACATCTTTGAAGCTAGGCTAGCTAGTCTTTTCGACATGCCTTCTACCACTCCACCAGCTAGCAATGAAGCTGAGCCATTAGTCATAGCTTATTCTCTATTAGAAATTTTTGAGAGCTTTTCCTCTAGTGGTAGGACTCCCTTGCCTTCAATGGACTTGGACAGCTGTTTGGAGTTGCTGACATCCTTTTCAAGGATTCCTTTCGAAGCCTTACAAAGGCCTATAATCAAGAATGGCTTCCTCCAGTGCTACAAGATTGTTGAGCAAACCAACATGACTGTTTCAAGTCATTTATCTCAGGCGGTAGCCATCATTGATTTTTACATCAACATTTGCCATGTTGCCAAGGCCGCAGAGGAGAAATTGCTGAGAGACCAGAGTTTTGTTTCCCAAATTCATGCTGAAGTGTCAGAATTGAAAGAGTAACATTCCTCTGTCTCCTAATTTCGAGCTCAACTACTGGAGAAGAAAGCTCAGCTTGAGGAAGAGTTATCAGCAGTTAACCAGGCTTTGGATCGAATTGCTACTAAGCTGCAGATCACTAATCAAGGACTGGCTGATCGAAAACAGGAGATGGCTACAGCCATTCAGTTGTTTCCATCTCTCAAGAGTAGAAAGTCAATTGTAGAAGAACAGTTGAAACACTATACTGACTTTTGGGGCAATCTATGGCTACATGTATTCAACTCTTTATGAAATAAAATCCTTACTTTATTCTTTGAGTGTTTTCATGCTTTTCTACTTAGCATTTATTCTATTCATTGTGTTTCCCATATGGTTAGGTAATAAGGCTTCAAATATCTGCCATTAATTTTCTTGGGATGTACATATCCATTCAAATTTTTCAAATGATATGCTCCCGAAGGCAAGACTCTATGAACTTGATATGGTCCTTCCCAGTTAGGTGACCATTTGCCAAACTTATGGCTTTTAATCCCTATTGAGAGTATTGTCTTCCATACCAAATCACTTTTATCAAAGCTAATGTGCTTGACTTTCTTATTATAGTTTTTGGCTGCTTTCTTCTTTTGGAAAAGAATGTTATTTAATGCCAAAATTCTAGCTTCATCTATGTTCTCTAATTCCAAACACATACTTTGATGATACTGCTCAGGAACTAACTGATCCTGACCACTCACTCTTAAGGACTTGATGTTAATTTCTACAAGTAATACTGTATCATGCCCATATACTAAGGCATAAGGAGTAACTCCTATACTTGATTTTGGAGTGGTCCTATAAGCCCATAATGCATCCAATAGTAAGTTATGCCAATCCCTGGGATTGTCTTCTACAACTTTCTGTATTCCTTTCTTCAAAGACTTATTGGATGACTTTGCCTGACCATTGGTGTAGACGTCCCCGAACGCCCCGAGAGGATGACTCCCGTTCGGTTCGTTTATGGGTCTACTACAGTTCAGGACTCAAATTGTCACGGTTCTTAATCTGAACCAAAGAGTCCAAATCTGGCAAATCGTTTTGAGAAAAAAAAACTGATTTTTGAAAAAGAAGTGCCAAACATGGACTGCTTTGCCAGATACAGAGTCGCCACCTAAATATTTTTTAATGGGAGAATTTAGGAAACCCTGACTCGGTGCCAAAGGCCACGTGTCCGTCATCACCAAAGTTGCCTCGGCTCGGGAACTTGGGTACGATTGGGGAAGGTCAGCTATGAGCACCCCCTCTCGCCCGATCCGAAGATCGGCCTCTACTAACCGTGATATCCAATTTTGAAAACGTTATGTGTTCTTATTCCGGTTATTAGCCTAGAATTACTATGTTATGCGCACAGCAAACAAGTATAGACCAAATCGCCTAAATTGGAACAAAACACTACATGATTGTTTTGAAAATGGTTTGCTACTCGCAAGTAGGCTAAAATGCAGGTTTTGCCACCCTCAAGTGGGCTTTTAGAAAAGACAGTTTTGCCACTATCTGGTGGGCTTGAAACTCACAGTTTTAATACATTATTCCAATTTAGGTAATTCGACCTCCATCCACAGGCATTCAAGCAGTTATATCACATAAGCACCTAGCCTCATGGTAGTCATGCTATTATGGCAACACTCACACACGTGCAAGGATGCTAAAGCATAAAAACTCACCTAGTACTCCAAGCTAAAACAGAAGCTCATTAGAAATCCAATGCATGGACCTAAGCATACTGAAATGTCTAATGCAACACATGCAAAGATGCAATCTAGGCAGGCTCGGCTATCCTAAACATGGCATGTGGGATGCTATAAATAACACGTATTCAATTTGGAATTGAAATACAATGCAGTTTGTATGATATACCGAGCCCGATGCATGTCAACAAATGCATGGATGCACGCATGCATTGCATAAGGTATGCTAATTTTAAATATGCCCTAATCTACCATCATAAGCAGGTAAATAAAAGGGAAGAAAGAAATGGGGGTTGGAAGACATACACACACTCACCCACACTTATTACAAATATGCCCTCACACAGAGGGGCCAAAAGAATATACAGTCCCAAATAATACAGTCCGAATACAGAATAAATTATTACAAAATATTCTAATTTAAATTAAACTCAATGTAAAAAGAAAGGGGCCTCAGCCCTGCCTCGGGATGCGCGAATGATGCATGCTCGATCCATCTTGCCTAGAAAACCCGTGTCATGCCACTGTTGCTTCTGTTTTTACTGCCCTGTCTCTCCAAAAATTGCCAAAGTCCCAGAATACCTTCCTTGCATGCTACTGAACACCACCGGCTGGAGGACGTGCCGACCGGCCATCTGTAATTTCCATCGGCTTCTGGGAATGTTATCGGCCATCCATATAGTGCCGGTCGGCACTCTAAACTGCCGGTCGGCATAAAATTCCTGCAGAGGATAGTTTTGACAGCAACAGCAGACAGACAGTGCATGACATGGAGTTTTGAGCATATGTAAGCGTAGCCAATGCTTCCTATCATGCATGGGACTCAAGGAAGCATAACTCTTGGTTCTTGGGCCATCAATTATGCATCTTGGCGCATGATAGCCCAAGGAACCAAGATTGCATTTCAATGTTAATATGCATGCAACACACAAGATGAGAACTAAGCCCCTATCATGTCAAGATCAAGGGCCCTAGTGACATGAGAATTGAGGTGTGTCTTGTCACTCGAAGTACAAACACCCCTCATTTCTTACACTTGGTTTGACACCCCCAAACCAAGTAATGCAATGCATGTCATGCAAACATGGCTCAAATGGGGCAATATGAGATGAAATGCAAGACATACCAAATGTAATGCAACATATTATGGCAAGTGTGCAATATTAGGTATGCAAGATACAAAGTGTAATGCAAACATGGACACTTAAAGTAATAGAATTGTCATATGTCAAGGCTATATTGACCAAGCATGCAACAAGCATCAAATAAATGTGCAATGGTGGACTTAAACACAATAGGGCAGACCTGAAACCTCCCCAAAACAGTGGCAAAATATGCCCAAAATAGTAGACCAACACTTATGCAAGCATGCAAACAAATGGGCCTAAACCTATGGCACCAAAGAGAGCATCTTACTACCATTATCTTGACCACTCATGGCATATATTAGGCACATAAAAATAGAGTTCTAGCATGCAAAAACACACCCAAATCCCCTTGATATGGCAGCCCCGAAATGCTCTAAACATACAAGCTTGCATAAGGCCTATTCCTAGGCATAAAAGGGCACACCCTAAAAGCATGAAATAAGCCACATATGCAAACATACAAACATGATTTATGGACTGAAATATGACCCTAAATGATGCCAAATCATGAGGATGGTCCAAGCTAAGCATGTTGGAGGTCAATATACTTAAGGCTTACAAGCCAAATCGCAAAGTAACCACATCAAGCACACCAAACATGGAAAAATTAGTGGCTAACAGATCTAAAACCTGACAAATCATGATCAAGTGCTTCAAAATGTTAGGCTAAAACATGAGGATATACTAGGCTAATGGCATGGCACATTTCTAAGCAAAATGGAGGGGTACAAAGCAAGTATAGAAAGCATGTTAAGGGCCAAGAAACCCACATTAGACAGAGGTTAAACATGCTCCAAAGCACCGAGAAAAACTCTGAAATGAAGTCAAATGCAACCACTCATGCATGCTGCCCTTTTGGCCAAAGACAAAGGCAAGAAAGGGACAAAGGGGAGAGGGGTGTCCCTCCCCCATACAAGACTTCAAAACACTTTCCTCAACACTAAAGACCCTCTGATTTTCAGTGATGAGAAGACAAAAACAACAAAGCAAACAATGCTCAAAGTAAAGACACCAAATAGGCCAAAATAAGGCCTAATAGGGTGAGTTTGCACTCAAACCACAAAATGACCTTAATGAAAGTTCAAAAGCAAGAAAATCTAAGACTTTTTTCAGTTATACACAAAGCCCAAAACACAAAGCAAGATAGGTAAAAACTTGTTGCAAAAAAGGGGAATCTAAAGTAAGTTACTCACCCTTGAAGAACCCTTGAAGAACAGGTGGTGCAGCCCTCTTCTATTGATCAAAACCAGTCCAAAATCTCAACAAACAACCCTCCAAGTCACTCAATCTCGAAATAAGGTGTAATGGTGTGTGTATTGGTGCAAAAGTAAGGTAAAACCACACTTTTAGGCCCAAAAACACATACACAAGAGGAGAGAGAGGGAAAATGTAGAGAGAGAAAGAGATATATGGCAGATATATAGATATAGAAGCTCTGGTTTTTGTGTTGAAAATGGCTAACCCCCCTCAAAGGGAGAGGAATGGTGCTTATATAGGCCAAGAAGCTTAGTGGCTAAGCAAAGGAAAAGAGTCAAGAGGTTCAAGGGAGTCTTGGCTTCTTGGAGAAGCCAATACAGCTGGCCAAGCTTCTCCAAGAAGCTTTGGCCAAAGGGTCAAGCTTCTAGAAGCTTAGAGAGTTCAAGGGTGCAAAGGGTGCAAAATGGTCACACTTGTGCACGGGGGAATGTGATGGTGCATTCCAGCTGGCACAGCTGGCAGGCACCAGGCCTCAGGGGTGCAAAGGGTGTACACCGGCCACCAAAAAAAATCACCGGCACGAAAAAGTGCCGGTCGTCAACATATAGTGCCGACCGGTAGTTAATGTTGACAAAACACTGCCGGTGGCCTCGGAGAACTGCCGGTGGTATATGGGGGCAGCCGGTGGGTTTTAGAGGGAGCTAAAAAGCCACTCCCTACCCTTAGGTACAAAACACACAAGTCCTTGGTGCAAAACCAAGCACAGAACAAGCCGGTCGAGAGATCCTGAGGCACGACGCGCAGCCGGGACCTCCGGGAACTCAAAACGAACACAATCATGGATAATCACCGAGTGTTCAAGCGGTGACGTCCAAGCCTTGAGGATGGTCAAAAATGGGGTGTCTACAATTGGCTTGTGCATAATAGCGTGTAGAATTAATAAGACTAATTCCAAATTCTACCACGAAAGACTTTACCATCTTCCCATCAAATACAGTCCCATTATCAACAGTTATGGTCTGTGGGATGCCAAATTTGTGGATAAGATCTTTAATGAATCCAATAACTTCAGTCTGGCCTACAGCCTTATACGGCTTAGCTTCGACCCACTTAGTGAAATAATCTGTGGCTACTAAGATGAAACAATGATGCTTCGAAGAGAGTGGGTGTATTTTTCCTATCATGTCCATAGCCCATCCTCTAAATGGCCAAGGCTTCACAACTGCATGTAGATCAGTTATGGGGACATGTCTTATTGCGCCATGCTTCTAGTATGCCTAGTAACCTCTAGCATATTCTATGCAATCCTTAAGGATGGTTGGCCAATAGTAAGAATGCCTTCAAAGCAGCCATATCATCTTCACACCAGGCTGATGAGCACTACAGATGCCTTCATGAACCTCAGCCATGGCTGTCAATGCTTCCTTTGGACTTAAACATTCCAATAATAACCCCTCTGCCCCCCTTTTGTAGAGAGCATTACCATACATTATGTATTACATAGACTCCAATTTGATTTTTCTGTTGGTTTTCGAAGATGGGCTAGCTAGATACTGCATTATTGGATGCCTCCAATCTTGTTCTTGTAAGTCATTATGATTGACTTCTAAGACCATATTTCTTCTATTCAAAGGTGGTATTACCTTTTGATATGTTGTTTGGTTTATGTTCTTTTGAGTGTTGTCCCTTCTCTTGAAATTCGAAGCTTTCTGAGCCACATCATTAGCTTTATTATTCAAGAATCTGGGGACATAAGTTACATTTGCTATCTGAAATTGAGACAGCAAATGTAATGCAACAACATAGTATGGCAACATGCTTACACTTTGACATTTGAAAATCCCTTTCACCTAGTTAACTACCAATTGAGAATCTCCAAATATGTTAACTGTATGTGCTTGTAATCCAATAAGTATTTCCAGTCCCAATATTAAAGCTTCGTATTCAGCTTGATTATTGGAACAAGTAATTTCATCCACTCTGAAACCATGTGTGGTTTCTACCCCTTGTGGTGACTTAATCACCACACCAATTCCAGTTAGACCATTAGCTTTTGATCCATCGAACCACATTTGTCATGGTTCAACACTAACCATACCAAGTTCCATTATCTCTTGGCTTTCTGTTTGACATGGATAGTCTACCAAAAATTAGCTAAAACTTGTCCTTTTACTGCCTTTTGGGGGACATATTCTAGATGAAATTCTAATAAAATTAGTATCCATTTGCCAATTCTTCCCCTCAACATAGGTCTAGATAACATATATTTAACCAAATCTATGGTTGCAATTACCAAGACAGTTGTAGACAAAAGATAGTATCTTAATTTCATTGCAGCAAAATACAATGCAAGGCACAGCTTTTCTACAGCTGAATATTTACATTCACAAGAATTTAGAAACCTACTAAGGTAATAAACAACTTGCTCCTTGCCTTCTTCATTGTCTTGGGCTGGGAAGACTCCCAGTGAATCTTCTGTTGTAACTATATACAACTTCAAGGGCTTATCACCCTTTGGTGGCATCAGCACTAGAAGGTTGGCCAAGTAGGCTTTGATTCCTTCGAAAGCAGTTTGATGCTCTGTTGTCCACACAAATTCCTCTTCATCCTTTAACCTTAATAAGGAAGAAAATACTTTAATTTTCCCTGCAGTATTAGAAATAAATCTTCGAAGAAAATTAACCTGTCCAAGGAATTTTTTTACTTCTTTCTTACTTGATGGAGGTCTGGCTTTAATGATAGCTTTGGCTTTGTTCTGATCAATCTGTATTTCCTTCTTGTGTACTACATAGCCCAAGAAGTTTCCAGCTAATACGCCAAAAGCACATTTGGAGAATTAAGTTTCAACTTAAACTTTCTCATTCTTTCAAAAACTGCTTCTAAGTGAAACAAATGTTCCTTCATGGATTGAGACTTCACTACAATGTCATCAATGTAACACTCTAAATATCCTCCAATGAGATCATGAAAGATAGTGTTCATAGCCCTTTGATATGTAGTCCCAGCATTTTTCAGGCCAAATGGCATTTTAACCCATTCGAAGGTGCCAATATTCCCAGGACATCTGAATGCTGTCTTGTGGATATCCTCTTCTGCAATGCAGATTTGGTTATAACTAGAGTGCCCATCCATTTGATAAAATTTGATGCCCTGCTGAACTGTCTACCAACAAATCTACTATGGGCATAGGATACTCATCTTTTGGGGTTGCTAAATTCAGGTTTCTGAAATCGATGCATACCCTCATTTTACCATTCTTCTTAACTATAGGCACAATATTGGATAGCCATTCAACGTACCTGGCTGTCCTAATAAAGCCTACCTTGAGAAGCCTAAGAATTTCCTCATTGACCTTCCGAATCACCTTAGGACTCATTCTTCTTGGTTTTTGCTTGTATGACTTGAAATTAGGCCTCATAGGGAGCCTATGTTCTACTAATGACCTATCCAATCCTGGTTGTTCATTATAAGACCATGTAAAACAATCTTTATATCTCTTCAAGACCCCCAACAACTGGTCTCTGTCAAGAGCATTCAACCAAGCACTTATATAGGTGGGCTACTGCATAAAACCTTCCCCTAAGTTCACTTCTTCCAAAGGGTCTTGCATCTGAGGACTCACTGATGCTTCTTTTTTTATTTCTTTTATCTTCGAAGCAATCTCCTTATTTTGTCCTGCTCCCAGTTTCTTGGATTCAACATCTTTGCCCTCCTCATAGACAAAGTCTGTCCACAAGGCTTCTTCTTCTTGTATCTCTTGGACTTTTGTTTCAATGTCCAATGCACAGTATTTTCCCAAGACCAAAACCCTAACCTGTTGCTGCTCCTGCTTACAGCCAATTGCCATGGCTTCTTCCTCTTGCTCTTGCATCTTCTGGACTATTGATTTTATGTATAATACTGAGAACTTAATTAAAGCCAAAGATCTAGCCTCCTGGGTTCCATCTTTTTGCCTACAACCAGACATCATTGTCATCTTTGGTGACAAACTCCTCATCAGTACTTTCTTGGACTAAGTGCTTTAGGTGTGCTAATTCCTTATCAGCCGTTACTTCGGCTGATCCATCAGGTTTCCTCAGTACACTGAGTGGTGCCACTCCTTCAGTATACAATTTGGCCTCTTCAAAATCTGCACAAGCTATGAAAGGTTGAGGATCTGTATTGATCTCCTATGTCTCTCCATTGCACAAGGCTATCATGATTTTTTGATGCAGAGAGGAAGGAACACACTTGTTGGTGTGAATCCAATCCCTACCAAGTAGAGCATTGTACTTAGCATTACTGTCGATAACGAAGAATGCCGTCATACAGTCCCTGGTTCCCACACTCAGGTTGATGGGCAAAATGCCTTGAGCCATCTGTTTGTCTCCTGCAAAACCAGCAATGGTTGTACTAGTTGGGATTAGTCTGGGGTTCCTTTTTCCTAATTTCTTCAAAGAAGATTTCGGAAGCAGGTTTACTGCTGCCCCATTATTCACCAATACCCGGTTCATTTGTATCCCGTTGAAGAAAGCCTTGATATACAAGGGTTTGACATGCTGTGTCATGGATGTCGTGGGATACTCAAAATGGTATGAGAGGTTAATACTCACCTCTTCCTCACTTTCATCTCTAGTTTCCATTGGTGTAGCCACTTCAGATTCATCTTGCACCATACTCACTTGTGAGTCTTCACTAGAAACTGGAATTGGGTCAATTTCTTGACCTTCTTGGTTCTCATCTTCAGCTTGGAATTCCTGTGGTAGTATATGTATCATATTCACTGATACTGAAGGAAACGAGCCAAATTAGATGACTAGCTGTACTTGTTTCTCTTCCTGGCCAACTTGTTCAATTATTTCAAAAGCATCTTCCATGCTGCATTCTGGTACTTCAGTACTAGTAACTTTCTTCGAATGGTCTATTTCTGCTGGTTCTTCGACCAAAAATGTCTGTTCAGCCATGAAAGCTTCAAACATTTCCTCCTCAACCATCTCCTTCTTTTGGCCTAGGCCGACCTATCCCTCTGTCTCACTATCACTTTCCATCAAAGCCCTTTCCAATCCTGCTAAACTAGATCTTTCTTTGGTTTTTAGTTCGGAGTGAACTTTGGCCAATTATTTTCTGCTGCAACTCATTTTGTCTTGAGGAGTTGATTTTGGACTATGGTTTGACTTTGGATTTTTCTTTCCTTCTATCTGGCCCTTTGACTGGACCAATGAAGAGCTTTCTTCACTTTCTTTCAGATCATTTTGGTACTGGATGTACCTACACTGGATCTTCCTCCTTTGGGATCTAGAAATCATTGGGACCATGATTGGTTCCTTTGTTTTTGGATGCTTTAGTAACACTCAATTATTTGGGCTACCCAGGGAGGTTTAACCATCCTACCTTGGTCTCCAACAACATTTCTTTGGGTAGGTATCTCCCTAGGTTTGTTCTGCATGACAAACTAATCTGGAACTCTAGGTACCCACGAACCTTCTAACTCAGTTGTTGAACTGTTTCTTTCTTCCTTCGAAGCTAGTTTCAAAGCTGGCTGTGAAGGCCACCACTTGGCCCTGACCCCCTGTTTTGGGCCTAATTCAGGCCTTTCATGAAGGTGGTCACTTTCCCTTTTGTGTGAGGCTGGTCTAGGGGGCTAATCTCGGGCTTTAACCCCCTGACTTGACCCCACTTCTAGTCTCCTCTCAGGACGATTGCCATCCATTTTGTAATAGTTGGGTGGTCCGAATTCCTATAAAGGTCTCTTGCCCTTGTAGTGCACTCTAGTGACTGCTGACCCAGCCATAAATGGCTGCTGCCTAGGACCAGCTGAATATGGCCTTTTATTATAAGCACTGGTTGGTTTAGGACGCCTTTGCACATCCTTGTAATATTTCTTCTCATCAATCGGAAGCCCTTTCAACCACTTGTAGCTCAACCTGCATCCGGGGCACATTCTTTGCATGACAGTTGCCTCTAAAGAATCATCATCTAGTGCCTCTTCATCAGAGTCTTCCCTCTGGTCTGTAAAACCTTGTCCAATAGCTGGCAAACTTCTAGCATCTTTCTTGACAGTAGTTTGGCTGTTAACATGCATTTGCACATTGACCTCTTCCAAGTCTTTCAAAGATAAGTTCTGGAAGTCTGGCACACTAACATTGGCTGCCGCTTCTCCAATTTCTGGGAATGGATTAGCGTCAATCCCCATGGCCTTTTCTGCTTTTGCTGGGAATTTTAAACTTCCCTTTCGAATTTGCTCTTGGATCATGTCTCGAAAAACAATACAATTTTTAGTTGAGTGTGACCAAGAATTATGCCATTTACAATACACTTTTCCTTTAAGTTCCTTTGGAGATGGAATTTTGACTCCTTTTGGTAACTTCAGAAAGTTGGCTGCAAGCAGATGATCAAAAATGTCATCTGCCTTTGTTAAATCGAAAGAGTATTTCCTATGAAGGTCTTTCTTTTTAAATTGCTGGTCAATTGTTGTGTCTTTATGAATTAATGCCTCACAGATTATAGGTTCTTTCCCTACAATCTCTGCTGCATCAATCTCATAATTAGGATCTCTATAATACGTCTTGTATGATGCATTACTTCAATTCTTCCTCTAATAATGCTTCATACTTAGACACCTTATAGGTTAGTTTCACTAAGTCTCTAAACTCAGTTGAGTCAAATTTCTTTCGAAGCCTAAACTCTAGACCATTTTGAGCCAATCTCACAAATTTAGGCTCTGGTAAGATGATCCTACATTTGTTTCGTGCTCTTTTGAATCTGGCAATAAACTGAGCAGCCTTTTCATTAAGCCTCTGACTCAACCTTGCCAAGTCTGCCGTGGAAACTTCTGGCTCCGTTTGGAAGAATTGGGCATAAAATGCCTCCTCCATTTGTTGCCAAGTTTGAATGGAGCCAGGTGTAAGGTTAATATACCATACAAAGGCTACCCCTGTAGCACGTCCGCGGGGGACCTCGGCTACAGTTCGGACTCGATTTGTGTCACGGTTCTAAATCTGAACCAAAGAGTCCAACTCTGGCAAATCGTTTTGAGAAAAACTGATTTTTAAAAAGAAGTACCAAACATGGACTGCTTTGCCAGATTACAGAGTCGCCACCTAAATATTTTAAAATGGGAAATTTAGGAAACCCTGACTCGGTGCCAAAGGCCACATGTCCGTCATCACCAAAGTGGTCTTGGCTCGGGAGCTTGGGTACGATCGGGGAAGGTCAGCTATGAGCACCCCCTTTCGCCCGGTCCGAAGACCGGCCTCTACTAACCGTGATATCCGTTTTTGAAAACTTTATGCATTCTTATTCCGGTTATTAACCTAGAATTACTATGTGATGCGCACAACACAAAAGTATAGACTAGATCGCCTAACTTGGAAATAAACATTGCATATCCGTTTTATCTCGAAAAACGTGTTGGATTTTGCTACTCGCAAGTAGGCTAAAATACGGATTTCAATGAGTTGTTCCAACTCAGGCAATCCAACCTCCACCCACAGGCATTCAAACAGTTTATCATGTAAGCACTTAGCCGCATGGCAAACATACTGTCATGTCAACATTCACACACATGCGATATGCTAAAGCATAAAAGCTCACCTCGTACTCCGTGCCAAAACAGTAAACTAGTTAGCAAAACAATGCATGACCTAGTTCATGTTAAATGACTAATGCAACACAGGCAAGAATGCAGTTAGACAGGCTCGGCTATCCTAAGCATGGCATATGAAATGCTATCACATAGCACGTATTCAATTTTGGAATTTGAAAATTGCGATGCAGTTTGTATGATGTACCGAGCCCGGTGCATGTAAACAAATGCATGGATGCACGCATGCATTGCTTAAGGTATGCTAATTTAAAATGCCCTAATCTACCACTGAAAGCGGGTAAATAAAAGGGTTAGAAAGAAGTGGGGATTGGGAGACATACACCCACTCACACACACTTATTACAAATTTGCCCTCACTCGGAGGGACCGAAATAATAATACAGAACCGAATAAATAATTAACTAAACTAGCTAATTAAATATTACAAATTGAATAAATTAATTAAGCTAATTAATTAACCTAATTAAAGCAGTAAATGCCTCGGGAGGAGGGCCGGATGCGTCGCGTGCCCGGGACTCGCTCGGAATCGCACTGCCGTGCACGGGTTGCCTCTGTTTCCTCTGCTCTCCTCCTCAGAAAATTACCAAAATCCCAGGAGTGCCTCTCAGGGCATTGGGGATCACCACCGGCTGGGATAGAACACCACCGGCTAGAAGATGTGGCCACCGGCACTAAATTTCCTTATTGGCTGCCAATGAGCAGCCGGTCGGCACTAAAAAGTGCCGGTCGGCACAAAATTCCTGCAGAACCTGCAACTCACAGCAGCAGAGGGAAACAACATGCAAGGCAATGCAATTCAAGCCATTTATGCACCAAACATATCCCACATCATGTTTATGACTCAATGGGGCATGTGCCTCGATCCTCGGACCACCAATCGCGCATTTCCATGCGTGATGGTCTAAAGGACCAAGAATGCAACTTCAATGTCAAATGCACACAAACCAAGCAAGCACATAAGGGTGCTAAACCTCCATCATGACTTAGTCAAGAGGCCTAGCATGCATGTCCATGTGATGCAACCCTAAGCATGTGATCTAGCATGCAATATGGACAATGGAATGGCATGGCATTTATGCAAGCGTACAAACAAGCATATAAGGCAAGTATGCTAACTAAGCAATGGGATGAACTTATACATGAATTGGGCAGCTCTAACAAGGCTCAAAACAATGGTCAAAGTGCCTAAAGATGGGGTCTAAACACACATGCACACATGCACACATTAAGACACCAACACTTGAGCATAACAAACAACATTCAAGCACACTTGAAATGAGTTAAACATGGACTACTAGCATGTAGTATAAGCTCTGAAAATCAAGCAAAACATGTTGCCAAATCATGCAATAAAGCAAGCTAAACATGCATGCAAGTGGTCCAAAGCTTAAGGTAGGCCAAAGATGCATTGAACTACACCTAGCACAACCACACATGGCAACACTTAACCGACCAAAATCAGAGTTTTACCACATAAAACTAAGCCCAAAATAACACTTAGATGGCATCTAAATGGCATGGATCTAAAGGCATGCAATATGACCAACACATGGAGCATACAAAACATGCTTTTGAAGCTTTAAAGGAGCATGCAATGCAAACATATGAGCATGTCAAATGGACTGATATGACATGATAAATGGTCCCAAACCCTCGAAATGATGCAAGTATGGCATGCTACACAATCATGCACCTAAGGCTCACAAGCCAAGAATACAAAGAGGCTATGTTAAGCATGCTAAAATCAAACCAAATGACTATGGTCAGACCTAAAACATGTTAAAATAAGCACAAAAGCTTCATGAATCAAGGCCCAAAACATGCTAGAAACTAAGGCATACCACCTAAGCATGTTAAGGCATAAAAGAGCATTACAAGACACCTATGCTAAGCATGCAAAAGGGGCCTAAACCAACTTGAAATCATGTTATAACATGGCAATATAAGCATGGAAAACAAGTCAAACATGCTCAACACACACTCAAGCATGAAGCTCCTTAAGGAAGCAAAATTTGTCCTTTTCAAGGACATCAAGGAGAGGGGGTGACCCTCTCCTTCTTGAGACTTCAAGGCATGCTCTTCACCACTGAAATCCCTCAAGATTTCAGTGGTGAAGAGATCCTA
The DNA here is from genome assembly GCA_036172215.1 of Camellia granthamiana. Taxonomy (NCBI): domain Eukaryota; kingdom Viridiplantae; phylum Streptophyta; class Magnoliopsida; order Ericales; family Theaceae; genus Camellia; species Camellia granthamiana. The sequence continues at coordinate 167,048,705 of CM069903.1, read as the reverse complement.
TCACCAAAATCTCGGATCTCTCCAAAATAGCACAAAATGGGGCCTTTTCAAAGCCTAAAGGGGGTCAAACTTCCCCAAACCACAAAACACTCTTAATATACAATAAAGAGGGTCAAAAATCAGAACTTTTATGTGCCAAACACTAAGCCCAAAAAATGTTCTAAACTAGGTAAAAACAAGATGCAAAAATGGGGAAAAAGAGAGCTAGTTTCTCACCCTTGTAGCCTTCTTCAACAAAGATGGAGTGATGGCCTCTTTGAGCTTCAAATCAACCAAAAACAGCAAGAACCAACCTTTGGAACCTCAGAACCAAGAGAAAGGTGGAACACTAGGTGTTTTAGTGCAATAGTAAGGCACAAAACACCTAGATTTCAAAGAGAAAGAGAGAGATAGTAAGTATATCTATTCTAACCCTAAAAAAAACCAGAGCTCTAACTCTCTAACAATGTCTAAAGCTCTTGGATTTTGTAACCCTTGAGCAAAGGGAGGAGCCTTCTCTCTTATAGGCAAAAAGCTTACAAGCTTAGCCACCAAGCAAGCTCATCCCTCCATACACGTGTATGGAGGGGAAACAAAACCATACAGCTGTATGAAAATATCTCATAAAGCAACTGCACAGTGTCCGGCCGGCAGAAAATGTCATTTAGACAAAATTTAGTGCCGACCGGCACAAAAGAGTGCCGACCGGCACAATAAAGTGCCGATGACAACTCTAGCCAGCCGGTGGCCTCTAGCCCCAGCCGGTGGTGTGTGGGGATGCCTCAGAAGGCATTCCCTGCCCCTCAAAGGCAAAACACAAGTGTTTGGTGCAAAACCAAACACAAACGGTCGAGTTCGGAGGTCCTGAGGCAAGGCGCGCGCAGCCGAGATCTCCGGGAACTCCAAACGAACACAAACATGGATAATCACCGAGTGTTCCAACGGTGACGTCCAAGTCTTGAGGACGGTCAAAAATGGGGTGTCTACAGTTGCCCCTCTTTGACAGAACTCGGAAGTCATAACAATGACGGGAGTGAATGTCAAAGCCCAAAGACGACCCATTTTTGACAAGGCCGAAGACTCAGACAAACACGCAAGACAAATAAGATATGCGCCCGAAGGCAGGGGCAAAATGCAACTGAAAATGCAAGAAGCCGGGCATAACTTATGATCATGCAAAGAAAGCTGTAATGAAGCACACATGCGACAGTTATAAGCTAACATGCACCAATCTACACTACAATGCAGAAAGGATGTAAGAGAATTATGCAATCTCAAAACGTCTCACTCGGGAGATACAATACCTGCGCGGCTCGTCCGGTTTCACCGGCCTCGAATGAACCGTACATACAATATCGTGCCTGCAAAGAAAGCAAACTTAACAGGTACAATATTGTTAGCAACATGCATGACAATGCAGAATGGATGCAAAATGATATGCAATGTATACAAAACTATGTATGAACAATGCAAATGGAAATGCAATACAATTAAAACTACATGCAAACTACATGCAAGGCAATTGAATCATGATTCATTCATGAGCGATTCGAAACCACACAAATGTCAAATAGATTGATGGAGGTAACAAGTCTGTCTACCATAGAAAAGGTGTCAAAGCCCTCAAGGCGCGAGCGCACGTAGAACTATGAGTAATGTAGACAGACACAAGAACAAGTATTGGGTGGAATGACATAAGTGGGGTGACGACCCGCTGGGGAAAGAATGATGATCCTAATGCCGGATGCAACAATTACACTACAATGTAATAAAAAAGGATAAATGATACAATGGATATGACACGCGGGCCAAACCAAATTTCGCCTAGGAAGGGCATGTACACGTACAAGTCATGTCTAACATAGAAAAGGTGTCGAAGCCCTCAAGGCGCGAGCGCACGCAGAACTATGAGTGTATAGACGTGAAAAGTATAGGCACATACCAGACCAAGCTCAACCCGGAAAGGCGCAAGCCATGGATGGAAGGTGATGCAGTGGATGCATGCAACTAAATGGATACAATGGATGTGGCACGCAAGCCAAACCAAATCTTGCCTAGGAAAGGCATGTACGCGTACAAGCCGCGTCTAACATAGAAAAGGTGTCGAAGCCATCACGGCGGGAGCGCACACAGAACTATGTTTTGACGTGAAAAGTAGGGGCACATACCAGACCAAGCTCGACAAGGAAAGGCGCAAGCCACAGATGGAAGGTGATGCAGTGAAATGCATGCAACCTATAATGCGCTATCTACAATGGAATGGATGGAATGCATGACAATGCAGATGATACAATGACCATGATCGCCGTTTTCCCTATCTTACCAGCAGGGCGATATACTAGGTTGGTTCAGTATCCAGAATCGAGGCGTAAACACGCCGCCTCAACCTATGGGGCTTCCATACAGAGTTCAAGCCGAGGGTTCACCCCCCTGGGTATTTAAACCAGACTTTAGTCTCGGAAATTCCGAACCTTTGCGTTCCAGGCATAAGCCGTTCAAACTCTAGTTTTCACCGTCCCCATCGGTCTTCTAGGAACTCACCGCAAGCATGGAAGTCGTTCGGGCACGACAAACACCAAAGGAATTGCACCTTCAGAGGATTTAAGGTCTCCTAGACCGGAATGCAAAATGTATGCATGACAATGCATGTTGTTTTTGTGTTTGTTTGTCTGAAAATGCAAATGATGCATGATTTTTTTGCTTTTTGGTTTTTTGAAATGCAAATGATGCATGATACATGCGCTACCTACAATGATACATGACAATGCAATATTTACAATGCGATGCATGATAATACGGATGGGGCACGCATGCCGATGTATCGAAGGTTTTGCACCCTCCAAGGATTTAAGGTCTCCTAGACCGAGCGTACTTTTGGTCCCGCCGGACTCTCGTTTCGGGGCAACGCAAGTGTGGTGCGCAAAATAGCGCGATGAAATGCATGCCAAATGCAATGAGGGGCAACTGTTAGAGAGCAGAATATGCATGATAATGCTTGCAATGAAATGCATGACAATGCAGTCAAACGGGTTTAAGGTCTCGCCGAACCCGGGGGGCAACGATGAGATGCGCAAAACAATGCTGTGGAATGCATGCCAAATGCAATGAAGGGTGCAAGATGGTGCGATGAAGCGCACGCTAGACGCAACGAGGTGCGTCTTACTGCACCGAAGGCCTCGCGCCTCCCGAGGATTTAAGGTCTCCTAGACCGCACGTGTTTAAGGTCTCGCCAGACCAAGCGGGGTAACTGTTATGCAACACTTAAGTGAATGTGATGCAAACGAGTAACGCACGCGGGTGCAAATGGGGCAGGCGAGACGTGCGTGTCTCAAAAGATGGAAAATGGAGTGCAATGAGGGTGCGCCAAACGGCGCGATGCGCGAAATAGCGCGAATGAAATGCATATGAAATGCAATGAGGTGCATCTTAATGCACCGAAGGTCTTGCACCCCCCGAGGATTTAAGGTCTCCTAGACGGTGCGTGTTTAAGGTCTCGCCGGACCGTGCGTGTTTTCGGTCCCGCCGGACCCGCGATGAAACTCTAAGGTGCGCGAAATAGCGCGATGGAATGCGAAATGCAAGATGAAGCACGTGAAGTAGTACACCTCACGTGGATCGAAATGAGATGCAAAACGAGGCACGCGAAGTAGTACACCTCACGTGGATCAAAATGAGATGCAAAACGAGGCACACGTACCTCGAGATGCAACGAAATGCAAAATGAGGCACGTATACCTCATTTGATGGTCAATGAAATGCAAAACGAGGCACACGTACCTCGGGATGCAATGAAATGCGAAATGAAACACGTGAGGTAGTACATCTCACGTGGATCAAAATGAAATGCAAAATGAAACACGTGAAGTAGTACACCTCACGTGGATCAAAATGAAATGCAAAATGAAACACGTGAAGTAGTACACCTCACGTGGATCAAAATGAAATGCAAAATGAAACACGTGAAGTAGTACACCTCACGTGGATCAAAATGAAATGCAAAATGAGAGAGTATGACACGCGTGCCATACGACAATGCAAGACGGTGCAAGTCGCAAGGGACGTGCAAGATGGCGCGATACGATGCGCCGGACAATGTGATGGATGCGCGTGACACACACGGGGCAACTTTTGAATCTCTGTAAACGACAAAAGGATACAAAAGGGATATAATCTTTGCTTGAACTTGAGTGCCACGCACAGTAGAGACGGTCCGAAGTCAAAACGGAGGCCGGTTGAGCATCGGGGATGCATTTTCTTGCACTTTCTTGAGCTATAAAGACCCAAAACTCCTCAATTTGCCTAAAAAGGGCCTTGGGAACACCACCGGCTGAGTGGGGTGGTCACCGGCTACCACCGGCTGCATAAAATCATCTATCGGCACAAAATAGTGCCGACCGGCACAAAAGAGTGCCGACCGGCAGAAAATGCCTGATCGGGGGCAGTTTTGCCATTTTGCCTCGGGTCTTTTAAAATAGGGCTTGAAACCCTATTCCTCACACTTCAAGCCGCCGAAAACTCCTCCTCTCTCTCTCTAGAGTGTTTTCCTTTCGATTTTTCGCCGATTTCTTCGCGTTTCACGCCCATTTTCTAGTCGGATTCGCGATATTCTTCGCGTTTCGGACATTTTCGACCGAACAAAACTTTGTTTCGGTGCATTTTTCACCATTTTCGCCTTTTCGGGACTTGTTCCCCTCGATTTTCTCTTCATTCTCGTGTCTTTTCACATTCCGACCCTTCCGGCCATTTCCGACCCTCTCGGGGTTGACTTTGTCGGTTGACTTTTCGTATTCCGGCCCATTTTTCATTTTCCGGTCATTTTTCACCACCATTACCCATGGCAGACGATGTTCCACATGTCGGGACTCCCCCGGACCATGAGATGGACCCCGGGGTCGAGCTCCTCCCGTTGAGCGAGCGCCCGTTTGATCCGGCGACCTACCACCCAGCCATCCACGTGCTTCCGCCAGACGGACTCCGCCACTTCCGCGGCTTCGACAGGGCTTTGGACCCGGAGCTCTTGCTGCGCGAGCCGGCCTCCCACTTGTCTGCTGGTGCCACCGAGGTAACATTCTGGTCTTTTATTTTCTGCAATGTAGGATTTCCTGTCAACTGCCATAGCTAACCGAACCCATTAACTGCTTAGTTCTGATGTACTGTACTGTAGTTGATTGTAGACAAACTCATAACTGACATCTGTTTAGGACTGACGCACATGCACACACACTGCACTAGCCTGAATCACCCAAACACACGGCACACATTGCACTGCCAATTCGCCGACACCTGGTGCTTATTTGAATCTGAAAACTCGTACGCATGCTAGACTCGCACTGAATCACACAAACACGTAGACGCATCACACGTTGGTAATTCACTGAAACATATCGGGACCCGGCACCCGTTTGAACTTTGAAAAACACGCACACATGCTATGTTTACACTGATCCCCATAGGAGCACTGACGTATCACAGACCGTAGTCTACCTACTGGTGCACTGAAACCCGATATCTGCTTGAATCTGAAAAATGTGTACACATGCATCAAGTTTATACTGGAGCATCTAAAACACACTGACGCATCACGCACTTGTAGTTTACTGTAAGCACACCGGTACCCGGTCTCTGTCTGAAAAAAAAAAAAAATTTTTAAAATCTGTACGCATACTAGATTTGTACCAACTGCATATCTTCATATGGCTTTGCAATTTCTTGACTACAGGGAGACTCTCATACTCTCCGCGGGTATGGGAACGTCACCGCTCGCGATTGGTACACCGAGCTGCCTAACGCCGTTAGCCGCATTGTAGATCGGGCCGGCTTTGGGACCTTCTGCAGGGGACTCTCCAGGCTCTCTGCTTGCAGACCTCTTCTTGCCGCCCTGGCAGAGAGGTGGTGGGACACCACCGATTCATTTCACTTATCAGCGACTGGGGACATGACGATGACCCCTTACGACTTCTCGATGCTTACCGGCATCGGGGTGGGGGGTGATCCGATCCCCTTCGACACAGATATGGACGAGTGGACCGCCGCTCAGGTCTACCTGCTTGGCGAGGCGCCACCACTTGCTCGTCCAGGGTTCGTCCGCTACTCCTGGTTCGAGGTGCAGTTTAGGGTGCAGCCTGCGTTGGAGGCGGCGGCTCCGATGACCGAGACGGCCGTAGAGCAGTATGCCCGCGGTTTCTTGATGTTTCTGCTAGAGACCACCCTCTTCGCCGACCGGGCGAACACCGTGCCTCTCTGTCTTCTCAGCGCACTGGTGGACGTCCGACGGATTGTGCAGTATGACTGGGGTGGCGCGGGTCTGGCCACCCTTTATGGCTACATGAGCTCCGTTTCTCGTGGCAGTGGACAGCTGCTAGGAGGCTACTGGCGAGCCTGGGAGGTACGTCTTCTCCTCTGCTTTACATTTCTGCTCTGTACTTTCTGTATTCTGTACACTGCACACATTGTTGTCTGCTTTACAATTACTGCACACTATACACACGGCACACACATATTTCTACTTTATACTGACTATATACTGTACACACGGCACACACATATTCCTACTTTATACTGACTGTATACTGTACACACGGCACACACATACTGCTGCTTTATACTGACTGTACACTGTTCACACTGTACACTCTGCTCAATACACTGCACAACACACGGCTCCGCTATTTCTGCTTTATTCTGTATTCTGCTTTTCTGATAAATGTTCTGACATCTGTTTTGCAGCTGTGGGTGTACACCTATTTCCCCAGACTAGAGCCAGTACCGGAGGCGGAGACTCCTCTGGTCGTCCCCTTCTCACGCCGCTACGACGGGAGGTGTACCCGGAGGCCCCGGGACACTTTCAGCTTCTTCCGCCGTTTTTTCGACACCATCACCCCTACCGAGGTATGTTTCACTTACAGTCCGTTTAAGCTTCGCCTCCAGGCGTACATTCCTGTATCCATAGATAATCAACTGTATTTCATTTCAGGTCATCTGGCAGCCGTGGGCTCCACTACCAGCGGTGGTACGAGATCGGTATGCCGGCGCGATCGAGACCTCGCGCTACCGGATTTTGCTGGAGGGCCCGGTCTGTCGGGCTTGGTATCTGGGGGAGCGTTTTCTGCGCCAGACCCTCGGGTTGCCAGAGCAGATAGTCCCGGTTCACCCTCCCGAGCACATGAGGGACACCGAGAGGTTTTCTCTGCAGCAGATGGAGGACTACACCCTTGGCTGGGACGGGGATGGCTACAGGGGCGAGGGCGACTACTCAGAGTACGTCCGGACCTTCTTGATGCGGCCTCTGAGCAGGGGCTCTCGAGCTGATCCAGCGAGACCTGCGGTGCCAGCGGCCCGGGCAGAGGTAGGAGCAGGAGCGGGGCCATCACAGAGGGCTCGAGCTCGCGGTAGGAGGGGAGTGCAGAGGGGACGAGGGACGGGCTGGCCCGCTCTGCCTACCATGCTGACATACAGGGGGCAGAGTGGGGAGACCTACCAGATCCCTTTTGCTCCTCCCCCGGCTGGTCATGAGTTGGCTGGTATTCCTGACTTGCCTCCGGTATGTACTGCTTTATTTCTGCATCTTGCATTGTTATTTCATTTCAGTTCATTCAGATATCCCACAGAATACTGATGTATTTAATACTTCTGCAGGCTTCCTCCGAGTATACCCGTCAGTCTGTGGAGCTGAATGCCTCCCTGATGGGGATGCTGCAGCGGACTCTCGACGCTTTGGCCGTCTACGGCCTGCCGGTATATTCTACTGACCACAGTCTCAAATCATACTCTGTTTCGCATCGTCTGCTATACTGCACAAAAATCTGATAAACTGCTCACGGCTTTCATACACTGTGCTTATACACTACATCTGGCATTGATTCACTGTTTACAGCATTCACACCCTGTAATCATACACTGCATTCTGTACTGATAAACTGCTCACGGCATTCACACACTGTAATCACATGCTGCGTTCTATACTGATAAACTGCTCACGGCATTCACACATTGTACTCATACACTGCATTCTATACTGATAAACTGCTCACGACATCCACACACTGTACTCATACACTGCATTCTATACTGATAAACTGCTCACAGCTTTCTGATGTGTTTGTTCTTCATATTTTCAGCCTCCCTTCCCGATCCCTCCAGTGGGTGGCGCTGCTCCAGTTGGACCTCCCCTCTCTACCCGGGATGGCAGGGTATTCCCTCGTACTAGAGGGGGACGTGGTCACGTGGGGAGTAGCTCACGAGCTCCAGTTCCGGGAGATGGTGAGTCGGAGGCGGGGACGGAGTCATTTGCGGAGGAGGCCGGGGACAGCTCGGGCTCGGGCTCTGATAGTGACGGCTCCGACGATGCTTTTGCGCTTTTGCCTAGGAAGAGGGCGAGGACTGATCCTTAGGCATGAGGCCTGCTGCTGATGATGATGATTTTGCTACTTTTTTTTTCTTGTTTCTTTTCTTGTACTTTCCTCTTTTTGGTAGATAGAGTACTATGTACTGCCGCAGGCAGGTTTTTGCTTTTCTCAAACTATGCATTCGAAAAAAGATGATATGAAATGAAACAAACTTTTTTGTCTGAAAAAGTGTCACATTTGTATATATCTGCGTACTTCATACTTCGCACTGCATTGCATCGTATTACACCTCAAATGTAAATGATATTGATCTGTTGTTTGACAATCGAACACTTGCACTGTAATAATCAAATAATCAACCAACTAAACAGCAAAACAGCACATACGAACCACTACTCAATCCGAACATACAGCCCATACTCTGCTGAGGACTAATCTGTTGAGGATTGATATGCATTTAGCCCATAACTCAATATTCGGTTCAATATTCGATTCATTCTGCACACAGCAAGCTCTGAACAGATAGCCCCAATCTGATGAGACAGATCACAAAGCTGACACGGTTGCGGTTGAAACACACTCGGATATCCCAAATTTTCCCTTTCCTTCTCTTCCTTTGCACGGATGTAGAGAATGGCACAACATTCAGAGCACGAATGATTTTGAGAAAGAGTTTCACGACCAGAGTATCGAGCCTACCACAGGACACGGCGAGACAGACTTAAACAAAGAAACAAAGGCACACGACCTGACACAACGAGACACGCTCGGAAAAGACTCGAAGCCGAAAACAAGACCGACAAATCAAAAGACACGACACGGACGTGTTTGAAAACAAAAGATCTTAAGGAGCCAATCCTTCCGGGCAGGTTCCCCACCCTCTCTGATTTGTGTGATCCTCACGCCACTCGGCCCTCGAGCTCGGTTTTTCTCACAAAACCCTTTTTGCTCACTTTTTCTCTCAACTTACACCTCTCTATTCTTTATTCTCTCATTTTTCATCCCTCCCCAGAGTGGTTGATGGATAAGTGAGAGGTTACGGGTTCACGCCCGATACAGCTAGCTCGCAGCCACTTCTGCTGGTAGATAGGGTGCCTCTCGGGCAAGTGTGTTGGCAGGGGAAGGACAGAAGACCTGACTCAACTGTGCCCCTAGTTCGTCACTTTGACCATTTTTTGTTTTTTTTTTTTTCTAAAACAGTTTCGATCAAAATGAACATCAGATTAGCGCGCTTGTTCGATTTTTGATTTGAAATCATGCAAGTCAGGCTGTAAGCACTGAAAATTTTCCTTTTTAGGTCCAAACATGGCCCAATTGAAAATGAAATAGTTTTTCCAAAAACAGTCAACCTCAGTAAAAATTTTCAAAAACTATTTTTGCAAACAGTCAGTGCTGGATAAGCACGGAACTTACCCTCGAGATGCGCAAACTCGGATCGGGGGTAATGGAGAATTGCCCCTTGCTTAAGGGAGGGGCAAGGCAACGGAAAGTTGCCCCTAGTTTGGGCGACAACTTAGGGCAACATGTGGCGATACATGGCAACGGAAAGTTGCCCCTTGTTTAGATGATGCCGCAGCATGTTATAAACCAGTCCTCGTTGATGACGATCAGACCCTCGGACGCGGAGGAGTTGAAGACGGTCTGAATCAATATGTGGACACAGTCACCTGGAAGGTGTTGGTGGCTGGGCTTCAAGAGGAAGTTACTCATGGAGTTCCAGATTGTTACAATCGAAATATCAGATTCGGAGGAGGCATAAATGATCAAAACCATGACATGGACTGAAACGCTATGGAAGCGTTGGGGCTGGACTTCAGGATGAAGTTGCCTACGTATCCCAGACATGGGAATCAAGCCTTACGTAGTTCCGGTTAAGGTACACTCGGGTATTTTAACCTTCACTATTTTTAGGCTCTCACTTTTGCCAAGGCGCCCAATGCGGGTTTTCGACCTTGCGAGCTTTATTCTTCTTTCTTTTCAAAATTTTTTATTATTTTTTTCATTTTTTTGCTATTCTTTTGCATTTTTCTTTTCTTTTCCTTGTATTTTTTGTCTTTTTTCCTTTTTTGTATTTTGCTTTTTTTTTTTTTATTTTTCTCTTGCTCTAACTTTTGCCTGGGTCGCCCTTCCGGGTTTTCGGCCCAGCGAGCCTCTCAAAGGGTAAAAGTGTAACAAGTCCATGCCAAATAGTTTTGAGATTGAAGCCCTCTATAACCAGGAGAGTGGCTGTTGTATTGACTTGCAGAAGGATCCACCTTTTGGCTCTTCGAGCACATCGGATATTTTTTGCCCCTAGTTCGAGGGGTGCTTCTGATCTAGCTTTGCAAGCTTCTTCTGATGAGGTCTGATCTTCTTGATCTGACTTTGGTGCCCCTTGCTCGAGGGCTGCTTCAAACAGGGCCCCACAGGCGTTTCATGGCACTGTTGAATGTTTTGAACGGGTTCCTGGTTCGGAACAGATAGATGGAACCTTGAGGCTGAGAGTGATCCTAGGCTGCACAATCTCAAGAGCGATTCCACACAGGTCTTCACAAGACTGCGCAAAACATTTTGTTTTTGAAAGTTTTTAAGAAAACGACAAATCGCTCGCGCAGAAGATAGTGTGGAACCAGTCTGGATCAAACCAGGGTCCTTCTCAGTACTTACGCTGACAGGCATGATTTCATTCATTAAAAGCTTAGCACGCCTCTCTTTCTCTTAATTGATCAAATTTTTGCAAATCCCGAGGAATTCATTCCTCTTTGTTTTCATCGCAATGTTCGAAAGGTTTTGAAAAACTCAGGTCATTACAATGACTTCAAGGCACAAGAGAGTAGGTAGAAGGCACTATCGTTCCTCTCACAAAGCAAGCATAAAAACAGAGTAACCGCAGCTGTTTCATTCCAAAACCCTGATTGCAACCGGCTCCTTAACTGAGACAGACTCAAAAGGAGAAACAACTAAGTACAAAACAGAACGGTGTTTGAGGCAACAACCCCGAAATCACCTGGTATTCTATACAAGAGGGATTGACTCATTACAAATAGACAGACCCTTAAGCAAAAGGACTGTCTCCAAATAATGAGACAGGCTCAAGACAAAACAAAAGACTGACCCGATACTCAAGTCAGAATTTACAAAACTAGTATTGGTCGATGCTCAAAAATACGTGCCAAACGCTGCATCCAAAAAATGTTCCTACTACTGCCCGCAGGCGGTTCACCTCCTGATCACATACTCGCGGTATCTGTGTCCTCGATATCTGTGTCCTCATATTCCAAGAACTCTGTAGTGACTGATTTGGCCGAGGTAGGCGGGAGGATAACCTTGTTATCGATCAAATCCTGTACCTCATGACGAAGGCGGAAGCAATTGTCGGTACTGTGACCGGTCTGCTGATGGTACGCACAGTACTGAGTGGCATCATGGCCTGCTGGAAGGGGTTTGGGGAGCGGCCTAGGATCAAGGGGTGTAAGATGCCCCTTTTTGGCCAAGATCAGAAGTGCCCTAGACAAAGGCATGTAGAGAGGATGGAAGGCTCTGCGCCCTCGGGCAGGTATTTTGGGGCCTGAGCACCCTTGCTAGATGAACTAGCGAACGGGTCAGCGGGTGCGGCTTTGAGTTTTTGACTCTTCCCTGGTGCAGGATTGGGAATGGGAGAAGCTACCCTGGCATGACGGGGCCTGTCCCGATTTTCTGATTGACTGAAACTGCCCTCAGGCGGAGTAGGGAAAGCATCCTCCACAGCTTTTGTCGTAACTGCGGATATCTGTTGCTTGTTCATTCCCCCGGCTTTCAAAGCCTCTACTGCCCACAGCAGTTGTTCGATGGGATCGGCATCTGCCTTCACTTTGTCCTTACCTCTGGCCTCAGCCGGGTTGAGAGTTTGGGTGGATATCGGTGCATCACTGTTGTATGTGGAGGCCATCTCCGGCTGATTAAGCTCAATCACAATCCGCCCCAGTAGCGGGGGTTCTTGGGGTTCGAAATTTCCGGCATACGGTGCAACCGGTGGCAAGGCTGACATTCCGTAAGCGAGATCCGCCACGGACCTCTGAAGATCACCTATCATCTCCATTAACTCGAATGTAGTGGGCTCGCGAGCCTGATAGAACTGGGGGGTCCAGATTGGGTGTGCAGCGGGCGACCTGGGCGGATGCGTCATATCAACAGTAGCATCATTCTGTGGGATGGTTTCCTGACTTAACGCGGCCGTCATGACCACAATCTCTTCAGAGTTCTGCATCATGTTCAGTCCTGCCTCAGCAAAGGGGGAGACGCTAACTGTTCTGGGTCAACTCACTGAATCTCTGAACTGAAACGGAAAACAAGCAGTATTTCAGCCCCAAACAGATCAAACACGGGTGTAGCCAGACAACTGCTCTCTACTACTGAACACTATTCCCCGGAGTCATTATCAAAACTGAACTGATACCCGCAGACACGGCTAATTCTCAACAACACTGATACTGGTGCCCTCGGGCAGGGTACCCAAACTTGCAAACCGATATGTACGTTCCCTGCAGAGTTACACTCTAAAGCACATAGCAGATAGATGAGAACCAAAACACCCCTATGTTGGGGTAGGGTTTTCCTGTCCTATTTTGTCAGGAGCTAGGGTTTCACTACGCACACAGCGGTTTCAAACAACCTAACATCGGGTAAGCAACCTGTCCTAGTTTGGAATGGTCACTATGGATTTCAATATGCACTAGGTCGAATGGTCAAAAAGGGTGCCCCGGTAAAACCGGGGTTTGTGTTCCCATACTGGCAGAGCCCGCAACCGGTCAGCCTTATGGACATGCCTTGACAAGACAAGCCTCCAGCAAACCGCTCAGGAATAGCAGATGGCCAACACGGTGTCCTAGGCGCACCAATGCACATGCAATGCAAAGAAACACATAAATGTAGTCAAAACAGGATATCACGAGTTCGAGTCAAGCTCTCTAAATTCCCCAGCAGAGTCGCCAGAAACTGTAGCACGTCCGCGGGGGACCTCGGCTACAGTTCGGACTCGATTTGTGTCACGGTTCTAAATCTGAACCAAAGAGTCCAACTCTGGCAAATCGTTTTGAGAAAAACTGATTTTTAAAAAGAAGTACCAAACATGGACTGCTTTGCCAGATTACAGAGTCGCCACCTAAATATTTTAAAATGGGAAATTTAGGAAACCCTGACTCGGTGCCGAAGGCCACATGTCCGTCATCACCAAAGTGGTCTTGGCTCGGGAGCTTGGGTACGATCGGGGAAGGTCAGCTATGAGCACCCCCTTTCGCCCGGTCCGAAGACCGGCCTCTACTAACCGTGATATCCGTTTTTGAAAACTTTATGCATTCTTATTCCGGTTATTAACCTAGAATTACTATGTGATGCGCACAACACAAAAGTATAGACTAGATCGCCTAACTTGGAAATAAACATTGCATATCCGTTTTATCTCGAAAAACGTGTTGGATTTTGCTACTCGCAAGTAGGCTAAAATACGGATTTCAATGAGTTGTTCCAACTCAGGCAATCCAACCTCCACCCACAGGCATTCAAACAGTTTATCATGTAAGCACTTAGCCGCATGGCAAACATACTGTCATGTCAACATTCACACACATGCGATATGCTAAAGCATAAAAGCTCACCTCGTACTCCGTGCCAAAACAGTAAACTAGTTAGCAAAACAATGCATGACCTAGTTCATGTTAAATGACTAATGCAACACAGGCAAGAATGCAGTTAGACAGGCTCGGCTATCCTAAGCATGGCATATGAAATGCTATCACATAGCACGTATTCAATTTTGGAATTTGAAAATTGCGATGCAGTTTGTATGATGTACCGAGCCCGGTGCATGTAAACAAATGCATGGATGCACGCATGCATTGCATAAGGTATGCTAATTTAAAATGCCCTAATCTACCACTGAAAGCGGGTAAATAAAAGGGTTAGAAAGAAGTGGGGATTGGGAGACATACACCCACTCACACACACTTATTACAAATTTGCCCTCACTCGGAGGGACCGAAATAATAATACAGAACCGAATAAATAATTAACTAAACTAGCTAATTAAATATTACAAATTGAATAAATTAATTAAGCTAATTAATTAACCTAATTAAAGCAGTAAATGCCTCGGGAGGAGGGCCGGATGCGTCGCGTGCCCGGGACTCGCTCGGAATCGCACTGCCGTGCACGGGTTGCCTCTGTTTCCTCTGCTCTCCTCCTCAGAAAATTACCAAAATCCCAGGAGTGCCTCTCAGGGCATTGGGGATCACCACCGGCTGGGATAGAACACCACCGGCTAGAAGATGTGGCCACCGGCACTAAATTTCCTTATCGGCTGCCAATGAGCAGCCGGTCGGCACTAAAAAGTGCCGGTCGGCACAAAATTCCTACAGAACCTGCAACTCACAGCAGCAGAGGGAAACAACATGCAAGGCAATGCAATTCAAGCCATTTATGCACCAAACATATCCCACATCATGTTTATGACTCAATGGGGCATGTGCCTCGATCCTCGGACCACCAATCGCGCATTTCCATGCGTGATGGTCTAAAGGACCAAGAATGCAACTTCAATGTCAAATGCACACAAACCAAGCAAGCACATAAGGGTGCTAAACCTCCATCATGACTTAGTCAAGAGGCCTAGCATGCATGTCCATGTGATGCAACCCTAAGCATGTGATCTAGCATGCAATATGGACAATGGAATGGCATGGCATTTATGCAAGCGTACAAACAAGCATATAAGGCAAGTATGCTAACTAAGCAATGGGATGGACTTATACATGAATTGGGCAGCTCTAACAAGGCTCAAAACAATGGTCAAAGTGCCTAAAGATGGGGTCTAAACACACATGCACACATGCACACATTAAGACACCAACACTTGAGCATAACAAACAACATTCAAGCACACTTGAAATGAGTTAAACATGGACTACTAGCATGTAGTATAAGCTCTGAAAATCAAGCAAAACATGTTGCCAAATCATGCAATAAAGCAAGCTAAACATGCATGCAAGTGGTCCAAAGCTTAAGGTAGGCCAAAGATGCATTGAACTACACCTAGCACAACCACACATGGCAACACTTAACCGACCAAAATCAGAGTTTTACCACATAAAACTAAGCCCAAAATAACACTTAGATGGCATCTAAATGGCATGGATCTAAAGGCATGCAATATGACCAACACATGGAGCATACAAAACATGCTTTTGAAGCTTTAAAGGAGCATGCAATGCAAACATATGAGCATGTCAAATGGACTGATATGACATGATAAATGGTCCCAAACCCTCGAAATGATGCAAGTATGGCATGCTACACAATCATGCACCTAAGGCTCACAAGCCAAGAATACAAAGAGGCTATGTTAAGCATGCTAAAATCAAACCAAATGACTATGGTCAGACCTAAAACATGTTAAAATAAGCACAAAAGCTTCATGAATCAAGGCCCAAAACATGCTAGAAACTAAGGCATACCACCTAAGCATGTTAAGGCATAAAAGAGCATTACAAGACACCTATGCTAAGCATGCAAAAGGGGCCTAAACCAACTTGAAATCATGTTATAACATGGCAATATAAGCATGGAAAACAAGTCAAACATGCTCAACACACACTCAAGCATGAAGCTCCTTAAGGAAGCAAAATTTGTCCTTTTCAAGGACATCAAGGAGAGGGGGTGACCCTCTCCTTCTTGAGACTTCAAGGCATGCTCTTCACCACTGAAATCCCTCAAGATTTCAGTGGTGAAGAGATCCTATCACCAAAATCTCGGATCTCTCCAAAATAGCACAAAATGGGGCCTTTTCAAAGCCTAAAGGGGGTCAAACTTCCCCAAACCACAAAACACTCTTAATATACAATAAAGAGGGTCAAAAATCAGAACTTTTATGTGCCAAACACTAAGCCCAAAAACTGTTCTAAACTAGGTAAAAACAAGATGCAAAAATGGGGAAAAAGAGAGCTAGTTTCTCACCCTTGTAGCCTTCTTCAACAAAGATGGAGTGATGGCCTCTTTGAGCTTCAAATCAACCAAAAACAGCAAGAACCAACCTTTGGAACCTCAGAACCAAGAGAAAGGTGGAACACTAGGTGTTTTAGTGCAATAGTAAGGCACAAAACACCTAGATTTCAAAGAGAAAGAGAGAGATAGTAAGTATATCTATTCTAACCCTAAAAAAAACCAGAGCTCTAACTCTCTAACAATGTCTAAAGCTCTTGGATTTTGTAACCCTTGAGCAAAGGGAGGAGCCTTCTCTCTTATAGGCAAAAAGCTTACAAGCTTAGCCACCAAGCAAGCTCATCCCTCCATACACGTGTATGGAGGGGAAACAAAACCATACAGCTGTATGAAAATATCTCATAAAGCAACTGCACAGTGTCCGGCCGGCAGAAAATGTCATTTAGACAAAATTTAGTGCCGACCGGCACAAAAGAGTGCCGACCGGCACAATAAAGTGCCGATGACAACTCTAGCCAGCCGGTGGCCTCTAGCCCCAGCCGGTGGTGTGTGGGGATGCCTCAGAAGGCATTCCCTGCCCCTCAAAGGCAAAACACAAGTGTTTGGTGCAAAACCAAACACAAACGGTCGAGTTCGGAGGTCCTGAGGCAAGGCGCGCGCAGCCGAGATCTCCGGGAACTCCAAACGAACACAAACATGGATAATCACCGAGTGTTCCAATGGTGACGTCCAAGTCTTGAGGACGGTCAAAAATGGGGTGTCTACAACCCCGATAAGAGAATTTGGGAACAGTCTTAACTTCATGTAATCATTATTGGTAAATTCACTACATTGAGCGGTGAACCTAGCAATATGCTCTATCGTTAACTGGTTTCCATTCCCATAAAAAAGAGCAAAGTCTGGTATCCTGAACTCTTTTGGGTATTCATGTACCCTATCTACCCACTCTGGATATGGTTTCCTGTACATAAGAGTTTGAACCCCCCGAGCCATCGTTCCATACATCTCTCTAACAATATCAACAATTTGGTCCCTAGGGACCATATTTTGTGCTTGTTGAACCACTACTGGAGAAACAAACACAGGATTTGGTGGATCACCTTGTGCTTGAGGTCCTCTTGGTCCATAGGGCGATATATTTGGGACTGGTTGTCCCTATGGTGCTGGCTGCTATTGAGGGTATGGGTGACCCCTCAGAGCCTGTCCTGCGAAAGGTGCTGGAACAGGTGTTGTGTCTTTTCCAGTTGCAGGAAACCCTTCTAACCCCCAAGGTACAAATTCGAACAAAGGATTAGTGAACCCCCTCGGACCAGGTATGGCTTCGAACATGGGATTCGGAAACATCCTTATGCCATTTTCTTGTGTTGAGCCAGATCCACCAATTTGCATGGCTTCACTGTTAAGTAATGAGGCATTTTGATTTGCCACAGGCCTCGAAAGAGGCTCATACCAAGACTGAGGTGATGGTCTTTCGTAGTTTTGGTTCCTAGTTTGACCATTAGCATGTCCATTACTCTGTATAGGCTGTTTATCTCTAGCCAATCTTTACTGAGGGACATTTGAAATTTCCTCTATATGCCTTGCGTAAGTTGGTTGATGAGTATTCATTCGATCCAAAAAGGATGTTGCCCATCTTTCTATTGTGTTCATTAATTGCTGTCCCATGGCATCTACTAGGCCTCCCCATGGATTCATTGGCTGAGTAGATGGAACAGTAGATGGTTCAATTCCTTGGCCTTGTCCAATATTTTGAACATGTGGTACTTGCTCCGAAGTGCTGGTCTGTTCGACTATAAGTTTTGATAAAACAGGTACTTCCATAGGATGTGTTATCACATTATCCTCTAGATTAGGTATTTCTACCTCTCCTTCCATGCCTTCTTCTAGGCGTTCATTTTCTCTTTGTCTCTTACGTCTAGCCATTTTAATTAGTCCCACTGGGTATGCCAAAAATATATGTTGGCAATTTGGTATTCGAAGGTTATTTTTGTAATTTTAAGCATGCCAACAAGGATCAATCAGTCATTACAGAAAATTAATTGCCAACCAATTATCAGACGATTGTGTTTTAGTTCTTTATGCCTCAATGAAGAGGACTTTTACTGGTGGCTTTGTTTAGGAGAATTAAGCAAACAACGATCAAATGAAGAACAATTGTAGCATTTCATTAAGTAAAAATGATCCAATTCAGTCTCGTAGAGGTTTACAGCAATAAGCTACTTGAAAACTACCCCTATAAACGAAATGCAGTGCAGGAATTTGAAGTACAGAAATGTAAAGAATTAGAAATGTAAAAACTAAAAATAAAGTGGAATAAAATTGGTTTTTTGGATCTGAGTCCGGGGATACTTTCTGGGGCCTTCTCTGCTATTTATACTTCTCAATGACAACCGTCGAACTGCATTTCTAACCGTCGAACCACCCTTCCATGGTCGCTAATCATGTTGCCTTATAGTTAGCTCCACTATGCCATATCTGCAATTAGGCTTCCCCTCCTGATTTTGAATTTAAATATGAATAACCGTTGAAGTCACGTCATTTTGCATCTCTTTGCTGATCTAGTGTTATGTAGATCCATAATAACCAATACTAACTGCCACGTATGTGATTACGATTGAAGATTTGAATTGTCTTCCCGTATTGCCCTCATCCTGCCACGTGTCGAACTGTGATTGGCTTATACAAAATATGTAGCCAACAGTTTGATTACAAAAATCAAACCAGAAAATAAAATAAATTAAATAAAACAGATTTTTATTTTGTTACAAAAACAAAATGAAAATCTGAAATAGAAAAATAATAAAATAGAAAACAAATTAATTACTTACCAAATTAATTTCTTGAACAAATTTTCTGATCAAGTCCAGTGTTTAACACTGTGTCCTTAAGACAGATTTTTCCTCTCCACGGTACTTTTAGAATGTGGACGTCTATCTCCCAAGATAAAATGATCAACAGCAAACAATAGCAGCACTACAAATTGTTTGCACAACGAACACACTAAGTATTTACACTCTTTCTCACAGAAACTTAATACAGCAAAATGTAGAGATTTATTACAGAGGAGAAGAACGAAAATTGGTGAAAAAACCAAGTGAGGGACTGCCTATTTATATAGAAAAATGATGGCTGTTTGGTTTGAATCCAACAGGTATGGTACCTGTTCAATTTGAATTAAACAGATGTGAATCTGTTTGGTTTACAGTTTAAACAGATATAAACCTGTTTGATTTAAATTTAACTCTGTTTGGTTTACAATTAAACAGATATGAACCTGTTTCATTTAAATTTAAATCTGTTCGGGTTACAAGAATGGACAAGTTGTTTTGGAATTAAATTTCGAATTTCAAATTCCAAAAGTTTGAATTCTTGACAAATTTTATTTTACCAAAAAATAAAATAAAATTCAAATGTTTTTTGTCCAAAAAGATAGATATTGGGTCAGACAACCCCAAGCTAGCCTCACACCACGCACCCGCACCTAGGCCCAACCTAGTCCACCCGACCGATCGGACGGACGGACGGCGCGCGTGCGTGTGTTTATTTTTGGGTCCAATGGGTCAAGCACAATTTGTCCATAACCTCTCCTTTTTACAAACTTGGGGTTCCCCTTGGTGCCCTCCCCAAGTTACAATCCCATGCCTTATAAACCCACTAAAAACGTGTCCACCAAATCAATGTGGGACAAGCCTTAAACCAAACCTTTAGGAAATTTCACCAAAAACACCATTTCCATGGAGCTTTTTTTGGCTTCAATTTCCCATTCACCCGATAATAATTTTGAGCAACCAAATATACCACGTGAATCATAACACGGCATAGAACGTGTTACCACTTAGACCCGCCAAATTTGGCACATGGGTCCCATCTAAAAAATAGGCCAAAGTTAAGGAAAAATTAGATTTTTCCAAAACTTCAAAACCATTTCTAACAATCCCCCACATGAATGGAATTTAATGACAACGGAAATGCAACAATATGCAAAATTTGTCGAAAGAGTATAAATCGAAAGTATCTTGCATTAGGATAGGTAGCTTTCGGCCTTGAATCTTCCTTAGTGATAACCTATCGGACTTACTAGCTAACCAATAGACGCGATGCCTTGAATTGTTCAGCTGTTTGTGTAAACCAAGACAATAGATTTCACACAAAATATCTTCTGACACATCGTGGCTCTTACGGTTGTGTTCATTTTGGCCTTGAACGCTCTTGGTTTTCATGAGTGCTTTTAGAGAATTTAGCCTCTTCATTCTCATAGAACCGGCCCCAGCTCGACACTCATATAGGTGATTCTTATTGTGAGTATCTCTTATACTCGTCTTGATTTAATGCCTAAATCAAGATATAAGTAATTATTAAAAGCAAAGCTTATTCTTAAACCCCTGCATACAACATATGTTGCAGATATCACTCTCACCATAGGAATGAGTAGGGAATTTAATCTCTTAGTGATTTATGGCGAGCCACACATGACTTAGTTGTCCTTTTGAACTTAGTTCTTGGGATCTCCAGTCACATAAGTAGGGTTACCATTCTGATGACTCTTATGTAATAGGCTTTAATCCCATCCCCTTCGATGAACTATACACTTGCTCTTTTGTCAAACCTTTTGTTAACGGATCCGCAATATTCTCTTTAGATTTTATATAATTTATTGAGATTATTCCATTTGAGAGCAATTGCCTTACGATATCATGTCGACGACGAATATTTCATGACTTACCATTATATATATGATTCTGTGCCCTGCCTATTACAGATTGACTATCACAATAAATGCAGATAGCTGGCACAAGTTTTGGCCACATTAGAATGTCTTCTAAGAAGTGACAAAGCCATTCTGCTTCTTCTCCTACTTTGTCTAAAGCAATGAACTCAGATTCCATTGTGGATCGTGCGATACATGTTTGTTTTGTGGATTTCCAAGAAACAGCAGCGCCTCCTAGGGTAAAGACATATCCACTAGTGGATTTTGAATCTTTAGTATCCGATATCCAATTGGTATCACAATAACCTTCGAGTACTGCTACATATCGAGTAAAGTTCAAACCATGATCACGGGTAAATCTTAGATATCTAAGAACCCGAATGATCGCTTTCTAATGGTCTTCTCCGGGGTTACCAGTGTACCTACTCAATTTACTGATTACATAAGCTATGTCAGGACAAGTACAATTCATTAGATACATTAGGCTTTCAATGATTTGGGAGTATTTTAACTGAGACACCGCATCACCTTTATTTTTTGATAAATAAAGACTGATGTGTATAGATGTTCTAATTACATTCATATCATCCTTGATAAATTTACCAAGAATTTTCTCAATATAATGTGATTGAGATAATGTATATCCGTCAGATGTTTTAGTAATTTTCGTTCCTAATATAACATCTGCAACCCCCATGTCTTTCATATCAAATCTTCTATTCAGCATTTGTTTAGTTGATTTGATCACGTTTTGATTGCTTCCAATGATAAGTATGTCATCCACATAAAAACAAACTATGGCATATCCTTGGTCAGTGTTTTTAACATACACGCACTTGTCACATTCGTTTATCTTAAACCCATTAGTAAGCATAGCATGATCAAATTTTTCATGCCATTGCTTAGGTGCTTGTTTTAATCTATAAAAAGATTTTACAAGCCGACAAACTTTCTTTTCTTGCCCCGACACTACAAACCCTTAGGTTGCTCCATATAGATCTATTCATTTAGATCACCTTTTAAGAAAGCTGTCTTAACATCCATTTGATATATCTCAAAATTATACAATGCTGCTATGGCAATAAGCATGCGGATGGATGTCATTCTTGTCACAGGAGAATATGTATCAAAATAGTCCAGACATTTCTTCTGTTTGTAACCTTTTACCACAAGTCTTGCTTTATTCTTGTCTATTGAACCATCTGCTTTCATTTTTCTCTTGAATATCCATTTATATCCAAGAGGTTTAGAATCGGGTGGAAGATCCACCAATTCCCAAGTATGATTTTGCATAATGGATTCAATTTCATTATTAATAATCTTTTTCCACAAAGGTGCTTCAGGTCCCGTCATTACTTCCTTAAAGCTTTGAGGTTCATTTTCTAACAGGTATGTCAGAAAATCTAGACCAAAGGATTTTGATATTCTTGCTCTCTTACTTCGTCTTAGTTCATCATCAGTTAAATCCTGTTGGTTAAGACCATTACTAGTCTCTTGTGTTTGATTGTCATTAGTCTCTTGACTTTGTGTACAATCATAAGTTCTTTTCTATGAACTTAATTCCTGTTCTTTCTTGTAAGGAAAGACATGTTCAAAAAATACAACATTCCTTGACTCTATAATAGTGTTCACATTTATATCAGGTATTTTTGATTTATAAGTCAAAAACCAATATGCACTACTATTCTGAGTATAACCAATAAACACACAATCCACTGTTTTTGGTCCTATCTTTGTCTTTTTCAGAATAGGAATTTCAACTGTTGCCAAACACCCCCACACTTTTAAGTATTTGTAGAAAGGTGGTCGATCTTTCCATAATTCATAAGGAATGTTGTTGGTTTTCTTGTGGGATATTCTATTAAGAACATAATTAGCAGACAATATTTTTTCCTCCCACAAGTTCTACGGTAAGCCAGAACTTAGTAACATGGCATTCATCATTTCTTTAAGGGTTCTATTCTTTCTTTCAGCAATTCCATTTTGCTGTGGAGAATAGGGTACTGTAGTTTGGTGAATAATGCCATGTTGTGCACAAAATTCATTTAATGGTGCATCATATTCACGACCACTATCACTTCTAACCATTTTAATGGTTTTTCCAAGTTGATTTTTAACTTCAGTTTTGTAGAGTTGAAACATTTCTAAAGTTTCATCTTTGCTTCTAAGTAAGTATATACATAATAATATCTTGTACAATCATCGATAAATGTTATGAAATATTTTTTGTCTCTTTTAGTTTGAATAAATTTAAGATCACATACATCTGTATGAATTAATTCTAGAGATTCGGTTTTTCTTTCAACCAATTTACATGGAGCCTTAGTTAGTTTCACTTCTACACAAATCTCACATTTGTGACTAGGATCAATTTCAAACTTTGGTATATAATCCAAACCAATTAATCTATACAAAGCATCAAAATTCACATGTCCTAATCTACCATGCTATAAATTCGACTCAAGAATATAAGCAAAAGATGTGTTATTCTTATTAATAGCAAGTTTTGGTACAACCGTCATTACATTCAACTTGAAGAAACCATCACTCATGTATCCCTTACCAACATACATACCACTATTTGTTAATACAAATTTATCAGACTCAAATACAAGCCTAAAACCATTTTTACTTAACAAAGAACTAGAAACTAAATTCTTCCGGATGTCTGGTACATGCAGTATATTGTTGAGGGTAAGTTCCTTCCCTGATGTCATCTTCAAGATCACCTTTCCTTGTCCAGCCACAGTAGAAGTAAAAGAATTTCCCATGAAAAGTTGTTCACTATTTGCAGCCTCATTGTAAGTAGTGAACATCTTTTTGTCCGCATAAATGTGACGAGTTGCCCCAGTGTCAACCCACCATTCCTTAGGATTTCCAACTAAATTAGCCTCAGACACCACAACAGAGAGGTTGATGTCATTTACCCCGTCAGAGATGTAATCTAATTCTGTTACATTGGCTTAATTGGTGGTCTTCTTGCTTGTACTTCTGTGATCCTTCTTAGGGCAGCGGCAATCAGAAGCTCGATATCCAATCTTGCCACAATTATAGCATTTACCTTTGAACTTTTTATTGCCATTGTTGTCGCCTTATTTAGGACCATCTCCAGTAAATTTTCTCTTTTTGTTATGTGGTTTGTGCACTTGTTCAACTACATTAGCCTTGGACTTAATGGGAGTTTTACCATTCCTCTTTTCAGCCTTTCGGTTATCTTCCTCAATTCTCAATATTACAATCAATTCATCCATGGTCATCTTCTTGCGTTTATGTTTTAAATAATTTTTGAAATCTTTTCAAGCCGGTGGTAACTTTTCCACTAAAGCAGCGATTTGGAAAGGCTCGCTAAGAGACATACCTTCAGAATGAATATCATACAAAATTATTTGAAAATTTTAAACATGAAAAATTACCGTTTGGAAGTCTACTATAACGAAATCCAGAAATTTACCGACAACAAATTTTTTTGTGCCGGCATCCTCTGTCTTGTATTTTTTCTTCAAAGAATCCCACAATTCTTTTACTGTTTTCAGAGGGCTATAAACATTATACAGCATGTTGTTAAGGCCATTGAGGATGTAGTTTCTGCATAGGAAATCAGAATGCTTCCAAGCGTCTAAAGCGGCAACAATTTGTCGATCACTTTCATCCTCTCTAAGTACTGGAGCCTCTTCACGGAGAAACCGGGTCAAATTTAGAGTTGTAAGATAGAACAGCATTTTCTGCTGTCATCTCTTAAATTCAGTGTCATTAAATTTTTTCAATTTTTCTCCATGATTTATCGGAACTTGAACATGGTTCTGAATAGGGACTGGAGTCGTTGTAATGATCGGATTTGGAGTACTACTTTCAGCAGCCATAATATCTAATTATAAAAATCAGAAAAAAAACCAAAACACAAATTAATTTTCTAGTTACTAAAGTTAGAAAATAAATTATAATACAAAATAATTTTATTTTCCTTATTACTAAAATTAGAAAAATAAAATACCACAATAATTTTCCATAACACAAATTAATATTCTGCAATTGTTAACGACACCAGTATATTACTACTAGTTGTCAAAGAAAATAAACAGTATATTACTACTATTTGTATTTTCCAACAAGAATATCACTTTGTGAAATCACAGAAAATTAAATACAATGAAGATACCAAAAAATAATTTGTCTTAAGATTGATGGACAATCTTCACTGTATTTTAAAAAAAAAAAAAAATCTGTTTGGGTACTTAACAACAAACGAAATACAGAAGAAATAAAAGAAAAGAGAGAGTTTGTTTGATTACAAAAATCAAACCAGAAAATAAAATAAATTAAATAAAACAGATTTTTTATTTTGTTACAAAAATAAAATGAAAATCTTAAATAGAAAATAAATTAATTATTTACCGAATTAATTTTTTGAAAAA